>CM071846.1:48301986-48699650 GCA_036507275.1 Sicyos edulis | reverse complement strand
AAGGATCTCAAAGGCCTTACAAACTAGGGCTCAATCTAAACCCTGCTAATCCAACCTTTGAACACCTCTCTACGGTGTTACTCATGACAAACTACGCGAGGAGCCCAGGCACAAGCTCCAAAACTCAACGCCACGCCTTTGGCGTAACTTCTCTGAATGCCCATAGGTTTTGTTAACAAACAACCTCAACTCTACACCAAGGTGGCCAAACAACAACCTCTCGGGTTCCAAAAAACTAAGCGGCCTACTCTTACTTCACATGAGGTGTAAAGGCCAGAGCCAAAGGGCTCAAAATGAGTCTTTACCCCAATGCATGCATTCAAAGTAAAGAACAATATGCGAGATAGGTTTTGGATTCCCAATTAAAACAAAGAGATTCAATCGAGAAATCAAGATGGTTTCTTTGAAACACATCCACTGTCTCCAAGCACTGTTTCAAGGCAAATACATTTCCAAAAGCGTACACTCTGATCGTGAGATTTATTAAAACATTTGAAACATCCTCAATTTCAATAAAGCGGGAATCCACAAAACATTGAGAAAACATCCTAGGGCTCGTGCCCGACTACATGCGATCGGGGAAAAATAGAAGACAAGAGTCATAGAAATAAAAGATCGGAGACGACAACGAGTTCCCATGATCACGGCTCCTCCTTGACCATCTGTCTCTACGCACCTTGGTTACTGTGGAAAACCACAAAATAAGGGTGAGTATGCGAATTACTCAGTAAGAATCTGGCAGGGGAACAATCACGATGCACATGGTCATCTAGGTGAGTGTATGCAAGCTATGAATATAAACAGAATAGAGCACATAAGCTTAAGTCCACACTTGGACCTCGGATGCCAACTCGAGTCTTAGTCGGAAATAAATCCACCACACAATCGCCCTATACGAGAAAGCGAGTCGGCCTCGGCACATCTCTCATCGTCTGAAGGTGCACTAGCTCAAGATCCGAGGAGCTCTCGGTCAGTATTTGTAATGGCGTAAAGCGCGCCTTGCTGCGTGCTCTGCTGCGGAACTATGAAGGTGCCGGGTCTGGTGGCAAAAAGTTGCCCATGTCGATCCACCACGCCTAACTTAAATCTACCGGATCGGTGTCAGCGACGCCAGGGTGTGAGACACTGGACCGCGTGAACTATGTCGGCTGAACCACGCTTTGAGGCTAAGAATCGGTCGTGGTAGGCACACGAGGAAGCCGTCCTTGCCCTATCGGTGGCAATCAGAGGGAACTCTGGCCTCTGGCGAGGCGTGTCATTGCTGCGGGGATGAGGCAATGCCAAGTCATCATCCCGGCCGTTGGGGCATTTAACGATCTGCCACCCTCACCCAAGATTACGAGGGGCCTGCAGGTCGGGTTAGCTAAACCCTCACGGGGTCGAGGGGCGAGATATTACTAAATGCGTCCTGCCATGGATCTAAGATACTTTATGCATCGAGGCCCGGATGATGCTACCTACCTACACTCTAACATATCATTTCAATAGCATATAATCCAATACAATCCAAAATGTGCTCCATGAGATACAACGAACCTAGCATGGTACTCTGAAGCAAAGCGATATGAGCATGCGAGCGGAACAACCTAGCATGGACTAACATGAGAGAACAACATACGAAGTCATGCTAGTCGGAATTGAGCAGCGAGCACCTAAACTATACATGCTGATAATCACAAACAAACATACAAGCAACAATCACATAGAACATCGCGGGAGTCCACACAACTCAGGTAAGAAATCCTTACACGGCACGAGGCAACTACACACAAAACCTAAGGCTGCGATCGAACCAGAGCTAGCTATCGAGAACCTAACAAAAACAATGATAATCATAATCCATAAGCCTAAATATAATAAAACAAACAAGGCTCGGCGCAAAGAGCAACTCACGCGGCTCGGTGACACGCAGGCGAGGCGGCACTGCGAAGGCTGCTGCTTGAGCGGCAGTGAGCATGAGAAGAAGGCGATGGCGGCGAGGACCGCACATTGTCTTGTTGACAGGCAGGGAGAGGTGCAAGTGCTTGCGGCTTATGCGCGGACAGAGCGGGTAGCTTGGCCTTGACGCCAGCAAGCGAAAGCGGACGAAGACAGCCAGTGTTGCGCGAAGCGGCGGCGGCGACGCGGCGCGGCGCAGTATGGCGAGAGCGGAGGCGCGCGGACAGGCTGCCACCACGGTGGCCGGTGATGCAGGCGGCACGGTGCTCTTCTTCGCTGCTGCGATCTGGCAACTGGGCTTCTTTGCTAGGCGATGTGGGCGGCTGGGAAGCTTCTTCTTTGGGCGAGATCTGAGCATCTTTAGGCGACTGCTACAAACACACACACACAAGCTCTTCTCCTTACGCCCGGCCAACAAGAACACCCAATCGAGAAGATGAAGAGGATGAAGACTTACCGGAATGATGATTGAACCAAGGGGGCTGCAAGGATGAAGAACTCGGCAAGGCAATGGAGAGAAAAGCTTGGCGGCCACACACTTTGGAGAAGAAGATGAGACAAACCTAATTTCTATTTCATTTAACCAAATGCTCCAAAACTCCCAAAATGCAAGGCTAACCATAAAATGATGCGGGAAGAGCAACAAAGAGCACCTAATGGCTCAATTGGTACACATCCCCACAAGCTTCCCGGAGACTCAGGGTTCAAACCCAGTTTGTAGCACAATTTCCTTTATTTTTACTTTTGCACCAAACCTTGCTCAAACCAAACCACAAATCTTTCAAAAACCTACATAAATCCATCCAATAATTTTAGCAAAGCTGGAAAAAGACATAAGCATTACTGTGGCCCGACCAAATTACCAAAATACCCCTAGGGCATGCTGGAAGGCCGGGATGAAAACACAGGTCGTTACATGAGGCCGGTGAACCACAAAGCTTGCCTACGACCTTAACGGAAAACAATCAAATCCAAGGCGGCGTGATCAAAGGCAAACTTTTCCAACTATGCCTTGTATTTGAAACTTCAGCTCGGCCAACCTAAATGGCAAAACCAGAGCACTGAGCTCCACTCGATATATTTTTCCATCTTAAGGTCGTAGTTGCAAGCCACCCAAAATGTGTTACCATAAAAATAAGCCCTATATGAGTTTTAAAACAATGAATAAAGGGTGCCAAAAGTTATATTCGATCGTTACAAGATGGTTGTCTCTTGATAATGGTAGAGTATAGATTAAAAAATAAACATACCAATATCTTTGGGAGTGACATTGTTGGACTTCGTAAGAAAATGCCAAAACAAAATCTAAAATTGCCAAAGCCACAGAGTTTTCATTTTCTTCTTCATGAGCTTTATATTTTACAAGTAAATTTGCTTATATTTATAGTTTCATCTCTTCTTGCTATAGAAATTTAAAAGTCTTTAATCAAAATTAAAACACATTGATCTTTTTTAGAATTGGCCGAAATGTTAAAGTTAGAAAGAAAACAATTTGTGATGAAAATCAAGCTCTAAGTGTTAATTTGTTGAAACATTTATGTAATACTATCCTTAATTTAGTGGTTAATATGTATCCATAGAAGTCAAGAGATTGTAGCCTTAAGCGTGCATGAAAATCTCTCCTTCATTTTGTACTTTGTTTCCTAATTAGGATTAACCGGTGGCTTCTTTTAATAATTGGAATTAATGTATCGATGATTAGTGGATGTAAGGACCCGACATTAAATAGCCTTAAATGGCCCTTACTTAACATGTAAATTCATTGGAGATCGTTCAAAGGGTTGGAAAAGAACATCTTTATTAAAAATCTTGGGAATATAAAATCCATTTTTGAAATGCTTAAAGGAAAACAATAAACATCCTCTGGCGAGTTTACAAAACATTACAAATGACAATGACATAAATCCAAGTTCAACAATACAAGTTCCAAAACTCTTTCAAGATGCATTGTAAAGACTTAGACTATGCGGTGGCCTTCCCATGATCCATCGGCTCCCTCCTCTAGCCACCTCGATGTTGTGCCAAGTTGCAGTAGAAAACCACGAGAAAGGGTGAGTACAAGTTGCACTCGATGAGATTCCCTAGCAGGGGTACAATATACACAATAAATCACCTAAGACCCTAGCATACATCCAACATTTGAGAACATGGCGATCTTAAGCAGTACAGCAGGATAAATCATCAGCCAAAGTCTAAGTTTACAACCGGACAAGGTTAACACACCTTTGGGCTAACTAACGAGGAGTACTTAACAAGTAATCTCAAAGCTATAACGGACTGATAAAACAAGGTTAGCACACCTAGGCTAACTAAGGGCCAACAACACTTTGGGCTAGTCACATTTGCATGTAACAACCAGAATCCTATTCCAATTTTTGAGGTGCCTTGGGTCAAGATTCGGTTGTTTGGTTGGGTTTTAGAGCCGTTTTGGCCCCTAGGGGTATTTTGGTCTTTTGGCTCTGGGGCGGGATTTGTGGTTTTCTGGACTTGAGGTAGCTCTGCCTTTCGAGAGGCTTGTTTGTTGGTGGCTGCGAGTCCGTGGTGTTTGGGCTAGTCGGTTGGATGCTCGGTTGTGGTTTGGGCTTTCTTAAAGTGTTGGTTGTTGTGTGTTTCCTTTGGGATTGGGCAGAGCCCTTAGTGTTGCTTTGGGAGTTGGATTTAAGTGAGTTTGATTTATTGGAAAAGATTGCTTGGTCGGGTCTCGGAGGAGGAAGCGGGAAATGGGATTTTGAGGTTTTAAGTGGATAAGGTTGGATTTGTTTGGATAAAATCCCGTTTTCCTTTTTATTTTCCCATTTTCCTTTCTTTTCCAAATTCATTTTCTTTTCTTTTTATTTTTTTTCTCTTTTTTCTCTCTCTCTCTTCCAGAGCCCCCTTGCAAAGCGGCCCCTTAGCTCGCCCAAGCCCGGCCCAGCCGAGCCCCGCTCGCCGAGGCTAGCCCATCCCGGCTCGCCGTCTGCAGCGCCTCGCCCGGCCAAAGCTCGCCAGCGCCGCGCGCCCCGCCTCGTCGGCTCGTGTCGCGCCGAGGCTTCGCTTCGCCTGATGGCGTCGCCACTGCTCTGCCTGCAGTCGTGTCGCCCGGGCCGTCGCGTCGCCCAGCTCGAGTCGCGCATCCCCGCGTCGTGTCGTTCGCGCCCGCGCGCCGTCCCCTGTGCCGAGCCGCGCCCGCGCGCCCTGTGTCACTCGCGTGCCGTCCGCGCGCAGCTCGCGCCCTAGAGGAGGCTCCTTGGCGAGTGTGCTCGACCATGAGAGATTGGATGGCGAGTCTTTAGCTATCGAGAGCGGAACCAGCGCGCGATTGTAGCGGCGTGGTGAGGAGTCCGAACACTGAGATAGCCCGGTGGCGAGTTTGTTTCAACATTTCCCCTTAGTAGCTCTTGTAGCCGGAGGTTCCGAGAGGGCATGATCGGCGAGTTTATGCCGATGAGGATGCTTGTGGAAGCGAGTCCCAGTGTGTGGACTAGCACTGGGTAGCTCAAGTGTTGATCTTGAGCCTTAGCAGTTGTTGATTGCCCGGTGAGTAGGCTGCGAGTTAGCGACCTTGAGAAGATTGTTGAGGCATCTTTGTGCTCCCATAAGTGTTGTTTGTTTTAGTAAGTCCTGCTGCTAGTAGTAAAGCAGTTGGCCAGGTTTGAGTTTAGCATCCATGTGTTGGGATGCCCTGATGTTCAGAGGCCGAAGTGTGCCGTTCCTGTGCTGTTTGGTACAGCAGTGGTGGTGGTAGTCCCTTGAGAGAGGTGGACTAGCAGAGTCTCCACCAGTTGCCCGATTGATTGGCAAGTTGCCGTGTTAGTGGCTTGAGGCAGATGTAGAGACATCTTTGCCCCCTTGCAGGCCTGCTATTGTTTAACAGACCAGTTTCCTCAGATGTTTGGTAGAGTTGAGCACTCTTCCTTGGTGAGCTCCTAGAGAGGAGCTAGCTGCTGCTTGTAGAGATCCGACCAGAGCTTTGTTGAGCATCATGAGGAGATGCTAGTGTAGGCTGTGGGCCTTCGGTTTGTTGAGATGCCATAGGCATGGCTGTTTGAGTTGAGCCCTTGTATGCCTAGCCAGAGTTGTTGTCACTTGAGGTAGTGACCTTGTTGGCCCCATCTGTAGTAAGATGTGGATTTGTTAGTAGTAGCACTTGAGGTGCATTGGTTGGTGTGCCACTTTGGCACTAAGTGCAGTTGAGAGCTTGAGTTTGGCTTAGGCATAGCAGATGGTTCTATGCCGTTCGGAGTTGACGCACTCCTTTAGCCTTGGATCTGTTTATGGCGGTTGCACTGTTTAGGTCGTGCGGAGGAGCTGGTTCGGTGGTAGTCGATGGACTACAAGCGAAAGGATGCTCGAGAGGGCGGGAGCCTCTTCCGATGTTTACGGAGGTTGAGTAAGTCGTGAGTTTGCCGGTTGGCAAGTGTTGGTCTGCGCGTGAGTCTCGCGCTAGTGTTAAGGCCAAGAGTTCTTTGTGGTTGGTAGTGTGGTCAACTACAGCCGAGGGCCTTATCGAGGAGAGTTGAGCATCGTAGATGCGAGTTTAGTCAAGCCAGAGGGACCACGAGTTGGATGCTCATGAGATGAATTTGGATGCCTATGAGGCGAATTGGATGCCTATGAGGCGAGTTGGATGCTTTTGAGCGAGATGATGGTGATGCCTTGCGAGAGGATTTGGATGCCTTATGGGTAAGCACCCTTGGTAGAGGCTTGGTATAAAGTAAGTTCGGTGTGGCATGGTTATGCCTTGGTAGAAACAAGGTTGCCTCGACTTTTAGCATCGTGTGGAGATGGAACTTTTGGTGTTCCATCGGTTGGAGTTCGATTGGAAGCCGAACAAGTGCGATAGTAGCAAAGCGGCGCGATTCATTTGCCTTGGCTAAAAGAGTTGTTTGGATCCTTTCCTTGGTAGTCTCCTTGTTGAGGCGGATGTTTGAGTAAGAGGGCGATGCATTCGGTAGCGTTTCGGGTCCTCTTGGTTCCCAAGGAATTGGAGTTGGCCAGCATGGTTGAGATGCTTGGGAGAGTTGTGCCTGTTCAGGCAGTTGGCTGTTAGCTCGTTTGTCGGTGAGTGTGTGTCAAGGGTGATCGGAGGATCCCTAGGTTGTGGAGAGCTTCTCGAGCTCGGTCGAGCCCAGCTAGTGAGTTTTGGTTGGCTATTTGGAGGCATGTAGTTTGTAGCCTCGGTTGAGTTGCTACTTGATCTTGGTAGACTAGCAAAGCGGTGTTTGTTTGGAGTAGAGTCGGATTGGTTAGGTGCGGTGCAACTTGATGCTTAGTGTTGACCAAGGTGTGGTTTTGGAGTGCTAGAGATTAGCTTTGCTCGTGGGGCGAGTGGTTCGTGCCCTGTTGGTGGCTTTCCTGTTTCCAGGATGTTGGGTTGCCTCGTTTGTCATTTGGAGGTTCAGTTTGAGATGGACCCCTGTTGTTGCCCCGTGAGATTAGATGTTGTTGCTCTAGTGGAGCAAGGCAGTGGCGTATGTGGAGCTCTCTGTCCTTGATTTGTCTGCTTGTAAGAGCCGTTTCCTTACAGGAGTTGTCAGATTTTCCTATAGCCATGAGTTGATGGGAGAGGTGCTAGCTTGAAGGAAAAGTTTGTTTGGTGCTTAGAAGCGAGTTGGTTATCGATTAGGTGGACTCTTGGATGGTGTTCTAGAGGCTATGTATGAGGGTTGTTTTGCCTCTTGTGAGTGTTTGAGAACTAGTTCGGTTCTAAGCTGGAGGCGTTGCCACGAGGTCTTTCCTAGTCGGGAAGTTTTGGGAGTTGACCCCTCCCTCGGCGGTTGAGTAAGTGTTGTTAGTTCGGATTTGTGATCCGATTGGTTCTTTGTTGCCTTGGGTTTGAGCAAGTCGGCTAAGCTTGTGTGATGTTCATTTGCCCTTGAGTTTGCTTGCTGGGAAATCGTTTCCGTTTAGCGAGTCGACTTAGCTCTGAGTTGTGTAGTGGATCGAGTAGCGCGTGATCAGCTCAGTGAGAGGGTCCTGCTTTGTGTTGTTAGCAAGCAAGGAGTTGTTTGTCCCGCAGAAGCGGTGGCGACCAGTAAAATTGTTTACGGCAAGTTGTTGGTTCTTTGGGGATTGAAGATTTCCCTTCCCCCTAGTCTCGGTGGTGGTTTAGTTGCTCCCTGGATGTCAGCCTCGAGTGTTAGGTTCTGAGGTAGTCTTGCGGATTCGTGTGGCTCAGGATCCGTAAGCTTTGAGGTTGTTGATATCCGTTTTCCTTGCGAGGTTTTGGCACTGGAGCTTCTGGTTGGGAGTTGAGTAGTAGCTTGGAGGCGAGCATTGCTCGTTATGAGTTTAGTTTGAGTTCTCTTGAGCAAGCCCTTCTCGGGCTTTGCTCCTTGTTGTTGTGCGCTCATGATTGGCGTAGCAAAGCCTTGTTTGAGTGAGTTGGCACAGAGGTGCCGTGGCTTTGGTTGGTAAAGCTGTTGAGCTGCGTGATGGTTTAGTCCTTGCAGCCCGAGTTTTCCTTGAGAGGAATTTTGGTGGTTTCCTGGCCTGGCAGTATTTTCTTTGGCCAGTTGCTAGTAGGTTTGTATGGAAAGGTTTGCTTACGGCCGTTGAGGAGAAATTTCTTGTTTGTTGGCCGTTTGGTTTGGAACACAGGAGGTTGATTGTTTGGCGGCTTGTGTAGGGTTGAGGCTATTCGTTAGCAGTTGTGAGCTTCCAGAGGAGTTTGCCAGTGCGTGGCGTTGAGTTTCAGAGCTTGTGGCCCGTCCTCGAGTTTGCTAGGAGTAGCACCGTTTGAGAGTTGGTGCGAGTAGAGGTTGTGGTTTGCCGTTTATTCCCTTTGGAATTCAGTGTATGCCTAGTATGGATGGCATTGTGGCTTGAGTTTTTTGAGAACCCAAGAGAGTTTGGTTCTCGAAGAGGGCTAGTGTTGTCTTGGCAGAGAAGTTGGTTAGTTGGATCGGTGGAGTTTTCTGGGTGTTTGCGTCTTAGGACTTTCGAGGGCGAAAGTCTTAAAAGAAGGGAGTATTATAACAGCCCGATTTCCTATTCGATTTCGAGGTGCTTTGGTCAAGATTCGGTTGTTTGGTTGTGTTTTAGAGTCGTTTGGCCCCTTGAGAGATTCGGTCAAGTCCTGCTTTGCTAGTAGTAAAGCGATTGGCGAGTTTGAGTTTAGCATCCATGTGTTGGAATGCCACGATGTTGAGGCCGAAGTGTGCCGTTCTGTCTTTGTTTGGTACATGGTGGTGGTAGTAGTCCCTTGAGAGAGGTGGACTAGCGAGTCTCCACCGATTGCCCGATTGATTGGCAAGTTGCCGTGTTAGTGGCTTGAGGCGGATGTAGAGACATCTTTGCCCCCTTGCGAGCTGCTATTGTTTTATGAGACCAGTTTCCTCGGATGTTTGGTAGAGTTGAGCACTCTTCCTTGGTGAGCTCCTAGAGAGGAGCTAGGCTGCTGCTTGTAGAGATCCGACCCGGAGCTTTGTTGAGCATCATGAGAGATGCTAGTGTGTAATTTGCATGGGCCTTCGGTTTGTTGAGATGCCATAGGCATGGAACATTTGAGTTGAGCCCTTGTATGCCTAGCGAGTTGTTGTCACTTGAGGTAGTGACCTTGTCGGCCCCATCTGTAGTAAGATGTGGATTTGTTAGTAGTAGCACTTGAGGTGCATTGGTTGGTGTGCCACTTTGGCACTAAGTGCAGTTCGGGCTTGAGTTTGGCTTAGGCATAGCGGATGGTTCTATCAGTTCGGAGTTCAGCGCACTCCTTTAGCCTTGGATCTGTTTATGGCGATTGCACTGTTTAGGTCGTGCGGAGGGCTGGTTCGGTGGTAGTCGATGGACTACAAGCGAAAGGATGCTCGAGAGGGCGGAGCCTCTTCGGTGTTTACGGAGGTTGAGTAAGTCGATGGGTTCTTAGGTTGGCAAGTGTTGGTGCGCGTGAGTCTCGCGCTAGTGTTAAGGCCAAGAGTTCTTTGTGGTTGGTAGTGTGGTCAACTACCTTGAGGGCCTTATCGAGGAGAGTTGAGCATCGTAGATGCGAGTTTAGTCAATGAGAGGACCACTGAGTTGGATGCTCATGAGATGAAATTTGGATGCCTATGAGGCGAATTGGATGCCTATGAGGCGAGTTGGATTCTTTTGAGGCGAGATGGTGATGCCTTGCGAGAGGATTTGGATGCCTTATGGGTAAGCACCCTTGGTAGGCTTGGTATAAAGTAAGTTCGGTGTGGCATGGTTATGCCTTGGTAGAAGCAAGGTTGCCTCTGCTTTTAGCATCGTGTGGAGATGGAACTTTTGGTGTTCCATCGGTTGGAGTTCGATTGGAAAGCTGAACAAGTGCGATGGTAGCAAAGCGGCGCGATTTCACATTTGCCTTGGCTAAAAGAGTTGTTTGGATCCTTTCCTTGGGTAGTCTCCTTGTTGAGGCGGATGTTTGAGTAAGAGGACGATGCATTCGGTAGCGTTTCGGGTCCTCTTGGTTCCCAAGGAATTGGAGTTGGCCAGCATGGTTGAGATGCTTGGGAGAGTTGTGCCTGTTCAGGCAGTTGGCTGTTAGCTCGTTTGTCGACCGTGTGTGTCAAGGGTGATCGGAGGATCCCTAGGTTGTGGAGAGCTTCTCGGAGCTCGGTCGAGGCCAGCTAGTGAGTTTGATTGGCTATTTGGAGGCATGTAGTTTGTAGCCTCGGTTGAGTTGCTAGCAGTCTTGGTAGACTAGCAAGCCAGTGTTTGTTTGGAGTAGAGTCCGGATTGGTTCCGGTGCGGTGGCAACTTGATGCTTGGTGTTGACCAAGGTGTGGTTTGGAGCTGCTAGAGATTAGCTTTGCTCGTGGGGCGAGTGGTTCGTGCCCTGTTGGTGGCTTTCCTGTTTCCAGGATGTTGGGTTGCCTCGTTTGTCATTTGGAGGTTCAGTTTGAGATGGACCCCTGTTGTTGCCAGTGAGATTAGATGTTGTTGCTCTAGTGGAGCAAGGCGGTGGCGTATGTGGAGCTCTCTGTCCTTGGTTATCTGCTTGTAGAGCCGTTTCATACAGGAGTTGTCGATTTTTCCTATAGCCATGAGTTGATGGGAGAGGTGCTAGCTTGAAGGAAAAGTTTGTTGTTGCTGCTTAGAGCGGTTGGTTTGTCGATTAGGTGGACTCTTGGATGGTGTTCTAGAGGCTGCGATAAGGGTTGTTTTGCCTCTTGTGAGTGTTTGAGAACTAGTTCGGTTCTCGAGAGCTGGTTCGGTTCTGTGGAGGCGTTGCCTGAGGTCTTTCCTAGTCGGGGAAGTTTTGGGAGTTGACCCCTCCTCGGCGGTTGAGTAAGTGTTGTTAGTTCGGATTTGTGATCCGATTGGTTCTTTGTTGCCTTGGGTTTGAGCAAGTCAAGCGAGCTTGTGTGATGTTATTGCCCCTTGAGTTTGCTTCTTTGGGAAATCGTTTCCGTTTAGCGAGAGTCGGCTTAGCTCTGAGTTGTGTAGTGGATCGAGTAAGCGCGTGATCAGCTCAGCGAGAGGGTCCTGCTTTGTGTTGTTAGCAAGCAAGGAGTTGTTTGTCCCATAGAAGCGGTGGCGACCAGTAAGAATTGTTTACGGCAAGTTGTTGGTTCTTTGGGGATTGAAGATTTCCCTTCCCCCTAGTCTCGGTGGTGGTTTAGTTGCTCCACTGGATGTCGACCTCGAGTGTTAGGTTACGAGGTAGTCTCTTGCGGATTCGTGTGGCTCGGGATCAGTAAGCTTTGAGTTGTTGATATCCGTTTTCCTTGCGAGGTTTTGGGAGTGGAGCTTACAGGTTGGGAGTTGAGTAGTAGCTTGGAGGCGAGCATTGCTCGTTATGAGTTTGGTTTGAGTTCTCTTTGAGCAAGCCCTTCTCGGGCTTTGCTCCTTGTTGTTGTGCGCTCGCGATTGGCGTAGCAAAGCCTTGTTTGAGTGAGTTGCACAGAGGTGCCGTGGCTTTGGTTGGTAAAGGCTGTTGAAATTTGCGTGATGGTTTAGTCCTTGCGGCCCGAGTTTTCCTTGAGAGGAATTTTGGTGGTTTCCTGGCCTGGCAGTATTTTCTTTGGCCAGTTGCTAGTAGGTTTGTATGGAAAGGTTTGCTTACGGCCGTTGAGAAATTTGCTTTGTTTGTTGGCCGTTTGGTTTACGGAACACAGGAGGTTCGGTTGTTTGGCTTGACTTGTGTAGGGTTGAGGCTATTCGTTAGCGGTTTGTGAGCTTCGGAGGAGTTTGCGTCGCGTGGCGTTGAGTTTTTGAGCTTGTGGCCCGTCCTCGAGTTTGCTAGGAGTAGCACCGTTTGAGAGTTGGTGCGAGTAGAGGTTGTGGTTTGTCGTTTATTCCCTTTGGAATTCAGTGTATGCCTAGTATGGATGGCATTGTGGCTTGAGTTTTTTGAGAACCCAAGAGAGTTTGGTTCTCGAAGAGGGCTAGTGTTGTCTTGGCCGAGAAGTTCAGTTGGTTGGATCAGTGGAGTTTTCCTGGAGCTGTTTCGTCTTAGAACTTTCGAGGACGAAAGTCTTAAGGAGGAGTATTATATGACCCGATTTCCTATTCGAGTTTTGAGAGTGCCTTGGGTCAAGATTCGGTTGTTTGGTTGGGTTTTAGAGCCGTTTGGCCCCTTGAAGTATTTTAGTCTTTTGGCTCTCAGGCGAGGATTTGTGGTTTTACGAGGCTTGAGGTGTGCCTAGTCGAGGCGAGGTAGCTCCTGCCTTTGTCGAGGCTTGTTTGCTTTGGTAAAGTGTTGGAGTCAGTGGTGTTTGGGCTAGTCGGTTGGATGCTCGGTTGTGGTTTGGGCTTTCTTAAAGTGTTGGTTGTTGTGTGTTTCCTTTCTTTTCCAAATTCATTTTCTTTTCTTTTTATTTTTTTTCTCTTTTCTCTCTCTCTCTCTCTCTCTCCCCGAGCCCCCTTGCGAAGCTCTCTCTCTGGCTCGCCCAAGCCCAACCCGGCCCGAGCCCAGCCTCCCAGAGCTAGCTTGACCCAGCTCCCCCGCGCGCGCCCTCGCCAGCCCGAGCTCGCCCAACGCCCGAGCTTTCCCCTGTGCCGACCCTCACCGCTCGCCGTCGCTTAGCCGAGCAAGCGCCCGCGCTCGCGGCATACTATGTCGCTCGCGTGCCGTCCATGCGGCTCGCGCCAATGCCAGGCGCAGCGCGCCTCTGTGCGCGCGCCAGCCCGGCCAATTTCTTTGCCCTAGCTGTCGTCTGGCCGGCTCGTTCGCGTGTCAGCCGCGCCTCGTGAGTTGTTCTCGAGCCGAGCCCTGTTTATTTTAGTGTATTTAGGGCTATTTATGATTATTGATGTGTTTGTTTGGCTCGTTATAGGTTGCTCGAGTTCGATCGCAGTTATTTTTTTGTGTGTTGTTGCCTTGAGCAAGGTAAGGATTTCTTTACAGGAGTTGTGTGGGCCCTGCGATATTTTCATGATTTTTCCTTGCTTGTTTCTTTGAATGTTATGAGCATGATAATAATAGAAGCGACTTTGATTGATTTACTGCTAGCATGTTTGCTTGATATTACATGTTAGTGCCATGCTAGGTTTGTTACGCGGCATGCTTGTGATTCTGCTTAAGCTAGTAGTATCATGCTAGGTAATGTGATTGATGTCGGTCTTTGCTTGCTAGCCAGGAATCATTGCTTTTTCTCTGTACTCTTAGATAGAGTTGTAGGGTTTGTCATCATCCAGAGGCTGAGCGGACATAACGTACTTTGTTCGATGGGTCAGTCGGGAGTAAAGTGTGCGAAGCATAACGTATCTTGCTACCCCGACCAGTAGGTTGTGGAATTAGCTACCCACTTGGCATAGCCTAGTTTGTAACTGCTAGAGTGGAACCACGCCATCGGTGTAAGCCTGCTGGCTGGGCGGTTCTTAGCCAGTCGGTGGATCATGCTGCGAGAGATGGTAGCAGAGGGCCTCGCGCTCTGTGATCGGTGACACCAGCTTACGAGTCATAGGCATGTGCACTGGCGCGTAGTTGCCCTTAGGCCCCGCATTTACGCCGGTTGCGAGAGAAGCATGCGGTGTGCGGCGCGCACACAGCGTTAGTTGTCGGTTCGAAGAGCTCCCGGGCTAATGTCGTGAGTACACCATTCCTTCTCTTAGAGCGACCGGGTACTCTCACCAGTAAGTCCATATTAGTGGCAAGGGCAAGGAGGCCCTTGAGGACATTCTAGGGATCGGTGTATTCCCACGAGTGCCAGATTCCTTGGTGATGTCGAGATTGTTGATGTATATCCAATCCCGGTTAAGTAGGAAGTAAGAGACTTCCGATCGCTCGAGATCTTGTTTTATGAGCTCGTTGAGCCATGATGCGTGTTAGTAGTTATTTTGCTTGCATGCTTTGGTACTAGATGGTGATTATATCGTATTGTACCCGGTTGGGGATTCTTCTTGAGTAATTCGTTACTCACCCTTATTTCGTGGTTTTTCCACGGTAACCATGGTGGAAGTCGGGATTCTTTGTTGGAGGAGGCTGTGATCATGGAAACCCGTTGTTCAACTCTAAGTCTTATGTTTATGTTATGATTTAAATGTTCTCTGAATGCATGTAGTTGGGCACGGAGCCCTAGGGTGTTTTACGAATGTATTTACGGATTCTAGCATTGTTGTAAAGTTTGTATGATTTAAATAAATCTACGATCGAGTAGGTTTTGTAAATGTATTTGTCTTGGAGCAGTGCTTGGGAAAGCAGGGGGCGAGTTTCGAGGAAATTAAATGGATGTTTTATGTTTTAGAATTAGAACACCGTCTTGCAAATTTTACGTAGAGATTTGTAATGCATGCATTGAGAGTAACGACCTAGTTAGAACCCTTTTCGGGTCGGGTCGTTACTGCTTTGCAACACTCTTTAGGCGACCTTGAGCGCAACACCTTTGGCGATTTTCTTGAGCGTGATTAGCAACATACTAGGCTAACGAGGGGACAACAACACCTTTGGGCGGTTTTGCTTAGCACGATTAGCAACACACTAGGCTAACGAGGGGGCGACACCTTTGGGCTAGTCACGGAGCAATACGGGTAACAACACACTAGGCCAGCAGGAGATCGGCAACACCTGCTGGGCCAATCCTAGAAAGCTGGTCAGCACACCTTTGGACCAACAAGGGACAACACACCTTTGGGCTAGTCTGGATTTGTAACACCTTTGGGCAATCTGAGCAAGCCAAGAGCGGCACGCAACTCGTGACACTCAGGACTCCCTAAGGACTCTAACACATCTCACAATCATAGCATAATAAATAACTTGATTAAGGATACAAGGATATAAAACATACGAGATAGGCGAGTCAATAATAGGGAAGCATAGAAAACAAGACATTATTCTACATGCCAATCCTAACAGCAATTTAGGAAGAACTTAGCTACAACATGCTTAAACATACATCACCACAGAACATATATAGCATACAATTCCGGGTTACACAATAGGGAATGAAGCAGAGCTAAGCATCTCACGAGAACATACTTCCTTTAGAGTTCTGCAAGAGCCTATCCACTAACAGTTTATATAATTGAGACAACTGCGAGAATAACCTATCCACTAACAGTTTATATAATCCAGACAACCTGCAGAAAGCCTATCCACTAACAGTTTATATAATCCAGACAACCTATAGAAAATCCTATCCACTAACAGTACAGTACAAACACACAACTAGGAGTTATCAATGAGGTGCGCGAGGCCCACACACCACGGCAAGGAACCCTTACATCAGCGGTGGAATCAAAACCTCCACCCCTTCTCGGCTCTGCTCGGCCATTAGGCCCATCATCATATCTCTCATAGCGAAATATCTCCTCCTGGGAGTGTACCTTGAGGCATAGCGGCCTCCACCCCTTCTCTGGGCAAGTTAGCATCACGGTGCCACGGGCGGCCTACGAGCTTTGATATATACTGCTGGCTGCTGGCTCTGCAGCATCTCTATTTGTAGTTCCATACGGACCTGCTCCACTGCGTGTAACCGGCATACTGGCGATCTACACGGAAACCACAACGGGTTAGTGCACGCTCGGACTTTCTCTGCCAACAAAGATAACACATGTGTACTGCTTATAGTATCGTAAACAAAACCCTTAGCTTAATTAACTTAGACAAACTGGCGTAGTGGAGAGTGGAGATCATGGGAACACAACCTACAAGCAGGTTAGTCTCTGAGAATCTATGACTACGTGCTCACGATACCAACTGTAAAGACCCAACCCGAAAAAATGGTACTAAACCTAGGGCTTTACTCAGCATGCAAGTGAAAAGCATAAAAGGACCCGGCTAGGGTCGGATTGAAAAACTTTTCAAACATAAGAGCGGAAAAACATTAATAAACAAAGTAAACATTCATTCAAATAAAAAGCAGTGACTGATCAATACTTTCTTTAAAAATAATAAAATAGGTCAAATCCTGAGTTTTTCCTACGGACCAAAGTCCAACTACATGCTTTGAATTCAAAAGCAGTAAAATAAGACACGGTGAGTGTCAGCGGCATCCATGATCCCCCGATTCCCTCCGCTAGCCGCCTCGGTCTTTGTCCCAAGTTACTGTGGAAGAAACCACAATAAGGGTGAGTATAAACATACTCAGTAAGAATCCCCGACCGGGGTACGATACGATGCAAATCAATCATCTAGCAACCTAGTACACATGCAAACAATTATCAACACGGATCTTAGCTCATCGAGCTCACAAGGAAAATCTGGAATCCTCGGAAGTCTCCTACTTTCGACCTAATGATTGGTTCTCATAACCAATCTCGGGACATCTCCGAGGGTCTTTCTCCCTCGGCCAATTGATCCGCTAAAAAACCGATCCCAAGGATGTCAGAGCACCCTCGAGGGTCTTTCTCCCTCGACCAATTGATTAGCTCAAGAGCCAATCCCAATGGGTGTCCTCAAGGGCCTCTTACCCTCGCTAATAAATCTGGACTATCGGGAGGGTACCCGAACTCGGCTCTAAAGCTGGAAGAGCGGTGTACTCACGAACATTAGCCGGGGAGCTCTCAAGCCGGCGACTACTTGGCGTGTCTTGCGCACACCGCATCTTCTTTGCAACCGGCGTAAATGTGGGGGCCTAAGTACAAACTACGCGGGCGAGTACGCATGCCTAAGACTCCGAGGCGGTGTCGCGAACACGATGAGTGCGAGGCCCTCGGCACTCATTTGTGAAGCACTGTACCATCGACACGAAGCTAAGAACCGGCCAAGCGGGCTTGCACCATTGGCGGGGTTCGATCTAGCGGAGCTACAAACTAGGCTTATGCCAATGAGGTAGCTAATCCTCATTGGCTGCTGAGAGGAAGCAATATGCGTTATGCTTCACTCTACTCCCGGCCGTGGGGACAAAGTGCGTTATATGCGCTCTCATCCTCTAGATGATGACAAACCCTACTACACTAGCTAAAGTCTGAGTAAGCGATTCTGGCTAACATACACAATAATCATCAATCATACATAACCTAGCATGGAACTACGATCTAAAGCGGGAATCTCAAGCATCTTTGGAAGAACAATCCTAGCATGGCACTAATATGTACAAGCAGGCAAACATGCTAGCAAGAATGCAATCACAATTTGTCCTATCCACTAATCATGTTCATAGAAGTAAACATGCATATAAGGCACAATCAAGAAAGCATCATGGGGTCCACACAACCACGGTAAGAAATCCTTACCTGGAAACAAGTGGAAAATAGCTATCACGAATCAAATAAGACCCTCGAGCTTTAAAACGAACCCGAACAACCTAGGCATAATAAAAGCATCCTAAGTAAATATATAGTGACCCGACTAAATATTTAAAAGGAAAAGACTAGGGAATTACCAGCCGAGAAGAGACGGGCTCTGGCGACAAGGGGCGAGTTTTGGCGGCTCTTTGAGTGCGGCAAGAGCAGCTGGCTGGCGCGCGAGCTCGGAAGCGCGCGGCAAAGCGGCGGATGCGCTAGAGCGGCGGCGCAGCACGCAGCGTCTGGATGATGAGGAAGCGTGAAGCGTCGGGCTGCGAGGCGCGCGAGTGAAAGCGAGCTCGGCTGGGGCGGCGCAGCGAGCGAGCGTCGCGGTCTGTTAGGTGTGGCTCGGTGCGGTGCGGGCTGGCGGCGGCGAGCCACGCCGTCAGCGGTTACAAAGCGTCTTTGGTGAGCGAGCAAAGGGTTGAGCGGCAGTGCGAGGCGGCACAGGTGGTCTGATCAGTGCTTGTGTGATGGGTGTTGTCTTGGGTGGTGTGGTGTAGTATGAGTGCAGTATGATGGTGGTGTTGGGAAGTGGAGTGGTGCGGTGTGGCTGGGGGTGGCTCGGCTGTGTGGTGCGGCTGGGTGGCTCGGTTAGGGTGCTTGGCTCGATTTTAGGAGAGAGAGAGAGAGAGAGAGAGTCTGACTACCAAGGGGAAGCAAAGAGGTTTTCTTTAATTTTCCTTCTTTATCCTATTTTAAATAGGTTAGGAGACCTAAATTCCCTTCCCAAGGCTTCCTCCTGCGGGACCCGCCTGAAGCAACCCTTTTCTTTTTAATTAAAACTCCTTTTCTAAAAACTCCAAATTCATCATTATGGCAAGGGTTCAAATCCCAATGGAACCAATTAATTTTCAATTAATTTTGCCGATAACCGGAATGCCTCTGAACTTCTAAACAACTACCCCAAACTCCTTGGGTCTTGCAATCAACATCAATCAAGTCTCAACGAAGGCCGAAATGACCACGAAGTCCTAGAAATCCTCAACCTCACGAGCGGGGAGCAAAAGACCAAAATACCCCTAAGGGTTAAAAAGCTCTAATGGCCCAACCAATTGCCCGAATCTTGAACCAAAGTACAGGAAACGAGAATGGAAAAGCGGGCGTTACGGTGATGTCCCAGGATTAGTCGGGATAACCAATCGATGGGCGGAAGTAGGAGACTTCAGATGATTCAGATCTTTCCTTGTAAGCTCGTTGAGCTATGATCTATGTTGGTAGTTGTTTGCTTGCATGCTTTTGTACTAGATGGTGATTATATCGTATTGTACCCGGTTGGGGATTCTTCTTGAGTAATTCGTTACTCACCCTTATTTTGTGGTTTTCCACGAGTAACCATGGTGCGAGCAGGATGGGTGGAGGAGGAGGCTGTGATCATGGAAACCCGTTGTTTAACTCTTAGTCTTATGTTTATGTTTATGATTTAAATGTCCTCTGAATGCATGTAGTTGGGCACGGAGCCCTAGGGTGTTTTTACGAATGTATTTAGGATTCTAGCATTGTTGTAAACCTTTTATGTTTTAAATAAATCTCGATGAGAGTAAGTTTTGTAAATGTATTTGTCTTGGAGCAGTGTTTGGAAAGCGAGGCGAGTTTAGGAAATTATGTTAACTTTTAAATGGAAGTTTTATGTTTTAGTTTTACTTAGAATCAGAACACCATTTTGCAAATTTTACTGTAGATTTGTATGCATGCATTGAGGTAACGACCTATTTTAGAACCCTTTCGGGTCGGGTCGTTACAGTATGCCTAGCCAGAGTTGTTGTCACCTAAGGTTGTGACCTTGCTGGCCTCATCTGTAGTAAGATGTGGATTTGGTAGTAGTAGCACTTGAGGTGCATTGGTCGGTTTACCACTTTGGCACTAAGTCTGGTTCAGGCTTGAGTTTGGCATGGGCATAGCAGATGGTTCTATGCCGTCCGGAGTTCAGCGCACTCCTTTAGCCTTTAGATCCGTTTATGGCAGTTGCACCTGTTTAGGTCGTGCGGAGGAGCTAGTTCAGTGGTAGTCGATGGACTACAAGTGAAAGGATGCTCGAGAGGAGCCAGAGCCTCTTCCCAGTGTTTCTGGAGGTTGAGTAAGTCAGCAGGTTGTCGGTTGGCAAGTGTTAGTGCGCGTGAGTCTCGCGCTAGTGTTAAGGCCAAGAGATCCTTATGGTTGGTAGTGCGGTCAACTACCTTCGGGTGCCTAAATCTGAGGAGAGTTGAGCATCGTAGATGCAAGTTTGGGTCCAGCTGAGGGACCATGAGTTCGAGTGCCTATGAGGTGAGTAGGATGCCTTGTGAGAGGATTTGGATGCCTTATGGGTAAGCTCCCTCGGTAGAGCCTTGGTATAAAGTAAGTTCGGTTTGGCATGGTTATGCCTTGGTAGAGCATGGTTTCCATAGCTTTGAGCATCGTGTGGAGATGGAACTTTTGGTGTTCCTTCGGTTGGAGTTGATTGGAGCCCGAACAAAAGCTGATGGTAGCAAAAGCGCGTGATTTACGATCACCTTGGCTAAGAGAGTCGTTCGGATCCTTTCCTTGGGTAGAAGCTATGATGTGGCGGATGTTTGAGTAGGAGGATGACGCATTCGGTAGCATTTCGGGTCTTCTTGGTACCCAAGGAGTTGGAGTTGCCCAACATGGTTGAGATGCTGGATGGAGTTGTTTGTTCAGGCAGTTGGCTGTTAGTCCGTTTGTCGACAGTGTGTGTCAAGGGTTGCCGAAGAACCTTAGGTTGTGGAGAGCCTCTCCAGAGCTCAGCCAGTCTCAGGTAGTGAGTTTTAGTTGGCAAGCTGGAGTCGTGTAGTTTGTAGCCTCGGTTGAGTTGCTAGCAGTCTTGGTCGACTAGCAAGCTAGTGTTTGTTTGGAGCAGAGTCCAGATTGGTTCCGGTGTGGTGGCAAGTTGGTTCTTGGTGGTGACCAAGGTGTGGATTGGAGCTGCTAGAAATTAGTTTTGCTCGTGGGGCTAGTGGTTCGTGCCCTGTTGGTGGCTTTCCTGTTTCCAGGATGTTGAGGGTTGCCCCGTTTGGCATTTGGAGGTTCAGTTTGAGGTGGACCCATGTTGTTGCCCCATGAGATTTAGATGTTGTTGCTCTAGTGGAGCAAGATAGTAAGAGTATGTGGAGCTCTCTATCCTTCGGTTGTCTGCTTGTAAGAGCCGTTTCCTCCTGGGAGTTGTCAGATTTCTCCCGTAGTCTTGGAGTTGATGGTAGTGGTACTAGCAAGAGGGAATAGTTTGTTGGCTGCTTGGAAGCAGTTGTTTGTCCAGTTAGAAGGACTCTTGGATGGTGTTCTAGAGGCTGCAGAAAGGGTTGTTCTGCCTCTTGTGAGTGCTTGGCCAAGTTTGGTCCTCTTGATGTTTCAAGAGCTAGTTCGGTTCTAGCTGGAAGGCGTTGCCCTGAGGTCTTGTTCCTAGTCAGGAAGTTTTGGGAGTTGACCCCTCCCTCGGCAGTTGAGTAAGTATTCTTAGTTCCGGATTGGTGGTCCGATTGGTTGAGTTTTCCCTTGGGTGTTGCTTCCAAGAGAGAGTTGGTTGTTGTTGCCTTGGGTTTGAGCTAATCAGCGAGCTTGTGTGAAGTTCGCTGCCCTTCAGAGTTTGCTTGCTGGGAAAATCTTTTCCCGTTTAGTAGGAGTCAGCTTAGCTCCTGAGTTGTGTAGTTGATCAGAGTAGCATAGTGGTCAGCCCAGCGTGAGGGTCCCTGCATTGTGTTGTTAGCAAGCGAAAGTTGTTTGTCCCCGCAAGGGCGGAGGCCAGCCAGTAAGAGTTGAGTTATTGGTTCTTTGGGGGATTGAAGATTCCCCTTTCCCCCTAGTCTCGGTGGTGGTTGAGTTGCTCCCTGGATGTCAGCCTCGAGTGTTAGCTTCTGTGGTAGTCTTGCGGATTCGTGTGGCTCAGGATCCGTAAGCTCTGAGGTTGTCGTTATCCATTTTCCTTGCGAGGTTTCGGGAGTGGAGCTTCTTGTTGGAAGTTAAGTTAGGCTTAAGCTAAAAGGAAGAAGTCCTTTGAGTAGCCTGATGGATTTTAAGAGTTGAGTGGTAGCTTGGAGGCGAGCGTTGCTCGTTATAAGTTTGGGTTGAGTTCTGCTGAGCAAGCCCTTCTCGGGCTTTGCTTGTTGTTGTTGTGCGTTCGCAGTTGGCGTTAGCGGAGCCTCGTTTGAGTGAGTTGGCACAGAGGAGCCTTGGCTTTGGTTGGTAAAGCCGTTGAGCTGTTTTCCTCAAGGTGTTGTGTATTAGATAGATGCGTGAGGGTTTAGTCCTTGCAGCCCGAGTTTTCCTTGAGAGGAATGTTGGTTGTTCCTTGCCTGGCAGTGTTTTCTTAGGCCAGTTGTTGGAAAGTTTGCGCTCGGCCAATGAGGAGCTCTAGTTTGTTGGTTTGGCCGAGTGGAGCCTGTGCTTGGCCCTTGTCTTTTAGAGGTGGTCGTAGCTGAAGTTTCAGCTGGTGTGAGTGTTATTAGCCGTCTGGTGTGCCAGGATGGTGCCCCTTGCCTTTGGTTCGGCGATTTCTCCTTAGGATTGTTGCTTAAGTGTTGTGGTCGCATTCTAGTTGGAGAAGTTTGCCTTTTGGATCAGTCGCCAATTGGTGATTCGATTGGATCTCGTTAAGGCTGTAGGCAAGGTTTGAGGTTCGCTGGTCTCTTGTGAAGTAAGAGTAGACCGTTTGGTTTTCTGGAACTGGAAGGTTGGTTGTTTGGCTTGACTTGTGTAGGGTTGAAATTTGTTTATTATGATTGTGAGCTTCGAGAGGAGTTTTCCGGTCGTGGTGTGGAGTTTTAGAGCTTGTGGCCAGTCCTCGAGTTTGCTGAGAGTAGCACCGTTTGAGAGTTGGTGCGAGTTGAGGACGTGGTTTGCCGTCTATTCCCTTTGGAGTTCAGGGTATGCCCAGTCTTGGTTGAAATGGTTTGTGGCAGCCTGGATGGCATAGTGCCTTTGAGTTTTGAGAACCCAAGAGGGTTTGGTTTCGAAGAAGGTTGGTGTTGTTTTAGCCGAGAAGTTCAGTTGGTTTGGATTCAGTGGAGTTTTCTGGAGTCATTTCGTCTTAGGACTTTCGAGGCGAAAGTCTTAAAAGGAGGAGTATTGTAACAACCCGATTTTCTATTCGATTTTGAGGTGCCTTCGGGTCAAGATTTGGTTGTTTGGTTGTGTCATTAGAGCGGTTTTGACACTTTGGGGTATTTTCGTCTTTTGGCTCCCCGGGCAGGATTTGTGGATTTTCAGGGCTTCGAGGTCGCTCCTGCCTTTGTCGAGGCTTGTTTGTTGTTGGCTGCGAGTCTCGAGATGTTTGGGCTTTTCGTTTCGGAGTTCGGTTGTGATTTGGGTTTTGGACAAAGTTATGGTTGTTTGGGTGTTTCCTTTGGGATTCGAGCCCAGGCCCTTAGTGTTGATTTGGGAGGTTGATTTAAGTGAGGTTATTGATTGGAAAAGGTTGCTTCAGTCGAGTCTCGAAGAAGGAAGCCGGGAAATGGGATTTAAGGATTTTAAGGATTTTTAGAATTTGGATAAAATGGATAAGGATGGATTTAATTAGGATAAAATCCCCATTTTCCTTTTTATTTCCCATTTTCCCTTTTATTTTCTAAAATCCCCAAAATCCCATTTTTCCTTTATTTGTTTCCCAAAATTCCCATTTTTCCCTTTTTTTTCTCTCTCTCTCTCTCTCTCTCTCTCCCTGAGCCCCCCACCTAGCCCGAGCCAGCCCCTTGGTCGCCCAGCCTGCTCGCCCAAGCCCCAGCCCAAGCTAGCCCAGCCCCTGCTCGCGTCACCCAGTTCCCAGTGCCCGGCCCCTAAGTCGCCCTGCCCGGTCGCGCGCCTGGTGTCTCGAGCGCGTCGCCCGGCTCCCAGTCCGTGTCGCAAGGCACGAGCCCTGGCCGCACAGTGTCGCGTCGCCCAACCCTCGCCCAGGCCATCCCCGCACCAGATCGAGTGCCCCTGTAGCCCGTCGCGTCGATCGCGTGCGTCCTGTAGCTCATGTCGCTCGCACCCGCAAGCCGTTCCCTGTGTCGAGGCGCGCCGCGCGCCGTCGCCTAGCCGAGCTCGCGCCCGCGCCCACGCACTTCTGTGTCACTCGTGCGCCCGTCTGCGTGCAGCTTAGCACCCGATCCAGCGCTCCAGCGTCCAGGCCTGCGCCGCCTGCGCCCCTCGGTATTGGCATTTTTACCTCGCCCGTCTGGCCGGCTCGTTCGCGTGTCAGCCGCACCTCGTGAGTTGCTCCCGAGCCGAGCCCTATTTATTGTATTGTATTTAGGCCTATTTTTATGATTATTGATGTGTTTGTTTGGCTCGCTATAGGTTGCTCAGGTTCGATCGCAGTTAATTTTATTGTGTGTTGTTGCCTTCCGACCAGGTAAGGATTTCTTACCGGAGTTGTGTGGGCCCTGCGATATTTTCATGATGTGCCTTGTATATTTGCTGACTGTTATGAGCATGATAGTAATAAAGCAACTTTGATTGATTTCTTGCTAGCATGTTTGCCTAATTTTACATGTTAGTGCCATGCTTGGTTTGTTCTGTCGACATGCTTGTGATTCCTGCTTAAGTTCGTAGTATCATGCTAGGTAAATGTGATTGATGTCGGTCATTGCTTGCTAGCCAGGAATCATTTATTTGCTCTGACTCTTAGATAGTGTTGTAGGGTTTGTCATCATCCAGAGGCTGAGAGCGGACATAGCGTACTTTGTCCCCACTGGTCGGGAGTAAAGTGCGCGCAGCATAACGTATATTGCTTCCCCCCCGACCGCCGATGTGGATTTAGCTACCCACATTGGCATAAGCCTAGTTTGTAGCCTGCTGGAGCGGAACCCTGCCAACGGTGTAAGCCTACCTTGGCCGGTTCTTAGCTTCAAGTCGGTGGTTCAGGCTGCACATATGAGCGTCGAGGGCCTCGCGCTTTTGTGATCAGTGACACTGCTTCCGAGTCATAGGAATGCGTACCTGGCCCGCGTAGTTTGCCCTTACGCCCCCGCATTTACGCCGGTTGCAGCAGCATGCCTTGTGCGCGCACACGCGTTAGTCGCCGGTTCGGAGAGCTCCCTCGGGCTAATGTTCGTGAGTACACCATTCCTTCCGTTAGAGCCAGACTTCGGGTACTCTCCCGTAAGTCCAGATTAGCAAGAACAAAGAGTCCCTTGAGGACATCCTTTGGATCAGTTTTTGAGCTGAACAATCCCCCGAGTGAAAGATACCTCGGTGATTGTAACGGCCCATGTTTTCATCCCGGTCTTCCAGGTATGCCCTAGGGGTATTTTGGTAATTTGTTCGGGCCGTCAGGGCCGTTTATGTCTTTTTCCAGTTGCTAAAATTATTGGATGGATTTATGTAGGTTTTTTAGGCTTTGTGGATGGGTTTGAGCATGGTTAGATGCAAAAGTAAAAATAAAGGAAAATTGTGTTGCAGCTGGGTTTCGAACTCGGGTATCCGGGAAAGCCTGTGGGGATGCATGCCAGTTGAGCTATGGAGAGCTCTTGTTGCTCTTTCTGCGTCATATTATGGTTAGCCTTGGATCTTGGAGTTTTGGTGCATTTGGTTAAATGAAAAAGAAATTAGGTTTTGTTCTTTCTTCTCCAAAACCCTCCTAGCCGTCCAAGCTTGTTCTCCCCTAGCTCCCAAGCCGCTTTTTCATCCCTTTGCGACCCGGGGGTTCGAGCATCATTCCGGGTAAGTCTTCATCCTCTTCATCTTCTCGATTGGTTGTTTTTGCAGGCCGAAGGTAAGAGGAAGTGCTCGTGTGTGTGTGCGTGTTGTTGCAGGCTGCCCAACTAGCCCATGTCTGCCTAGGTGCCTAGATCCGCGCACCGGTGGCGGAATCATTGGAGCCGCTCGCCAGTCGCCGATCGCCACGCCCGATTGTAGGTGGTCCCGTCGCTCCTTATCGCGCAGCAGCAGTGCAGCCCAGATCGCTGGCGGCTCGCGGCGCGCCGCGCGTCCTCGCCCCGTTGTCTTATGCCGCTTCGCCCAGCGCATGCGCGTCCTCGCCCAGTGCCGCTCGCCCGCGTCCGCGTCGCAAGCCTAGCGTCGCCTTCGCTCGCCGTGCCCAGCGCCAGCCCAGCCGTACCGGCTGCGCCAGCGGCGCCCGGCCATGTCGCCGTCGTCTTTGCGTGAGTGCTCCCGAGCCGAGCCTGTTTGTTTATCATGTTGGGCTTTTAGATGATGATTATTATTGTGTTTTCTAGGTTAGTTAGCTAGCTCGGGAGTGATCGCGGCTTAGGTTTTTGTGTGTAGAAGCCTCCGACCAAGGTAAGGATTTCTTCACGGAGTTATGTGGGCCCTGCGGTATTATATGTGATTGTTGTTTGTATGTTTGTTTGTGATTATCAGCATGTATAGTGTTAGGTGCTCTGTTCTGAATTCCCGACTGACATGATATCTTATGTTGTTTTCTCATGTTAGTCCATGCTAGGTTGTTCCGTTCTGGCATGCTCGTATTCTTTCTTGCTTCGTAGTATCATGATAGGTTCGTTGTATCTGTTGAGCACGTAATGGATTGTATTGGATTGCTTCTTTGTTGATATGATAGGTTAGAGTTGGGTAGATAGCATCATCAGGCCAAGTATGCATAAAGTATCTTGCATCCATGGCGGGGGCCTTGCGAGGTAATACTCCGTCCCTGGACCCCATTAGGGTTTAGCTAACCCTACCGGTAGGCCCTACAATCTTGGGTGAGGGTGATAGTCTGCGCGATGCCCCAGCGGTCGGGATGATGACTTGGCAATGCCTAGTCCGGCGAAATGAAACACGACCTCGGCGTGTTCGGCAAAGAGCCCTATGATTGCCACTGTTAGGGTAAGGACGACTTCCTGGTGTAAGCCTACCACGACCGATTCCTTAGCCTCAGGTGCGGTGGTTCAGGCTGACATAGTTCACGTGTCCAGGTCTCACACCCCTAAGTTAGTGACACCGATCCAGAGATTTAGTTAGGCATGGTGACTAGATCTGGGCAGCTTGCCACTAGACCCGGCCACCCCCAGAGTCTGTAGTAGCATGCGGTGCGCGCTTACGCTCATTACAGCGCCGATTGGAGAGCTCATCGGGATTGTGAGCTAGTGCACCTTTCGTATCGACACTAGACAGGCTGAGGCCGAGACTTGTTTCTCGTATAGGGCATTTTGTGTGGTGGATTATTCCGGACTAAGACCCTCAGTTGGCATCCGAGGTCCAAGTATGGACTTATGCTATGTGCTCTATTCTGTGTTTATATTCATAGCTTGCATATATTCATCTAGATGACCATGTATATCGTATTGTACCCCGGTTGGGGATTCTTACTGGGTAATTCGTTACTCACCCTTATTTTGTGGTTTTCCATAGGTAACCAAGGTGCGAGACAGGATGGTTGAAGGAGGAGCTGTGATCATGGGAATCCTGCTGTCGTCTCTGACTTTTTATATTATGACTCTTGTCTTTTATTTTCCCCTGAATGCATGTAGCCGGGCATGGAGCCCTAGGATGTATTCTAAATGTTTTGTGGATTCCAGCATTGTTGTATCTGGAAGGTTTTGAATGATTTTAATAAATCTCTGATCAGAGTAAACTTTGGAAATGTATTTGTCCTTAAACAGGTGCTTGGAGACAGGAACAGGTTTCAACAAACTGTAATGATTTCTATTTGAATGTTGAATGTTTTAAGTTTTTAATTGGAATCCGAAATCATATTTGCATATTGTCCTTCACTTTGCATGCATTGGGGTAAAGGACCATTTAGAGCCCCTTTTTGGGTCGGGTCTTTACAGTTGGTATCGAAGCTCAGAGTCATAGATTATGTAGACTGACCTTTTGTTGTAGGTCGTTTTCCCCATGATCACCAGCACTCCGACAGTCATCAGGTACGCCTAAGTTTTCTGTTTTTAGAAAAGGGTTAAGAATTTACAATACTTTTCATCTAGTGTATGCCTTGCTTAGTGTTGTGGAGCGGAGACGAGCAGGTTCTGACTCGTTGTTCGTTCGGGTCCTGAGCACCATCATGCCAACTTCCCGTAGTGTAAGATGTTTGTTTGCAGCTTGTCAGGGTATCCGGATAGATTCAGATACCGCTGGGACACCGTCCTAGAGAGAGGCAGAGATTAGACTCTCGTAGGCCCTTGTGGTGTGGCCCAGTTGTTAGTTTCCCCTAGAGAGAGGGTGGAGGTGTTTTGCCCTGGAGAACCACTCTAGGAGAGGAGTTAGCTTTGGCTTTGCTCGTGTTGATGTTTGTGGAGCAGGTCCTAGTGGGGACTAGCCTAGGTAGTTCAGGTGTGGATCTTGAACCTTAGCAGATTGTTTGATTGCCCAGTGAGTAGCTGCAGAATTGGTAGCCTTCGAGGAGGTTGCTTAGACATCTTTGTTCTCTTGTAAGTGTTGTTGTTTTGCAGCCAGTAAGTAAAAACCCTAGAGTTAAGGGTGCAGCGAGCAATGTTCCCATCGGACGTGATCCGTTGCTGGTTTCCCCAGTTGTCTTGTAGAGTTGAGCACTCTTCTTATGGTGAGCCCCTAGAGTAGGGCTAGCTACTACATGTTGAGAGAGCCGGCCAGAGTTTTGTTGAGCATCATGTGGAGATGCAAGAGTAGGCCGTGGGACTTTAGTTAGATGAGATGCCATAGGCAGGGTTGTTTGAGTTTTGAGCCCTTGTATGCCTAGCCATAGTTTTTGTCACTTGAGGTTGTGACCTTCCTGGCCCCATTTGTAGTAAGATGTGGATTTGGTAGTAGTGGCACTTGAGGTGCATTGGTTGGTGTGCCGCTTTGGCACTAAGTCTGGTTCAGGCCTGAGCTTGGCATGGGTATAGCAGATGGTTCTGTAATTCGTCTGGAGTTCACTGCACTCCTTTAGCCTTTGGATCCGTTTGTGGCAGTTGCACCTGTTTAGGTCGTGCAAGAGGGCTAGTTTAGTGGTAGTCGAAGGACTACAAGTGAAAGGATGTTCGAGAAGAGCTGGAGCCTCTTCCCAGTGTTACTGGGGGTTGAGTAAGTCAGCAGGTTGACGGTTGGTAAGTGTTAGTGCGTGTGAGTCTCACGCTAGGGCTGAGGCCAAGAGATCTTTGTGGTTGGTAGTGCAGTCCACTACTTTCGGGTGCCTAAACCTGAGTTGAGTGAGCATTGTAGATGCGAGTTCGGTCCCGTAGGGGAACCATGAGTTGGATGCTCATGAGATGAGTTGGATGCTTATGAGATGAGTTGGATGCCAATGAGATGAGTAGGATGCCTTATGAGAGGAGTTGGACGCCTTATGTGTAAGCACACTTGGTATAGACTTGGTATAAAGTACGTTCGGTTTGGCATCGTTATGTTTTAGCAGAGCAAGGTTGCCACTGCTTCGTGTATCGTGTGGAGATGGAACTTTTGGTGTTTCTTTGGTTGATGGTATCTCTGCCAGAAGTTAGTGTTGCCTTTTGGGAAGCACCTGTTAGTCTTGGATCTCTGAAGGAAGCTTGAGAGTTGTGCACATAAGTGTGTTTTGTGTAGTTCGTTACGTGTGGCGAGTTTTGGAACCATGTAGGGTTTGCATTGGAGAACTGGTGCTCAGTTCTTGGAGGAGTTGGACTCCATATGGATGTTGTAAGGCTTTAGCGGAGGTTGTAAGGATACCGTGCTCGTAGTTGGGTTGTTGCTTAGGCAAGTTTGGTTAGGTTGAACCTAAGCTTGGTTGGTGGAACCTCTTGTGTTCATGGTTGGTGTTCAGATGGTGCTGAACAAATGGTGGTTGTAGTGAAGCCGCGTAGTTCCTGATCGTAGTTGCTAAGGGTGTTGCTCGGAATCCTTACAGGTGGAAGCTATGATGTGGTGATGCTTTGAGTAGGAGGATGACACATTCGAATCGTTTACGGTCGTTTTGGTTTTGAGGTTCGGGGCGAGCGGCATGGTTATGATCTTTGGGAAAAGGAGTTGTTTGTTCAGGCAGTTGGCTGTTAGACCGTTAGGCGACAGTGTGTGTCGAGGGTTGCCGAAGAACCCTAGTTGTGGAGAGCCTCACCAGAGCTCATTCAGACCCAGTAGTGAGTGTCAGTTGTTAAGCCAGAGTTGTGTAGGCTGTAGACCTCGGGAGAGTTGCTGGCAGATTTGGTAGGCTAGCAAGCTAAAGTTTGTTTCGAGTAGAGTCCGGATTGGTTTCGGTGTGGTGGCAAGTTGGTGCTTGGTGTTGACCAAGGTGTGGTTTTCGAGCTGCTAGAAGTTAGCCTTGCTCGTGGGCAAGTGGTTTTGCCCTAGCGGTTGTCCTAATTGTTTCTAGAGTTTGAGAGTTGCCCTTATTTGGTGTTTGGGGGTGAGTCTTCTCTTGCCCATGGTTGGCGGTCCAGTCTGTGGTGGACCCCTTGTTGTTGCCTCTGGGAGAGTTGGATGTTGTGCTTAGCTGAGCAAGTCAGCGAGCGGTTGTGAAGCTCTCTGTTCTTCGGATGTTCGCTTGTAAGGATTTGTTTCTCCTTGGGAGTTGTCAGGTTATTCCTTGGTCTTGAAGTTGGTGGTAGTGGTGCTAGCTATGGGGTGAAAGTTTGTTGGCTGCTTGGAAGCAGTTATTTGTCCAGTTAGAAGGACTCGTGTGTGGTGTTCTGAAAGTTGCAGTAAGGGTTGTTCTGCCTCCTATGAGTGTTTGGCCTAGTTGGTTAAGGTTTTTGTGTGTTGGCATGGAAGCTGTTGCACCTTTGTAGTTGAAGAACTCCTTTGTATCAGTTGTGGGTTGAGGTTGCACCATTGTGGTTGGATTAGGGTCTTGACCTTTCGAGGGATCCTTGCTGGTTAGTGTGGCTTGTGCTTTGCCAGCCATTTTTGGTACTCTGGTTCTTGGTAGTTGTTGTTGACCGAGTAGTGGAGTCCCGTTTATGAAGTTTCGGTGGGAAGGTGCAATAAACTTAAGCTAGAGGGTTAAGCCTGTATGTGTTATCGTTTGGACTTGTGAGATGCGTTTCATATTTGAGGCGAGCTTCGTTCCGTTGCTTGCATGGAGGTAAGTTTGGTGGAGGGAGCCCTCTGAGGCCCGGTTGTTGGCAGGCTGACTTGTCCAGCCAGTGATTTGAGTCGAGCTAGAGTTGAGTAGATTGGCGTGGTTATGCAGTGTGCGGTTGGTTAGGCTTCCGAGTTCGTAGCACTCAAGTTGTTGGATTGTAAGTTCCGTGTGGGAGCTGTCAGCTAGTTGAGGTTGTTCTGTGAGTTCGGATTTTTGGAGGATTGGTTTCAGTAGCTAGAGCTCGCACCTCGCCCAGGTGGAGATGTCATTACTGTGGAGTAGTGGCATGGCAGTTTCAGGCCGGGTTGTTGTCACCAGGGTGTGGCAACAAAGGTTTATTCTAGGCAGTACGTTGACGAACCGTGGTTCTTGAGAGCGTTGTTAAGAGGCTTATGAGCCGAGTGCAGTTCTGTAGTGTTTTCACCCTCTGACCGATGGTCTTTTGAGGAGTGATCCAGAACGTTTGGAGCTTGTTGCGAGTTGGTGTTTAAAGTGATTAGCGCGGGAGACCGGTGTGGTTTTATGAGGTTGCCTTGGGTTCTTTGTTCTCGTCGGTCGATTCTTGTGGTTCCATTGAGACATTGTATGGTAAGTATTGCAGGATTCGGTGTTCGGGATAAAGTTGGTGGCCATCGATTTTGTTTTGGGTCTGAGTTCTTTGCATTTGACCAGAGGTGATGTGCGGGAGTTTAGAGCTAGTGTTGTCATTTCAGAGCGAGCGAGAAAAAAGTTATGCCAATGTTGGCGTCGAGTTTTAGAGTTTGAGGTTGGGCGGTGCGTGTTTTAGGGTTGCACCGATGTGAGGTGTGTTGAGGTTTGCAAGCGAGGAAGTGGAGCCCCTGTTTGTTGGATCATTTGAGATTCTCGATAGGATTGGCGAGTTGCATTTTGGTTAGCCTTTCCTCCGTTGATGTCGGTGTGCCGCGGTGTTTTCATGTATCGATGTTGGGGCGGCATGTGCCGGACCCATCACTCATTGTGGACTTTGAGCCTTTTGGTGATTGAGGATTTGAGCTTCGAGGGGAAGCCTGTGAGTATTCTGGTCTTTGAGTCGAAGACGTTGCGTAATCGTGAGATTCGTTTGGTCAAGGTTCAGTGGAGGAGTCAGAGTTCTAAGGAAGCCACTTGGGAGCGGGAAGACGAGATGAGATTGCACTATCCTGAGCTGTTCCAGTCTTAAGGACTTTCAAGGACGAAATTCATAAAAAGGAGGGAATATTGTAACTGCCCACGTTTTCATCCCAGTCTTCCAGGTATGCCCTAGGGGTATTTTGGTAATTTGGTCGGGCCGTCAGGGCCGTTTATGTCTTTTTCCAGTTGCTAAAATTATTGGATGGATTTATGTAGGTTTTTGAAGCTTTGTGGATGGGTTTGAGCATGGTTAGATGCAAAAGTAAAAATAAAGGAAAATTGTGTTGCAGTTGGGTTTCGAACCCGGGTCTCCACGAAAGCCTGTGGGGATGCGTGCCAGTTGAGCTATGGAGAGCTCTTGTTGCTCTTTCTGCGTCATATTATGGTTAGCCTTGGATCTTGGAGTTTTGGTGCATTTGGTTGAATGAAAAAGAAATTAGGTTTTATTCTTTCTTCTCCAAAACCCTCCTAGCGGTCCAAGCTTGTTCTCCCTAGCTCCTAAGCCGTTTTTCATCCCCTTTGCAGCCCCGAGGTTTGAGCATCATTCCGGGTAAGTCTTCATCCTCTTCATCTTCTCGATTGGTTGTTTTTGCTGGCCCAGGTCGCCTGTCGCACGCCCAGCCGCAGGTGGTCCCGTCGCTCCTTGTCGCGCGCAGCAGCAGGTGCCAGCCCAGATCGCCCGAGCAGCTCGCCCAGCGCCCGCTCGTCCTCGCCTGTCCGTGCCGCTTCCAGCGCGCTGCGTGTCCTACTTGATGCGCTTCGCCGCGCGTCGAAGTCGCCACGCCCAGCGTCGTGCGCTCGTGCCGTGCCCCAGCGCCTGCTCAACGCGTCGCCAGCGCCCCAGCGCCCGTCCGTGTCTTGCGGCCCAGCGCCCAGCGCCCATCACCATCCCACCCGCCGCCTTAGCCGGCGCCCAACCCCGTGTCACCGTGCCGCGTGAGTGCTCCCTAGCTGAGCCTGTTTGTTTATCATGTTTTGGCTTTTAGATGATGATTATTATTGTGTTTGCTAGGTTCCGTTAGCTAGCTCGGGAGTGATCGCAGCTTAGGTTTTTGTGTGTAGAAGCCTCCCGACCAAGGTAAGGATTTCTTACCGGAGTTGTGTGGGCCCTGCGGTATTATATGTGCTTGTTGTTTGTATGTTTGTTTGTGATTATCAGCATGTATAGTGTTAGGTGCTCTGTTCTGAATTCCCGACTGGCATGATATCTTATGTTGTTTTCTCATGTTAGTCCATGCTAGGTTGTTCCGTTCTGGCATGCTCGTATTCTTTCTTGCTTCGTAGTATCATGCTAGGTTCGTTGTATCTGTTGAGCACGTAATGGATTGTATTGGATTGCTTGCTGTTGATATGATAGGTTGTTGCTTGCTCGTTGTCCCCTGAATGCCTGTAGCCGGGCACGGAGCCCTAGGATGTTTTCTAAATGTTTTTGTGGATTCCAGCATTGTTGTATCTGGAAGGTTTTGAATGATTTTAATAAATCTCTGATCAGAGTAAACTTTGGAAATGTATTTGTCTTGAAACAGGTGCTTGGAGACAGAGCAGTTTCAAAGAAAGCGTAATGATTTCTATTTGAATGTTGAATGTTTTAAGTTTTTAATTGGAATCCGAAATCATATTTGCATATTGTCCTTCACTTTGCATGCATTGGGGTAAAGGCCCATTTAGAGCCCCTTTTTGGGTCGGGTCTTTACTGGTGATGTCCCGTGAGTTAGTTAGGATAACCAATCATTAGGCCGGAAGTAGGAGACTTCCGATGATTCCAGATCTTTCCTTGTAAGCTCGTTGAGCTATGATCTGTGTTGGTAGCTGTTTGCTTGCGTGCTTGGTACTAGATGACTGATTATATCGTATTGTACCCCGGTTGGGGATTCTTACTGAGTAATTCGTTACTCACCCTTATTTTTGTGGTTTTTCCACAGGTAACCATGGTGCGAGACAGGATGGCTGAAGGAGGAGCTGTGATCATGGAAACCCGTTGTTCAACTCTGAGTCTTGTTTATGTTTTATGATTTAAAATTTCCTCTGAATGCATGTAGTTGGGCACAGAGCCCTAGGGTGTTTTCTGAATGTATTTCCGGATTCTAGCATTGTTGTAACTATTGCAAAGCTTGTATGTTTTAAATAAATCTCTCATCAAAGTAAGTTTTGGAAATGTATTTGTCTTGAAACAGGTGCTTGGAAACAGGGACAGGTTTCAGGAAATTATGTTGACTTTTTAATGGATGTTTTATGTTTTAGTTTTTACTTAGAATCCGAACACCATTTTGCAAATTTTCTGTAGTTTTGAATGCATGCATTGAGGTAACGCCGTATTTTAGAACCCTTTCGGGTCGAGTCGTTACACTCGCCCCTTGGTTACCTGTGGAAAACCACAAAATAAGGGTGAGTAACGAATTACTCAGTAAGAATCCCCAATCGGGGTACAATACGATATACATGGTCATCTAGCCGAAAGATATGCAAGCTATGAATATAAACACAGAATAGAGCACATAGCTTAAGTCCACACTTGGACCTCGGATGCCAACTCAGGGTCTTAGTCCGGAATAATCCACCACACAATACGCCCTATACGAGAAACAAGTCTCGGCCTCAGCCTGTCTACTATCGATACAAAAGGTGCACTGGCTCACGATCCCGAGGAGCTCTCCAGTCGGCTCTATAATGAGCGTATGCGTGCACTGCATGCTACTGCAGACTCTAGGGGGTGCCGGGTCTAGTGGCAAGCTGCCCAGGTCCAGTCACCATGCCTAACTAAATCTCTGGATCGGTGTCACTGACATAGGGGTGTGAGACCTGGACACGTGAACTATGTCAGCCTGAACCACCGCACCTGAGGCTAAGGAATCGGTCGTGGTAGGCTTACACTAGGAAGCCGTCCTTGCCCTATCAGGTGGCAATCAAGGGCTACTGCTGAACACACTGAGGATGTGCCGGCTGCCGGGGATGAGGCAATGCCAAGTCATCATCCCGACCGTTGGGTCATTTAACAGTCTGCCACCCTCACCCAAGATTGCAGGGCCTACCGGTCGGGTTAGCTAAACCCTAACGGGGTCCAGGGATGGAGTACTACCTCGTACGTCCCTGCCATGGATGTAAGATACTTTATGCATTTGGGCCCGGATGATGCTACCTACCTACACTCTAACCTATCATATCAATAACATACAATCCAATACGTGCTCAACAGATACAACGAACCTAGCATGGTACTACTAAACAAGAACAGATACGAGCATGTCAGAACGGAACAACCTAGCATGGACTAACATGAGAAACAACATAAGGAATCATGCCAGTCGGGAATTCAGAACAGAACACCTATCGCTAAACATGCTGATAAACACAAACAAACATACAAACAACAATCACATATAATATCGCAGGGCCCACACAACACCGGTAAGAAATCCTTACCTTGGTCGGGAGGCTTCTATACACAAAATACTAAGCTGCGATCGAACCCGAGCTAGCTACCGAGAACCTAACAAACACAATAATAATCACAATCCATAGGCCTAAATATAATAAAAATAAACAAGGCTCGGCTCAAGAGCAACTCACGCGCGCGCGCAGTGACACTCGGACGGGGCAAAGACGGCGAGGGTCGGCGGCTGGTGGGCGCGGTGGGGCGAGCCGCGCGCGCTGACGGCGCGAGGCGAGGCGAGCGCAGCGCGACTCGGAGCGAGGACGCGCGCGGGCGAGCGACGCGATGCGGCAAGAGCGCGACAGCTGCGACGGGCAATCTGGGCGGCTGCGACGGGGCTGGTGCGCGCGACAGTACCGCAGCATGCGATGTGGCCGGGCGTGCGCGGTCAGGGGCTGCGCCTGGGCGATCGGGCGGCCTGGCCGCGATCCGAGCTGTCGGGCGTCTCGGGCGACTGTTCTTCGGGCGCCTAGCTGGCTGCTCGGTTGAAATTTCTTTGCTCGGCGGGACGACGCACGAACTACGGGGCTGCAAGGGGAGAAGGAGCTCGGCTTGGGAGCTAGGGAGAAAAAGGTTGGGCGGCCAAGGAGTTTGGAGAAGAAGACCCAAAACCCTATTTTCTCTTCTTTTAAACAAATGCACCAAAACTCCAAAGATCCAAGGGTAACTAAGATATGACGCGGAAAGAGTAACAATAACACATGGTGGCTCACTTGGCAAGGCTCTCCTCTAGCACACAAGGCCACCCTGGCTTGAACCTCGGTTGCAACACAATTTTCCTTTATTTTAACTTTTGCATCTATCCTTGCTCAAACCCATCCACAAAGCCTCAAAAACCTACATAAACCCATCCAATAATTTTAGCAACTGGAAAAAGACATAAACGACCCTGACGGTCAGACCAAATTACCAAAATACCCCTAGGGCATACCTGGAAGATCGGGATGAAAACCTGGGCCGTTACAACCATGCTGGACAAACAACTGAACCTCTCAAGTTCGAGAAACCAAACGGCCTACTCTTACATCACATGAGACCAGCGAACCACAAGGCTTGCCTAAAGCCTTAACGAAATACAATCAAACCACCAACTGGCGATTGATCCAAAAGGCAAACTTTTCCAACTAGGACGCGCTGAAACTTCTGCTACGGCCAACCCTAAATGGCCAAAACCAAGCACAGGCTCCACTCGGCCAAATCAACAAATTGGAGCCTTTCAACGGCCGAACGCAAACTTTTCCATGCAAACCTACCAGCAACTGGCCTAAGAGAACATTGCCAGGCAAGGAAACAACCAACATTCCTCTCATGGAAAATCTCGGGTAGCAAGGACTAAACCATCACGCAGCCACTAGCAACACAACACCTTGAGGAAAGCGACTCAAGGGTCTAACCAACCAATGCCACGACACCTCTGTGCCAACTCACTCAAATGTGGCTCAGCTATAATGCCAACTGCGAAAGCACAACAACTAGAAGCAAAGCCCGGGAAAGGCTTGCTCAACAGAAACTCAAACCAAGCTTATAACGAGCAATGCTCGCCTCCAAGCTACCACTCAACTCTTAAGTGCAACTGGCTACTCAAAGGACTTCCTCCTTTTAGCCTAGGCCTAACTCATCTTGCGACTAGAAACTCCACACTCGGAACATCGCAAGGAAAACAGACCGACGAGGCTATCTCCAAAGATAATACTCGAGGGTGGCATCCATGGTGCAACTCAACCGCCATGGAAACTAGGGGTTCCTCAAACCCCAAAGAACCAACAACGTTCCAACAAAAACTAAACTTTTAAACTGGCTGGACTCCGACCTTGCGGGGACAAACAACTTTTCGCTTGCTAACAACACAATGCAGGGACCCTCTCGCTGGGCTAACCACTGCGCTACTCAGATCCACTACACAATTCAGGAGCTACGCTGACTCCTTCTAAACGAGAAATGATTTCCCAAGAAGTTTAACTTCGAGAAAGCGGCGAACTTCACACGCGCACGACTAGCTCAAACCCAAGGCAACAACAACCAACTCTCTTGGAAGCAACACCCAAGGGAAACTCAACTGATTGGACCACCAACCCATAACTAGCAGAACTTACTCAACCACCGAGGGGTGGGTCAACTGTTGTAACGGCCCAGTTTTCTATTCCAGTTCTCGAGGTGCTTCCGGTTCAGATTCAGTGGTTCGGTTGGGCCGTTAGAGCTGTTTTGACCCTTAGGGGTATTTTGGTCTTTTTGCTCCCCGGGCAGGATTTGGGTTTTGGGCAAGTGATCGTTGTTTGGGTGTTTCCTTTGGGATTCGAGCCCAGGCCCTTAGAGATGATTTGGGAGTTTGTTTAAGTGAGAGTTATTGTTTTGAAAAAGGTTGCTTTCAAGTGTGGTCTCGAAGGAGGAAGCCAGGGACATGGGATTTAAGGACTTTAAGACTTATTTAAATTTGGAAAGAAAATTGGTTAAGGATGGAAAGGAGGATAAAATCCCATTTTTCCTTTTAATTCCCTTTTTCCTTTTATTTTTCCCTTTTATTTTCCAAAATGCCCAAAATTCCTTTTTCTCTCCCTTTCTCTCTCCTCGGCCGAGAGCACCCCTTGGTCGCCCATGTCCAAACCCTAGCCGCACCATGCCCAAAGCCCTAGTCGCACCATGTCCAAAGCGAGCGCGCCGCCGCTCCAGCCGCCACCTTCGCCCATGCCCGCGCCGTCGGCGGAGCCACCAGCGCCCCTCGATCGATCGCCTCGCCCTCGTCGCGCCGAGCCCAGATTCTGATCGCCCGTGGCCGTCTCCGTGTCGCCAGTCGCGCCGATCCGGAGATCGCATCGACCGAAGCGCCGTCTCCGTGTCGCCCAGTCCGTGTCGAAGTCGCCCGAGCGCCGGCCGCACCGAAGTCGCTCGCCCTCGTAGGGTCGTCGTGCCTTCCCGGCGCGCCCCAAGCCCGTCGCCTCGCGGCGCGCGCTTAGCGCGCGCGCCCGTCGCGCGTTCTCCGCCTAAGCCGCGCTGTGTGTCGCCGCCACCGAGCTGGAACTCGCGCGCTTGCTGCGCCCAGCCGCGCGCGCGTGCTGCGCCGGCGCCACGCCTGCGCCCAAGTGCCCAGCGCTGTGCCCAGCGCCCAACCAGTGCTCTTCTGCGCCACCACCACTGTTGTGTCTTTGGTTGGCCCGAGCCTTGTGGCTTCTCGGATGGTATTTCCCGAGTCTTTTCTTCGTTGGGCCCCGATTTGTTGGTCTTTGTTTTAGGGATTTATTTGGGGTACATTTTATGTATTTGATTTGGGTGCTTTATTTTATGTTTAGGTTGTTTGGGTTCGATTAGAGGCTCGAGGATTGCTTGGTTGATTTGTGATTATTTTTCGCTTGTCCTGTAAGGATTTCTTACCGTGGTTGTGTGGACCCTACGATATGTCTCGATTGTGCCTTGTATGTTTGCTTTGATTGTTATGAGCATGATAGTGATAGGCGACTTTGTTTGATCTCTTGCTAGCATGTTTGTTGATTTTACATGTTAGTGCCATGCTAGGTTTGTTCTTCCGGCATGCTTGTGATTTCTGTTTAAGTTGTAGTATCATGCTAGGTAAACGTGATTGATGTCGGTCATTGCTTGCTAGCCAGAATCATTGATTTACTCGGTATTCTTAGATAGCGTAGTAGGGTTTGTCATCATCCGAGGCCGAGAGCGGACATAACGTACTTTGTCCCCACCGTCGGGGGAGTAGAGCGAAGCATAACGTACAATGCTTCCCCGGCAGAAATGATGTGGATGTAGCTACCACATCGGCATAAGCCTAGTTTGTAGCCGCTAGAGCGGAACCCGCCAGCGGTGCAAGCCCGCCTTGGCGGTTCTTAGCTTCGTGTCGGTGGTGGTACAGGCTGCAGACAGATGAGTGCCGAGGGCCTCGCACCATCGTGTTTGGTGACACCGCTTCGAGTCTTTAGGCATGCGTACACCGACCCGCGTAGTTTGCCCTTAGGCCCCGCATTTACGCCGGTTGCGAGATGAGCATGTTGTGTGTGCGCGACACGCGCGTTAGTCGCCGGTTCGGAGAGCTCCCGGGCTAATGTTCGTGAGTACACCGTTCCTTCCCGATTTAGAGCGATGCGGGTACTCTCCCGATAGTCCAGATTGTTAGCGAGGGTAAGAGGCCCTTGAGGACACCCATTGGGATTGGCTTTTGAGCTAATCAATTGGTCGAGGAGAAAGACCCTCGAGGGTGTCGGACATCTTGGGATCGGGCTTTTTGAGCTGATCAATTGGCCGAGGAGAAAGACCCTCGAGATGTCCCGGGATTGGTTATGAGAACCAATCATTAGGCCTAAGTAGGAGACTTCCGATGATTCCGGAAGTAAGAGACTTCCTATGTTTCAGATCTTGTTTTATGAGCTCGTTGAGCTATGATCCGTGTTGATAGTCGCTTGCTTGCATATTGAGGTGCTAGATGAGTGATGTATCGTGATTGTACCCCGGTTGGGGATTCTTAATGAGTATGTTTATACTCACCCTTATTTATCTTTCGGGTAACTTGGGACAACACCGGGAGGGCTAGCGAGAGGGAGCTGATTGATCATGGGAACCGCCAGACTCTGTCTTTTATTATTGCATTGTTTATTCAAGATGTAGATGGACAGAGTCCTAGGGGAACATTGTTTAAAACGTTGCTTGAATTGTATTGTACATTTTATTAAACATCGCCGAGTTGTTTTACTTTGTTGGATTGTTTAAAATGAAAATTGTTGGTTATGTTTTAAGGGCTCCCCTACTCATATGTTTTGAAAGGTTTTTAAATATAAGCTCTAAACCGCTTGTTATCATATTTAACTTGCATGCTTTGAGTAAGATCCTGTGTTTAGGACCATGTTTTGGGTCGGGTTCTTACAGATTGGTATCGAGCACGTGAGTCATAGATTCTCGTAGACTAACCCGCTTTGTAGGTTGTTGTTCCCATGATCATCAAGACTCCACGGCCGCTTGGTTTGTGCGAGTTCAATTAAGTTAAAGGGTAAGAATTTACAATACTTTTCTTCTAGCTTTTATGCATGTGTAGAGTTGTGGAGCGGAGACGAGCAGGTGTTCGACTCGTTGTTGGTTTGGGCTTAGAGAGCCATCATGCCAACTTTTTCCAGCTGCAGTAGTTTGATGAGCAGTGAGAGCCCCGTGTGGGCTGGGTTTTGTTGCTTTGTGCAGATCGCCGGTGTGTCGATCTCACTCGAGAGGGAGGCAGAGATTAGACTCCCACAGGCCATTTGTGGCCCGCTTGTTGGTTTCTCCCTAGTGAGAGGTGGAGGTGCTTTGTGCAGATCGCGGTGTGTCGATCGTGACTCAGAGGGAGGCAGAGATTAGACTCCCACAGGCCATTTGTGGCCCGATTGTTGGTTTCTCCCCAGTGAGAGGGTGGAGGTGCTTTTGTGCGATCGCCGGTGTGTCGATCGCACTCGAGAGGGAGGCGAGATTAGACTCCCATAGGCCATTTGTGGCGATTGTTGGTTTCTCCCAGTGAGAGGGTGGAGGTGCTTTGTGCAGATCGCCAGTGTGTCGATCGCACTCAGAGGGAGGCAGAGATTAGACTCCCATAGGCCATTTGTGGCCCAGTTGTTGGTTTCTCCCCTCGTGAGAGGGTGGAGGTGCCTTGTGCAGATCGCCGATATGTTGATTGCACTCAGAGGAGCAGGACGCTTGGCATGTCGACCGAGGAGTTAGACTCGATCTTGTTGATGTTGAGGCCGCCCCGTGGTTGTTAGGCCCGTAGGCCAAAGTTGGCCCTGGCAGTTAAGTTGCCTAGAGGAGGGGGTAGAGGCTAGCTCGCCTCAGAGTTTGACTCCTTGAGCAGAGTGTGCTCCAGCCATGTGAGATTTGATGGCAGGTCTTTAGCTATCAGAGATCAAAGACCTGTGCTTAGCTTTGTAGCTGTAGCGTAGCGAGGAGTCCGGGCATAGATAGCCCGGTGACAGAGTTTGTTTCAGCATTTTCCCCAGTAGCTCTCGTAGCCTGAGGTTCCGGGAGGGCTTGATCAGCAGGTTTATGCGATTGAGTTTGTTGGCGTTGATGAAGCGCTTGATTTGGCAAGTGGATGCCTGTAGAGCTTGATGTATTAGAAAGTCCTACTGCTAGTAGTAAAGCGGTTGGCCAGTTTGAGTTTAGCATCCGTGTGTTGGGATGTCCTGCATTGCTCAGAGGCCGAGGTGTACCGTTCCGTCTTTATTTGGTACAGTAAGTTGTGGTGGTTAGCCCCTGGGGAAAGGGACTTACAAGAGTTTCAACCATCGCCCGATTGATTGGCAAGTTGCCGTGTTAGTGGCTTGAGGCAGATGTAGAGACATCTCTGCCCCCCTTGCAAGCTCTTTGTTGTTTTTGCAGCCTGGGATTCTCTTTGTACCCTCGTAGCCAGGGTGTAGTGTGGAGTTTGCTTGCCAGGGTTTTATCCATCTGTGGATTTCGGCGGGCTAGTAGAGTGGAACACTCTTTTATTTGGATGTTCCCAGTGTGGAACTAGTTGTTGCCACCCGAGGAGTTGGCCTGAGCTTTTGTTGAGCATCGAGTGGGATGCAGGAGTAGGCCGTGGCAAGTCTGTTGGTCGAGATGCCAGAGATTAGGTCGCTCGAGTGTTTGGACTCTGTCTTTGAGTTCCATTGCCCCGTCACTTGGAGAGTGACTTTCCTATTCTCGAGAGGGGCATAAAGCTCGTTTGAGGTGATTCGTGTTGTAATAGATGTAGTGCCTGTTGGCACCAAGCTTTGAGAGGAGGCCTAGTTTGTGCCGGTTGGCACTTTTGGTGCGGGTGGTTCCATGGCTGCCTGCAGTATAGCATCCCCGCTTGTCTTGTACCCTTTTCCGAGGTTGCACTGTTTGGGTTGCTTAAGAGATCTAGCTCGGTGGTAGTCGAGGACTACAAGTTTGAGGTTTTCGAGGAAAGTAGGAGCTGTTCGGGATCTCGAGAGTTGGGTGTAAAGGATGTTATAGGGTGTTAAGAGCTAGCGCGTTCGAGTTCTCGCGCTATGTGTGTTGTGAGCCTGTGAGCCACCTTGATGGTAGCATGATTCGGCTACCCTTTGAGTTGCCCTAGTATGGTTAGTGTTGGCATCGTGGATGCGTGGTTGATCCAGTGTTAGAGCCATGAGTTGGATGGCTGATCGGAGCGCGTTTGGTGAGCACATTGGTTTGAGGAATGTTAGCTTGGTGTGGTTTTGCGCTTGTAAGAGTAAGTTGGCCAATGTGGCTTTTCGTGGTGAGTTGGCCCCGAGTGGGTTTGAACTCTTGTTGCTCCCTTGTTTGTTGTGGCTCTGTTTGGAGGCAAAAGTTGCCCTGTGTGTGAGAGCCCTTGTTGGCTTCGGATCTTAAGGGATCAAGTTGAGTCAGACTCCCGGTGCACTTTTGCGTAGCTCGTTCCGTAGTTTATGTTTGGAAAACCACGAGAGGTTCGTGTTGAGGAGCCAGTGCTCAGTCTTTGAGGTGTCAAGGCTTTAGTTCTTGGCAAGTGCCCTAGCTTTGGCTGTAAGGATGCCGTGCTCGTTGTCGGGCTGTTGGTTAAGCAAGTTTTGCTAGTTGGTCCTTGCCTGGTTAGACTTGATTTTGAACCGATCAAGAGCGAAGAGGGCAAGCCGCGCGATTTTCGATCGTTTTGGCTAAGAAAGTCATTCGGATCCTTACCTGGGGGCGGAAGGTATGTTGAGGTTGTTGCTTTGAGTAGGAGGATGACGCCTCCTGTAGCGTTTCCGGTTCCCTTGGTTTCCAAGTTGGAGTTGGGCGGCGTAGTTGAGATGTTGGAGAGGGTTGTGCCCGCGTGAGCGGTTGTTTGTTAGATCGTTTGTCGACCGTGTGTGTGTCGGAGGGTGATCAGAGGATCTCTAGTTGTGGAGAGCCTCTCCGAGCTCGATTAGACCCAGCGGTGTTCCTTGGGTGAGTTGCTTGCAGATTTGGCGATCTAGCAAGCTAGTGCTTGTTTGGTTTTGGAGGCTAGTTCGTGCTTGGTGTTGACCAAGATTTGGTTCTCTTGATGTTTCAAGAGCTTGCTCGATTCGGAGCTGCAGGGCGTTGCCACGAGGATTTGTTCCTAGTCTGGTTGTTTTGGGAGTTGATTCCTCCTCGGTGGTTGAGTAAGTTCGGCTAGTTCGGATTGGTGGTCCAATCGGTTGAGTTTCCCTTGGGTGTTGCTTCCAAGAGAGTTGGTTGATGTTGCCCTTGGGTTTGAGCAAGTCGAGCGTGTGTGATGTTCGTTGCCCTTTAGAGTTTTGCTTGCCGGGAAATCGTTCCGTTGAGGAGTCGCCGTAGCTCCTGAGTTGTGTAGTTGATCGAGTAGCGCGGTGGTTAGCCCAATGAGAGGGTCCTCGCATTGTGTTGTTAGCAAGTTTAAAAGTTGTTTGTCCCCGCAAGAGCGGTGGCCAGCCAGATTTAAGAGTTGAGCTTGAGTTGAGTTTCACTGAGCAAGGCCTTCTCGGGCTTTGTTTCTAGTTGTTGAGCTTTCGCAGTTGGCGAATAGCCGAGCCTCGATTGAGTGTGTTGGCACAGAGGTGCCGTGGCATTGGTTGGTTAGCCTTTGGGCCGTTTTCCTCAAGTTGTTGTGAGTTTGTTGGTAGCCCCGTGAGGGTTTGGTCCTTGTTGCCGAGATTTTCCATGAGAGGAATGTTGGGTGTTTCCTTGCCGGCAATGTTCTCTTTGGCGATTGCTAGTAGGTTTGCATGGAAAAGTTTGTGTTCGGCCGTTGTGAGGCTCGGTTGTTGGCTTGGCCGAGTGTAGCTTGTGCTGGTTTTTGGCCATTTAGGGTTGGCGTGAGTGTGAGTTTCGGCTTGTGCTAGTGGGAAAAGTTTGCCTTTTGGATCGATCGCCGATTGGTGGTTCGATTGTTTTTCGTTAAGGCTTTAGGCAAGCCTTGTGGTTATTTGGTCTCTTGTGAAGAAAGAGTAGGCCGTTTTGGTTTCGGAAACGAGAGGTTGATTGTTTGGCCACTTTGGCGTTGTGTTGAGGCGATTTGTTATCGGTTGTGGGCATTCAGAGAAGTTACGCCGGTGCGTGGCGTTGAGTTTTGGAGCTTGTGCCCACGATGCGCGGCTTTTTGAGAGCAACACCGTTGAGAGGTGTTCCGTGTTGGTTTAGTGGGGTTTTTATTTGAGCCCCAAGTTTGTAGGGCTTTCGAGATCCTTGAGCGGATTGGAGCGATGGTTAGCTTTGCCGTCTTTGACAACAATGCATGTTTTCTGCTCCTCGTCTCTTTGTTGAGATAGTATGTGGTGCATCGAGAGCATTGTGGCTTTGAGCCTTTGAGAACCCAAGAGGGTTTGGTTATCGGAGAGAAGGGCTAGTGTTGTTTTAGCCGAGAAGTTCGATTGGCTAAGAATCGGTGGAGTATTCATAGAGTTGTTTCGTTTTAGGACTTTCGAGGACGAAAGTCTTAAAAGGAGGGAGTATTGTAACGGCCCGATTTTCTATTCCAGTTCTCGAGGTGCTTCCGGTTTGATTGATGGTTTGGTTGGGCCGTTAGAGTTATTTTGACCCTTAGGGTATTTTGGTCTTTTGCTCCCAGGCAGGATTTGGGTTTTGGGCAAGTGATCGTTGTTTGGGTGTTTCCTTTGGGATTCGAGCCAGTGCCCTTAGAGATGATTTGGGAGTTTGTTTAAGTGAGAGTTATTGTTTGGAAAAGGTTGCTTCACTTGAGTCTCGAAGGAGGAAGCTGAAATGGGATTTAAGGACTTTAAGACTTATTTAAATTTGGAAAGAAAATTGGTTAAGGATGGAAAGGAGGATAAAATCCCATTTTTCCTTTTAATTCCCTTTTTCTTTTATTTTTCCCTTTTATTTTCCAAAATCCCCAAAATTCCTTTTTCTCCTTTCTCTCTCCTCGGAGCAGAAAGCGACCCCTTGGTCGCCCATGTCCAGCCCTAGCCGCACCATGCCCAACCCTAGTCGCACCATGTCCCACCGAGCGCGCCTCGCTCCGAGCCGCCCAGCCGCCCATGCCCGCGCCGCGGCGGAGCCACCCAGCGCCCGATCGCGATCGCCCTCGCCTCGTCGCGCGCCGAGCCCAGATCTCGCATCGCCCAAAGCCGCTCTCGTGTCGCTTGTGTCGCGCCGATCCCAGATCGGCATCGACCGAGCCGTCTCGTGTCGCCCAGTCCGTGTCGAGTCGCTCGAGCCCTCGCCGCACCGAAGTCGCCGCCTCAGAGGTCGTCGTGCCTTCCCGAGCGCCCCAAGCCCGCCGCCTCGCGTCGCTTAGCGCGCGCCGTGCGCGCGCCAAATCCTCGCCAAGCCGCGCGTGCAGGTCGCCGTCGCCACCGAGCTGGAACCCGCGCTTGCTGCCGCCGCCGCCGCGCGCGCGTGCACTGCGCGCAGCGCCGCGCCGCGCCCGGTGCCCAGCGCTGTGCCCAGCGCCCGGCCAGTGCTGCTCTGCGCCCGCGCCACACTGCTGTTGTGTCTTTGGTTGCCCGAGCCTTGTGGCTTCTCGGATGGTATTTCCCGAGTCTTTTCTTCGTTGGGCCCCGATTTGTTGGTCTTTGTTTAGGGATTTATTTGGGCTGTTTTATGTATTTGATTTGGGTTGCTTTATTTTATGTTTAGGTTGTTTGGGTTCGATTAGAGGCTCGAGGATTGCTTGGTTGATTTGTGATTATTTTTCGCTTGTCCTGTAAGGATTTCTTACCGTGGTTGTGTGGACCCTACGATATGTCTCGATTGTGCCTTGTATGTTTCTTTGATTGTTATGAGCATGATAGTGATAGGCGGCTTTGTTTGATCTCTTGCTAGCATGTTTGTTGATTTTACATGTTAGTGCCATGCTAGGTTTGTTCTTCCGGCATGCTTGTGATTCTGTTTAAGTTGTAGTATCATGCTAGGTAAACGTGATTGATGTCGGTCATTGCTTGCTAGCCAGAATCATTGATTTACTCGGTATTCTTAGATAGCGTAGTAGGGTTTGTCATCATCCGAGGCCGAGAGCGGACATAACGTACTTTGTCCCCACCGGTCGGGAGTAGAGCGAAGCATAACGTACAATGCTTCCCCGGCAACCGATGTGGATGTAGCTACCACATCGGCATAAGCCTAGTTTGTAGCCTGCTAGAGCGGAACCCCCGCTAGCGGTGCAAGCCCGCCTTGGCGTTTCTTAGCTTCAGTCGGTGGTGGCAGTGCCGCGAGATGAGTGCCGAGGGCCTCGCACCATCGTGTTCAATGACACCGCTTCCGAGTCTTTAGGCATGCGTGCACGACCGCGTAGTTTGCCCTTAGGCCCCGCATTACGCCGGTTGCATATGAGCATGCGGTGTGCGCGCAAGACACGCGTTAGTCGCCGTTCGGAGAGCTCCCCGGGCTAATGTTCGTGAGTACACCAGTTCCTTCCGCTTTAGAGCGATGCGGGTACTCTCCCGATAGTCCAGATTGTTAGCGAGGGTAAGAGGCCCTTGAGGACACCCATTGGGATTGGCTTTTGAGCTAATCAATTGGTCGAGGAGAAAGACCTCGAGGGTGTCGGACATCTTGGGATCGGTTTTGAGTGATCAATTGGCCGAGGGAGAAAGACCTCGGAGATGTCCGGGATTGGTTATGAGAACCAATCATTAGGGCGGAAGTAGGAGACTTCCGATGACTCGGAAGTAAGAGACTTTCGATGTTTCAGGATCTTGTTTTATGAGCTCGTTGAGCTATGATCTCGTGTTGATAGCTGTTTGCTTGCATATTGAGGTGCTAGATGACTGATGTATCGTATTGTATTGTCCCGGTTGAGATTCTTTACCGAGTATGTTTATACTCACCCTTATTTATCTTTCGGGTAACTTGGGACAACACCGGGAGGGCTAGCGGAGGAGCGATTGATCATGGGGAACCGCGGCACTCTGTCTTTTATTATTGCATTGTTTATTCAAAGATGTAGATGGACAGGAGTCCTAGGGGAACATTGTTTAAAACGTTGCTTGAATTGTATTGTACATTTTATTAAACACTGGCCAGGTTGTTTTACTTTGTTGGATTGTTTAAAATGAAAATTGTTGGTTATGTTTTAAGGGCTCCCCCTACTCATATGTTTTGAAAGGTTTTTAAATATAAGCTCTAAACCGCTTGTTATCATATTTAACTTGCATCTTTGAGTAAGATCCTGTGTTTAGGACCATGTTTTGGGTCGAGTTCTTACAACAGAATGTGACCTGCATTTCCATTCCGGTTTTCAGTACTCTCGATTCGATGATTAGGGCAATCGGTTGGGCCGTTAGAGCATTTTAACCCTTAGGGGTATTTTGGTCTTTTTGCTCCCCAGTCAAGATTTGGGATTTGAACCTTTGCCTATGTGATTTATTAAGTGAGTTTCATTATTGGAAAAGATCGCTTCAGCCGGGTCTCGAAGAGGAAGCCAAAATGGGATTTTTTTAGGGATTTATTTTAATGGATTTTAATGCATTTAAAATGGGATAAGTATGGATTAAATAAATAAAAGAAAATCCCCAAATTTCCCCATGTGTTTTAATTTTCATTTTCTCTCTCTCTCTCTCTCTCTCTCTCTCTCTCTCTCTCTCTCTCTCTCTCTCTCTCTCTCCCACCCGACCCCTAGCTGGCCGAGGCCCTGCTGCTTGCCTATTTCGCCTAGCCCGGACCACGCCGAGTCACCCTTGTGCCAACGTGCCCCGACCGCCCGGCACCGCCCCTGGCCCGGCTCGCTTCATCTGTGGCCGACTCCACGCCAGCGCCAGCTCACCCCGCACCAGGTCATCCAGCCCTGTAGCTTGCCGCACCCGAGCGCCGGAGCGTCCTTGTAGCGCCGCTCGCCTTCGCCAATCCGAGCCCGCGCCTTCGCGTTCCTGTAGCGCCGCTCACCTTCACCTGGCCGAGCCCGCCCCCGAGCGCCCCTGCACCCCTGTAGCTCGCCCGCGCACAGCTCCACGCCCCCAGCGCCCGGCCAAGCGCGAGCACGCCCCATGCCGAGCAGCGCGCCAATACCGCCCCTTCTTTGCCGGCATACACGACTTGCCCGGTGAGTTGGTTTGGTCGAGCCGTGTGTTTTCTCGATTGGTAATTCCCGAGCCTTTTCTTTCTTTGGGTCCTAAGTTGATTGGCTGCTGATTTGTAATTAAATTGGGTGTTTTATTGAAATGCTTAGGTTGTTCGGGATTTGATTGAGGCTCAAAGGTTGTTTGTTGGTCGTGATAGTTATTATTCTCTGCTTGTTTCCAGGTAAGGATTCCTTATCGGGGTTGTGTGGACCCTGCGATGCTTTCGTGATTGTGACTTGTATGCCTGTTACTATTATGAGCATGTTAGTGGATAGGACAGCTTGTAATTGAATTCTTGCTAGCAAGTTTGGCTGTTTGTACATGTTAATGCCATGCTAGGTTTGTTCTTCCAGCATGCTCGAGATTCCTGCTTTAAGTTCATAGTACCATGCTAGGATATGTATGATTGATGTCTATTATGTATGTTAGCCGGGAATCTTTCACTCCGTACTCTTAGTTAGTAAAGTAGGGTTTGTCATCATCCAGAGGCTGAGAGTGGACATAACGTACATTGTCCCCCTGGTCGGGAGTAAAGTGCGCGCAACATAACGTACATTGCTTCCCCTCCCGAACGCCGATATGGATTTAGCTAACCACATCGGCATAAGCCTAGTTTGTAGCCTGCTAGAGCGGAACCCTGCCAACGGTGTAAGCCTACCTTGGCCGGTTCTTAGCTTCAGGTCGGTGGTTTAGGCTGCACAGATGAGCCTCGAGTGCCTCGCGCTACTGTGATCAGTGACACCGCTTCCGAGTCTTAGGCATGCATACCTGGCCCACGTAGTTTGTCCTTAGGCCCCCACATTTACCCCGGTTGCAGCAAAGAAGATGCGGTGTGCGCGCACACGCGTTAGTTGCCAGTTCGGAGAGCTCCCCCGGGCTAATGTCGTGAGTACACCATTCCTTCCAGTTTAGAGTCAGACTTCGGGTACTCTCCCGTAAGTCCAGATTTGCAGCAAGGGCAAGAGGCCCTTGAGGACATCCTTGGGATCGGTTTTTGAGCTGATCAATGCCCCGAGTGAAAGAGACCTCGGTGATGTCCCGGGATTGGTTATGAAAACCAATCATTAGGCCGGAAGTAGGAGACTTCCGAAGACTCCGAATTTGCCTTATAAGCTCGTTGAGCTAAGATCCGTCTTGCCGATAATCTGTTTGCATGTGTACTAGGTTGCTAGATGATTGATTGCATCGTATCGTACCCCGGTTGGGGATTCTTACTGAGTAATTCGTTACTCACCCTTATTTTGTGGTTTTTCCACAGGTAACTTGGAACAGCACCGAGGCGGCTAGCGGAGGTGGCTGGGAGATCATGGATGCTGCTGACACTCTGTCGTGTCTTACTTTGTTTTGTTTGAATTCAGCATGTACATGGATTTTGGTCTGTAGGGAAAACTTATGTTTTGTACTATTTTTATGTTTTAAGAAAAGTAATTGATCGATCAACATGCTTTGTAAATGAATGTTAAGTTTGTTTTAATGTTTTCCACTCTTATGTTTGAATAGTTTTTCAATCCGACCCCTGGTTGGGTCATTTTATGTATTTCCATTTGCATGCATTGAGGTAAAGGCCTACTTTAGAACCCCATTCGGGTCGGGTCTTTACATCAACTCCCAAAACTTCCTGACTAGGAACAAATTCTCAAGGCAACGCGCTCTTGCTCGAACTGAGCTAGCTCTTGAAACAACAAGAGAACCAAATCTTGGTCAACACCAAGCTCCAATTAGCCAACTCAACGGAACCAATCCGGACTCTACTCCCAACAAGCACTAGCTTGCTAGACTACCAAGTCTGCAAGCAACTCACCCGAGGAACACTGCCTGGGTCTGACTGAGCTCTGGAGAGGCTCTCCACAACCTAGGGATCCTCCGATAACCTTCCTACACACACGGTCGTCAAACGATCTAACAGACAACTGGCTACACGGGCACAACCCTCTCCAGCATCTCAACTATGCTAGCCAACTCCAACTCTTGAAAACCAAGAGGACCGGAAACGCTACAGAATGCGTCATCCTCCTACTCAATCATCAGCCACAACATACCTTCTACCCAAGGTAAGGATCCGAACAGCTATCTTAGCCAAGACGATCAAACACTGCGCGGCTTTGCTACCACCGCTCTTGTTCAATACCAACTGAACTCCAACCAGGCTAAGGCCCAACTAGCAAAACTTGCTTAAACAACAGCCTAGCAACGAGCACGACATCCTTACAACCAAAGCTAGGGCACTTGACAAGAACTAAAGCCTTGACACCTCAAAGACTGAGCGCTGGTTCCTCAACACGAACCCCTCGTGGTTCTCCAAACTTAAACCACGGAACGAGCTACACAATAGTACACCGGGGTGTACAGCTCCAACTTGATTCCTTAAGATCCAATGCCAACAAGAGCTCTCACACAGGGCAACTTTTGCCTCCAAACAGAGCCACTACTAACAAGGGAGCAACAAGAGTCCAAACCCACTCGGGTCGACTCACCACGGAAAGCCACATTGGCCAACTCGCTCTACAAGAGCAAATCCACACCAAGCTAACATACCTTAAACCAATGTGCCCACTAAACGTGCTCCGATCAACAATCCAACTCATGGCTCTAACACTGGATCAATCACGCATCCTCGATGCCAACACTACCCATACTAGGGTAACTCAAAGGGTAGCCGAATCATGCTACCATCAAACTGGCTCACCGGCTCACAACACAGGCGTGAGAACTCGAACGCGCTAGCTCTTAACAACCTACATCATACATTGGTACCTGTAACAGCCCAGTTTTCTATTCCAGTTTTCGAGGTGCCTTCGGGTAAAGATTCAGTTGTTTGGGTGGGTTTTAGAGCGGTTTTGCCCCTTCGGGGTATTTTGGTCTTTTAGCTCTCCGGGCAGAATTTGTGGTTTTCAGGGCTTCGAGGTAGCTCCTGCCTTTGTCGAGGCTTGTTTGTTGGTGGCTGCGAGTCCCGTGGTGTTTGGGCTAGTCGGTTGGATGCTCGGTTGTGGTTTGGGCTTTGGCAAAGTGATGGTTGCTTGTGTGATTCTTTTGGGATTCGAGCCCGAGCCTTTAGTGTTGCTTTGGGAGTTGGATTTAAGTGAGTTTGATTGATTGGAAAAGATTTCTTTGATCGGGTCTCGAAGGAGGAAGCCGGGAAATGGGATTTTGAGGTTTTAAGTGGATAAGGATGGAAAATGGAATTTAAATCCCATTTTTCCCTTTTATTTCCCATTTTTCCTTTTTATTTCCTTTTTCTTTTATTTTTCCCCAAAATCAACTTTCTCTCTCTTCTCTCTCTCTCTCTCCCGAGCACCCCCACTTAGCCCAAATTTCTAGCCATGGCTCGCCCCACCCTTGCCCAGAGCAAATTTCTAGCTCGCCGCCGCCGCCGAGCTACCTCGCCCAGCCGTGCCGCTGCCGCTAAGTCGCGTCGCAGCCAGTCGAGTCGCCGGCTCAAGCGTCGCCCACCAGTCGTCGCCTCGGTCGAAGCGCGCGCGCCATCGCCACCGAGCCTGGGCCAGTCCTCGCGCGCGCCCCGTGTCGCCCCAGTCCGAAGTCGTGCGTCCCTCGTGGCCGAGCCGCTCCGAAGTCGTGTCCTCAGAGCTCGTCGTCGCGCGCACGCGTTTGCGCGCCCGCCGCCAACGAGCCCAGCGCACCAGCGCCGCGTGGCGCCGGCCCCAGCCAGCGAGCAGCGCCCGACCCTGCGCCCATGCGCGCATCTGCGCCCATCATTTGCCTAGCCGTGTGCAAATGCCCGTTCGAGTGTCAGCCGTGCCTCGTGAGTTGCTCCCGAGCTGAGCCCTGTTTATTTTAGAGTATTTAGGGCTATTTTATGATTATTGATGTATTTGTTTGGCTCGTTATAGGTTGCTCGGGTTCGATCGCAGTTAATTTATTAGTGTTGTTGCTTCTTCCCACTGTAAGGATTTCTTACCGGAGTTGTATGGGCCCTGCGATATTGTCATGATTTTGCCTTGCTTGTTTGCTGACTGTTATGAGCATGATAATAATAGAGCAGCTTTGATTGATTTCTGCTAGCATGTTTGCTTGATATTACATGTTAGTGCCATGCTAGGTTTGTTCTGCCGGCATGCTTATGATTCCTGCTTAAGCTCGTAGTATCATGCTAGGTAGTGTGATTGATGTCGGTCTTCGCTTGCTAGCCAGGAATCATTGCTTTTTGCTCTGTACTCTTAGATAGAGTTGTAGGGTTTGTCATCATCCGAGAGGTCGAGAGCGGACATAACGTATCTTGTCCCCACCGGTCGGGAGCAAAGCGAAGCATTGCTTTTTGTGGGTTGAGAGCGGACATAACGTACTTTGTCCCCCAGTGGTCGGATATTGAGCAAAGCATAACATACCTTGCTTTTTTCTCCCCGGCAGCCAATGAGACTTAGCTACCTCATTGGCGTATGCCTAGTTTGTAGCTGCTAGAGCGGAACCTCGCCACGGTGTAAGCTCGCCTTGGCGGTTCTTAGCTTTCAGTCGGTGGACCAGCCGCATGGATGAGCGCCGAGGGCCTCGCGCTCATCGTGATCGTGACACCGCTTCCGAGTCTTAGGCATGCGTACCTGGCCCGCGTAGTTTGCCCTTAGGCCCCCCCGCATTTACGCCGGTTGCAGATGTAAGGACCCGACCCAAGAAACGGTCTCTAACCTAAGGTCCATACTTAACATGCATGAATAAGAATATAAACATCATTCAGAGTCGGAAGTTTAAAACTTTGCGATAAACACTTTTAAAACAAAATCATGATTTCAATTAAAATAAACAGGTAATTGACTGATCAGTACTTTCTTAAAACAATTCAAAGGAAAACGGTACGATAACATAAAATAGTTTGAGTACTTTTTCCTAGGGACCCAAGTCCCACTACATGCTAAATCATTAAGGAAAACATTTAAAGAAACGTGCGACCCAGAGTCAGCTATCCATGATCATCGAGCCGCTCCTCCTAGCCATCCACCTCTGTCCCAAGTTACCGGTGGAAAGCCACAGAGAAAATAAGGGTGAGCAACAAGTTACTCAAGAAGAATCCCCAATCGGGTACAATACAAAATCATCTCATTTAGCACATGGACAAGCAATCATACAAAGACTTAGAGCGAAAGCGGTTGGTTAGGCTATGGGCTATTTCTAGGGCGAGCCTGTTCAAGGGCTCCCATCAACAGTCACTCCTAGGTCCTACGCTTGGATGCCCTTCGGCCTTACACAATCTAGGACTCAGTGATGCCCAGTGGGGCCTTACACACTTAGGACACAGTGATGCCCAGTGGGGCCTTACACACTTAGGATGCCCATCGGGCCTTACACCTTCAGTATCAGTGATGCCCAGTGGGCCTTACACACCTAGGATGCCCATAGGGCCTTACACCTCCAGAATCAGTGATGCCCAGTGGGCCTTACACACCTAGGATGCCCATAGGGCCTTACACCTCCAGAATCAGTGATGCCCAGTGGGCCTTACACACCTAGGATGCCCATAGGGCCTTACACCTCCGAGAATCGGTGATGCCCGGTGGGCCTTACACACCTAGGATGCCCATAGGGCCTTACACCTCGAGAATCGGTGATGCCCGGTGGGCCTTACACACCTAGGATGCCCATAGGGCCTTACACCTCCGAGATGTCCATCGGGTCTTGCGAGTGGGACCGAACTAGTTACCTCTACGGCCCTCTAAACTATACATCACACGCCTAACCGTAACTTGGATCTAGCGACATACAATAGGCAGCATGGTTCTATCAAGATAGGAAAGCCTAGCATGGAACTAACGGGATGTAAACATGTCACGAACATGAATCAAAAGAAAAACATGAAACCTATCACTAGAAACTCATATAATTACAATAATCAACGTGCTATCAACTATTCGCAGGGTCCACACAACCCCGGGTAAGAATCCTTACCTGGAAATAAGTGGAGGTTGATTATCCCGAATCGAATAACGACCCTCGAGCTTTTTAAGTGAACTCGAGCAACCAACCGAGAAGGCACACGCGTCTCGGCGAATGGAGCAAAGAAGGACGACGAGCATTGCCGATGCCAGGGCCCTCGCTCGAGCAGCGCGTGGCGAGGCGAAGCCGACACGCTGGGCGGGCGCGCTATCAAGGCGTCTCGGACGGCGGCGGCGCGGGCGCGACTGGCCGCGAGGCCGGGCGCGCGAACGAGCGACACGCGGGACGCGCGCGCTAAGGCGCGCGTCTGGGCGGCGGCAGTGTCGCGGACGACACTGGCCGCGAGGCCGGGCGCGCGAACGAGCGACACGCTGGGACGGGCGCGCGCTGTCAAGGCGTCACGGACGGCGTAGCGTCGCGGACGACTGGCCGCGAGGGCGCGCGCGCGAACGAGTGGAGCGACGCGTTTGGGCGCTGGGTCTTTGTCGCGGCGGCGCGCGGAGGCGGGCTACACGGCGGTCTGCTGGGCGACTCGTGTGCGAGTGGAGGATGGGTGTCGTTGCGGCGGTGGGCGAGCCGGCCGCCGACGCGACGATCCGGCATTGGCGATGGTTCGGTGCGGTGCGGCGATGGTCGGCAGGGCGTGCGATGTCGTGGGGCGGCAAAGAAGGCGTTGGGCGGCGCGTGGGCGAGGTACTGGCGGTGGTGGGGCGCGGGGCGAGGTGAAGGAGAAAGTCTAGGGTTTTGGGGTTCTTTCTTTTTTTCCTTGTTTTCTCTTTTCTTTTTCCTTAAATATAATTCCCTTCCTTAACTTAAATAGACTTGGGAATCTCTTATGACCTCCCCAAGATTCCCCTTCGAGCCCCGGCTGACGCGTTTATTTTCCTTATTTAAACCCAAGCTTCCCAACCCCTTTTTAGGCCAAGGGTTCGAGTCCTTCCAACAGTTCCTCCCAAACATAAAAATATAAAAGGAAACCTTATTTTACATTTAGCTGAAAACCGGGCTGTTACAGCAGAAGAGCATGCGGTGTGCGCGCACACGCGTTAGTTACCGGTTTGGAGAGCTCCCCCGGGCTAATGTTCGTGAGTACACCATTCCTTCCGTTAGAGCCTGACTTCGGGTACTCTCCCGTAAGTCCAGATTAGCAAGGGTAAGAGGCCCTTGAGGACATCCTTGGGATCGGTTTTTGAGCTGATCAACTGGCTGAGGGAGAAAGACCCTCAGAGATGCCCCAGGATTGGTTAGGATAACCAATCATTAGGCCGGAAGTAGGAGACTTCCGATGACTCCAGATCTTTCTTTGTAAGCTCGTTGAGCTATGATCTGTGTTGGTAGCTGTTTGCTTGCATGCTTTGGTACTAGATGATTGATTATATCGTATTGTACCCCGGTTGGGGATTCTTACTGAGTAATTCGTTACTCACCCTTACTTATCTTTCAGGAAACCATGGCGCGAGGCAGGATGGCTGGAGGAGGAGCTGTGATCATGGAAAACCCGTTGTTCAACTCTGAGTCTTGTATTTATGTTTTAAATGTCCTCTGAATGCATGTAGTTGGGCATGGAGCCCTAGGTTGTTTTATGAATGTATTTCCGGATTCTAGCATTGTTGTAAATGTTGTAAAGTTGTATGTTTTTAATAAATCTCTGATCAGAGTAAGTTTTGGAAATGTATTTGTCTTGGAACAGGTGCTTGGAAACAGGGACAGGTTTCAAGAATTTTGTATTGACTTTTTAAATGAACTCTTGCCGGTTTTTGGTTTTTACTTAGAATCCGAAACAACCATCTTGCAAATTCTAGTGTTGATTTGTATGCATGCATTGAGGTAAGGGCCCATTTAGAGCCCCATTCGGGTCGGGTCCTTACAGTTGGTATCAGAGCTCAGAGTCATAGATTCTCGTGAGATGACCTTTTGTTGTTGGTCGTTTTTCCATGATCATCAAGACTGATCATCATGTGTACGCCTAAGTTACTGTTTTAAAGAAAAGGGTAAGATTTACAATACTTTTCATCTAGCTTTTATGCCTTGTGTAGAGTTGCGGAGCGGAGACGAGCAAGTTATGACTCGTTGTTGGTTTGGGCTTAGTGAGCCATCATGCCAACTTTCCCGCAGTGCGAGCAGTTTGTTTAGCAGCTTGTTGAGGTATCCAGATAGATTCAGATGCCCCTGGGACGTCGTCCCAGGAGGAGGTAGAGCTTAGACTCCGTTGGCCATGTGTGGCCCGATTCTGTCGCTTTTCCCCTAGTGAGAGGGTGGAGGTGCTTCGTGCAGATCGCCAGTATGTTGATCGCACCCAGAGGAGCAGGACGCTTGGCATGTTCGACCGAGGAGTTGGACCGATCGTGTTGATGTTGAGGCTGCGTCCAGGGTTGTTAGGCCCGCATGCCAGATTTGGCCCCGGTAGTTTAGTTGCCTAGAGGAGGGGGTAGAGGCTAGCAGCGCCTCAGAGTGAGACTCCTTGAGCAGAGTGTGCTCCAGCCATGAGAGATTTGATGGCGAGTCTTTAGCTATCGAGAGCGGAGACCAGCGCAGATTTGTAGCGCGTAGTGAGGAGTCCCGGCACGAGATAGCCCGGTGTGAGTTTGTTTCAAACATTTTTCCCAAGAGCTCTTGTAGCCCGGAGGTTCCGGGAGGGCATGATCAGTGAGTTTATTGGATGAGTTGGTTGGCGTTGATGGAGCCGCCCATTTGGCAAATGGATGCCTGTAGAGCTCGATGTTTTAGTAAGTCCCGCCGCTAGTAGTAAAGTAGTTGGCTGAGTTTGAGTTTAGCATCCGTGTATGGGATGCCCCATTGCTCAGAGGCCGAGGTGTGCCGTTCTGTCTTTATTTGGTTCATCGGATGGTGGTGGAAGTCCCTTGTGAGAGGTGGACTAGCGAGTCTCCACGATCGCCCGATTGATTGGAAAGTTGCCGTGTTAGTGGCTTGAGGCGGATGTAGGGACATCTTTGCCCCTTGCGAGCCTCTTTGTTGTTTAACAACCGACTTCCTCGGATGTGGATTTGGTAGTAGTAGCACTTGAGGTGCATTGGTTGGTGTGCCACTTTGGCACTAAGTCCGGTTCGGAGCTTGAGTTTGGCTTGGGCATAGCAGATGGTTCTATGCCGTTCGTAGTTCAAACGTACTCCTTTAGCCTTGGATCATTTATGGCGATTGCACCCGCTTAGGTCGTGCTGGAGGGCTAGTTCGGTGGTAGTCGATGGACTACAAGCGAAAGGATGCTCGAGAGGAGCGGAGCCTCTTCCCGGTGTTTCGGAGGTTGAGTAAGTCGCCAGATTGGTTGGTAAGTGTTGGTGCGCTTGAGTCTCGCGCTAGTGTTAAGGCCAAGAGTTTTCTTGTGGTTGGTAGTACGGTCAACTACCTTCGAGTGCCTTTATCTGAGAAGAGTTGAGCATCGTAGATGCGAGTTTGGTCCAGTAGAGGGACTCTGAGTTGGATGCTCATGAGATGAGCTGGATGCCTATGAGGCGAGTTGGATGCCATGATTCGAGTTGGATGATTTTGAGGCGAGATGAGCTGATGCCTTGCGAGAGGATTTGGATGCCTTATGGGTAAGCACCCTTGGTAGAGGCTTGGTATAAAGTAAGTTCGGTGTGGCATGGTTATGCTTTTGGTTGAGCAAGGTTGCCTCAGCTTTGAGCATTGTGTGGAGTTGGAACTTTTGGTGTTTCTTCGGTTGGAGTTCAGTTGGAAACTGAACAAGAGCGGTGGTAGCAAAGCCGCGCAGTTTCTGATCGCCATGGCTAAGAATGTTGTTTGGATCCTTTCCTTGGGTAGAAGTTATGTTGTGGCCGATGCTTTGAGTAGGAGGACGACGATTTGAGTAGCGTTGGTCCTCTTTGTTTCAAGGAATTGGAGTTGGCCTGCATGGTTGAGATCTTCGAGAGAGTTGTGCCTGTTCGAGCGATTTGGTCATTAGCTCGTTTGTCTCAAGCGGTGTGTGTCGAGGGTTGCCGAAGAACCCTAGGTTGTGGAGAGCCTCTCCAAAGCTCAGTCAGGCCCAGGTAGTGAGTTTCAGTTGGCAAGCTGGAGCCGTGTAGTTTGTAGCCTCGGTTGAGTTGCTAGCAGTCTTGGTAGACTAGCTAGCTAGTGTTTGTTTGGAGTAAAGTCCGGACTGGTTCCGGTGAGGTGGCAAGTTGATGCTTGGTGTTGACCAAGGTGTGGTTTGGAGCTGCTAGGGATTTGCTTTGCTTGTGGGACGAATGGTTCGTGCCCAGTTGGTTATTTTTCTGTTTCCAAGATGTCGAGTTGCCCCGTTTGGCTTTTGGAGGTTCAGTCTAAGATGGACCCCTGTTGTTGCCCCGTGAGATGTAGATGTTGTTGCTCTAGTGGAGCAAGACAGTGAGCGTATGTGGAGCTCTTTGTCCTTTGGTTGTCTGTTTGTAAGAGCCGTTTCCTTCGGGGATTTGTCAGGTTACTCCTTTGGGCTTGGAATTGATGGTAGTGGTGCTAGCAAGAGGGAAAAATTTGTTGGCTACTTGGAAGTAGTCGTTTGTTCAGTTAAGCGGATTCTTGGATGGTGTTCTAGAGGCTGCAGTAAAGGTTGTTCTGCCTCTTGTGAGTGTTTGGCCAAGATTTGGTTCTCTTGTTGTTTCGAGAGCTAGTTCGGTTCTAGCTGGAGGGCGTTGCCCTAAGGTCTTGTTTCTAGTCAGTAAGTTTTGGGAGTTGACCCCTCCCTCGGCAGTTGAGCAAGTGCTATTGGTTTTGAGTTGGTGTTCCGATTGGTTGAGTTTTCCCTTGGGTGTTGCTTCCAAGAGAGTTGGTTGTTGTTGCCTTGGGTTTGAGAAAGTCAGCGAGCTTGTGTGAAGTCCGTTGCCCTTCAGAGTTTGCTTGCTGGGGAATTCGTTTCTGTTTTTGTAGGAGTCGACTTAGCTCATAAGTTGTGTATTTGATCGAGTAGCAATGGTCACCAAAATGAGAGGGTCCCGCTTTGTGTTGTTAGCAAGCAAGAGTTGTTTGTCCCCGCAAGGGTGGTGGCCACCAAGAAGAGTTGTTTCGGCAAGTTGTTGGTTTTTGGGATTGAAGATTTCCCTTCCCCCTAGTCTCTGTGGTGGTTGAGTTGCTCCCTGGATGTCAGCCTCGAGTGTTAGCTTCTGAGGTAGTCTTGCGAAATCGTGTGGCTTTGGATCCTTAAGCTTTGAGGTTGTCGTCATCCGTTTTCCTTGTAAGGTTTCGGGAGTGGAGTTTCTGGTTGGAAGATAAGTTTGGCCTAAGTGAAAAGGAGAAGTCTTTTGAGTAGCCAGTTGGATTTTAAGAGTTGAGAGGTAGCTTGGAGGCGAGTGTCGCTCGTTATAAGTTGGTTTGAGTTCTGCTGAGCAAGCCCTTCTCGGGCTTTGCTCCTTGTTGTGCGCTCGCAGTTGGAGTAGCAGAGCCGTTTGAGTGAGTTGGCACAGAGGTGCCGTGGCTTTGGTTGGTAAAGCCATTGAGCTGCTTTCCTCAATTTGTTGTGTCGAGAGAGTCGCTTGATGGTTTAGTCCTTCTGACCCAAGTTTTCCTTGAGAGGAATTTTGGTGGTTTCCTTACTGGCGAGTGTTTTCTTTGGCCGATTGCTAGTAGATTTGCATGGAAAAGTTTGCTTTTCGGCCGTTTGGTTTCGGAATCTGGAAGGTTGGTTGTTTGCTTGATTTGTTGAAGGGTTGAGTTTGTTTGTTGTCACCGTGAGCTTCCGAGGAGTTCGCGATGCGTGGCGTTAAGTTTCAGAGCTTGTGGCCCGCCCTCGAGTTTCTTTGAGAGTAGCACCCTTTGAGAGTTGGTGCGAGTTGAGGACGTGGTTTGTCGTCTGTTCCTTGGAGTTGATGTATGCCCGGTATGGATGGCATTGTGGCCTTGAGTTTTTGAGAACCAAGAGAGTTTTGGTTCTCGAAGAGGGCTAGTGTTGTTGGCCGAGAAGTTCCGTTGGTTGGATCAGTGGAGTTTTCCTGGAGCTGTTTCGTCTTAGGACTTTCGAGGACGAAAGTCTTATAAGGAGGAGTATTGTAATGCAGCCCGATTTTCTATTCGAGTTTTGAGGTGCCTTGGGTCAAGATTCAGATTGTTTGGGTGGGTTTTAGAGCGGTTTTGCCCCTGGGGGTATTTTGGTCTTTTGGCTCTCGGGCAAAATTTGTGGTTTTCAGGGCTTCGAGGTAGCTCCTGCCTTTGTCGAGGCTTGTTTGTTGGTGGCTGCGAGTCCCGTGGTGTTTGGGCTAGTCGGTTGGATGCTCGGTTGTGGTTTGGGCTTTGGCAAAGTGATGGTTGCTTGTGTGATTCTTTTCGGATTCGAGCCCGAGCCTTTAGTGTTGCTTTGGGAGTTGGATTTAAGTGAGTTTGATTGATTGGAAAAGATTTCTTTGATCGGGTCTCGAAGGAGGAAGCCGGGAAATGGGATTTTGAGGTTTTAAGTGGATAAGGATGGAAAATGGAATTTAAATCCCATTTTTCCCTTTTATTTCCCATTTTTCCTTTTTATTTCCTTTTTTCATTTATTTTTCCCCAAAATCAACTTTCTCTCTCTTTCTCTCTCCCTCTCCCCGAGCACCCCCCACCTAGCCTAGCCCCTAGCCATGGCTCGCCCAGCCCTTGCCCGAGTAGCCCTAGCTCGCCCAGCGCCCGAGCCAGCCTCGCCCAACCGAGCCCTGCCCTGCCAAGTCGCGTCGCAGCCCAGGTCGAGTCGCCAGCTCGAGCATCGCCCAGCCCAGGTCGCCTCAGCCCGAGCGTCGCGCGCCATCGCCAGTCCGAGCCCGATCCCCTCGCGCGCCCCGTGTCGCCTGAGTTCGAGTCGTCGTCGCCCTCGTGCCGAAGCGGCTCGAAGTCGTCCTATATAGCGCGTCGTCGCGCTACCGCGCGCCAATGAGCCCCGGTAGCGTGTGTCGGTAGCGCCCGGCGCCCGTGTCGGTAGCGCCAGTAGCGCTGTCTGCGCCCCATCACCGCCTAGCCTGCCGTGCCGGCGCCCGTTCGAGTGTCAGCCGTGCCTCGTGAGTTGCTCCCGAGCCGAGCCCTATTTATTTTAGAGTATTTAGGGCTATTTTATGATTATTGATGTATTTGTTTGGCTATTTTAGAGTGTCAACACGATCGGTCCAACTCCTCGGTCGGACATGCCAAGCGTCCTGCTCCTTTGAGTGCGGTCTACATACTGGCGATCTGCACAAAGCACCTCCACCCTCTCACTAGGGGAAAAGCAACAACTGGGCCACAAATGGCCTACGGAGTCTAAACTCGCTCTCCTCCGAGTGTGATCAACATACTGGCAATCTGCACAAAGCATAAAAGTTGGCCCACCCTGGGGCTCTCACTGCTCATCAAACTGCTCGCACTGCGGAAAGTTGGCATGATGGCGCTCCAAGCCCAAACCAACAATGAGTCAGAACCTGCTCGTCTCCACTCCACAACACTACACAAGGCATAAAGGCTAGATGAAAAGTATTGTAAATTCTTAACCCTTAGCTTAATGAACTCAGACAAACCTGACGGCCGTGGAGTGCTGATGATCATGGGAACAACAACCTACAAAGCAGGATAGTCTACAGAATCTATGACTCTGTGCTCTGATACCAACTGTGACTGTAAGAACCCGACATAAAATACGGTCCTAAACCTAGGTTCTCACTCAGCATGCAAGTTAAAATACTTCATCAAGCGGTTTAGTGCTCATATTTAAAACCTTTCAAAACATTTAGAAACGGGGAATGCTTAAAACATAATCAACAATTTTGTTTAAGAAAGACCAACGAAGTAAAACAAGCTGGCAAGATATAAAAACATTCAAAAGCAGTTCAAACAAACTTTTATAATGATTCCCCTAGGACTCTGTCCATCTACATCTTTGAACAAATATGCAAACAATAAAGGCAGAGTGCTGGCGGCTCCCATGATCATTCAACTCCCTCCGCTTAGCCGTCCCGGTCTTTGTCCCAAGTTACACAGTGGAAAACACACGAAATAAGGGTGAGTATAAACATACGCAGAAGAATCCCCAACCGGGTACAATACGATACATCAATCATCTAGCACCCTAGTATACATGCAAACGATTACTAACACAGATCATAGCTCAACGAGCTTACAAGGCAGAATCTGGAATCCTCGGAAGTCTCCTTCTTAGGCCTAATGATTGGCTCTCATAACCAATCCGGGACATCTCCGAGGGTCTTTCTCCCTCGGTCAATTGATCACTCAAAACCGATCCCAAAGATGTCCGACACCCTCGAGGGTCTTTCTCCTCGACCATATGATCACTCAAAAGCCAATCCCAATGGGTGTCCTCAAGGGCCTCTTACCCTCGCTTATAAATCTGGACTATCGGAGAGTACCAGAAGTCCGGCTCTAAACAGAAGGAACGGTGTACTCACGAACATTAGCCCGGGAGCTCTCCGAACCGGCGACTAACGCGCGTGTGTGCGCGCTGCACACCGCATCTTCTTTGCAACCGGCGTAAATGTGGGGGCCTAAGTACAAACTACTCGGGTGTAAAGACAGACCCAAAAGGGGCTCTAAATGGGCCTTTACACCAATGCATGTAGTGAAAATAAAAGACATTATGAAAAATACATTTGGATCCCAAGTAAAAGCAGAAACATTCAACAACCAAAACATACATTTCTAAAAGCTTACTCGATCGAGAGATTCATTTAAACCATTAAAACAATCCACAAGTACAAATATGCTTTGGAATCCATAAAACGTAAGAAAACATCCACGAGGCTCTGTGTCCCGTCTACATGCATTCGTGGGAAATAACAAAAGTCAAGAGTCATGATAAAATAAAAATAGTCGAGAGATGACAAAGCAGGATTCCATGATCACGCCTTCCCTTCACCATCCTCGCTCTCCCGCTTGATTACCGTGGAAAACCACAGAATAAGGGTGAGTAACGAATTACCAGTAAGAATCCCCAACCGGGTACAATACGATATACATGATCATCTAGAAGAATGTATGCAAGCTATGAGTACAAACACAGAGCGGAGCACATAGCTAAGTCCACACTTGGACCTCGGATGCCAACTCGTGGTCTTAGTCGGAAATACCACAACACACTAACGCGCTATACGGGAACAAGTCCGGCCTCACTGCTCTACAGACGATACGAAAGGTGCACTAGCTCAAGATCCCGAAGAGCTCTCCGGTCGGTATTTGTAATGAGCGTAAGCATGCACCGCGTGCTTCTACTGCACTATGGGGTGCCGGGTCCAGTGGCAAGTCGCCCATATCCGGATACCACGCCTAACTAAATCTCCGGATCGGTGTCACCGACATAGGGTGTGAGACACGGACACGTGAACTATGTCACCTGTACCACCGCACTGAGGCTAAGGAACGGGTCATGGTAGGCTTACACCAGAAGCCCGCCCTTACCTTAACAGTGGCAATCAGGGCTCGCCGAACACGCCGAGGGCGTGCGGCTACCGCCGGGACTAGACATTGCCAAGTCATCATCCCGACCGTTGGGGTATCGCTTAGACTACCACCCTCACCCAAGGCTGCGCAGGGCCTACCGGTTGGGATAGCTAATCCCCTCACGGGGTCCAAGGACGGAGAAGCGTCTCTCGAACGTCCTTGCCATAGATGCAAGATACTTTATGCATCGGCCCGGATGATGCTATCTACGAATTCTAACTCGCCTTAACAATCGGCAAACAATCCAATACGTGCTCGAAAGAATCACGTGCAGACCTAGCATGGTACTCTGTAACAAGAATGAATATGAGCATGCGTAAGCGGAACAACCTAGCATGGACTAACATGAAAGAACAACATACGAAGTCATGCCAGTCAGGAATTTAGAACAGAGCACCTAAACTATACATGCTGATAATCACAAACAAACATACAACATCAATCACATAGAACATCGCAGGGTCCACACAACCCCGGTAAGAAATCCTTACCTTGGTGGAAGACTTCTACACACAAATTCCTAGGTGCGAACACTTCCGAGCTAGCTATCGAGAACCTACAAACATGGTAACAATCATAACCATATCCCTAAAAATATAATAAAGCCAAGCAGGCTCGGCTCGGGAGCACTCACACGGCACCGCGACACGAAGCAAAGAAGCGCGCTGGCGGCAGCCTGGCACGGGTGAGCTGGCTGGGCTGCCGTATTGCACTGCACGGCATTGGCGCGCTCTGGCGGATGAATGGCGCCAGCGCGGCCATGCGCGCGACGGACACGGACGGGACTCGGCAGCGCAGCGGCGCGGCGACGCGCACGCGGCGCTGGCGCGGCGTCGCGATGCGGACACGGCGAGTTGCTCTGCAGGGACGCGCACGCGGCGAACGTCTTGGCGTGCGGGCGAGCGGTTCGGCAAGCGGACACGGCGAGGGCGCGCGGACACGGCGAGGGCGCGCGACACGCGCGCGGCGTCGCGATGGGGCGGATCGCGTGCAATGGCGAACTCGGCTGGCGGCGGCGACGGCGAGCAACTCGGACGATGGTTTCCCTCGGCCGCGACTGGCGTCGCGACAAGGCCGGTGCGGCGACGGCGATCTGATCGGGCGACAGACTGGGCGTCGCGGCGAGCGATTTGTCGATCCTCGGCCGAATCCGTGCGTGGCCTTTGGTCGAGGGCGTCTCTGCGGCGGCAAGGCGAGGTCGCGACAGCGATCTCGCGATCCTCGGTGGATCTCGTGCATTGCTTGGTGGGCTTCTCTCGGTGGCGGAATGATGATGAACGATCCAAGTGAGCTGCAAGGATGAAGAATCGGCAAGGGCTATGGAGAGGGAGAGCTTGTGCGGCCAAAAGGTGATTTGGAGAAGAAGATGGAATAAACCTAATTCTATTTCATTTAACCAAATGCACCAAAACTCCAAAATCCAAGGTTAACTAAGATGTGATGCAGAAAGAGCAATAAGAGCACCTAATGGCTCAATTGGCACACATCTCTACAAGCTTTCGGAGACCCGGGTTCAAACCCATTGCAAAGACAAATTCCTTTATTTTTACTTTTGCATCAAACCTTGCTCAAACCAAACCACAAGCCCTCCAAAACCTACAAAACCATCCAATAATTTTAGTAATCTGGAAAAGACACAAACGACCCTCGACGGCCCGACCAAATTACCAAATTACCCCTAGGGCATACGGAAGACCGGGAAGAAAAACACTGGTCGTTACAATATTCCCTCCTTTTTATGACTTTCGTCCTCGAAAGTCCTTAAGACAGAAATAGCTCGGGGTAATTCAACCTCATCTCGTCTTCCCGCTCCCAAGTGGCTTCCTCGTAACCCCGACTCTTCCATCGAACCTTTACTAAACGAATCTCGCGACACGCAACGTCTTGGTCTCAAAGGCAAGGATCCTCACCGGCTTCTCCTCGAAGTTCAAATCCTCATTCGGTGCAAAGGCTCAAAGTCCACAATGTGCGACGGGTCCGGCACATATTGCCTCAACATCGATACATGGAAAACACTATGCACCGCTGATAGTGACGGAGGTAGGGCTAGCAGGTAAGCAACTCGCCAATCCTCTCTAGGATCTCAAATGGACCAACAAAGCGGGGACTCAACTTCCCACGCTTACAAAACCTCGAACACCTCGCATCAGAGCAACCTTAAGGAACACATGTGACCAACCTCAAACTCCAAATCTCGACGCCGAACATCGGCGTAACTCTCTCGCTCGCTCCGTTTGTCAACATACGAGCTCTAATCTTCTCGTGATTGCACCATTGGTCAAGCTGCAGTAACTTCGGGACCCAAAAACCGTCTATCACCAACCTCTTCCCGAAACACGGGACCGATAACGCTACCGCACAATGCCTCGAATGGAGCCATCCGAATAAATCGATCGTAATCGTTGTTATAGGCAAACTCCATCAAGTATGAATCATGGTCCCAAATCGCTCGGGAAATCCAACACACAAGCCCTCAACATATCCTCGAGAATCGATTCACTCTCTCATCGACCATCCGTCTCGAGGGTGAAAAAGTCATCTTTGAAAAGCGCACTTTGTGCCCAAACCCTTACGGAGCGCTCTCCGAAACGAGAAGTGAACCGCGAGTCACGATCGGACACAATCCTCACCGGCACACCATGATAACGGATGATCTCGCTCCAAAACAATCTGCGCCTTTGTTCCACGGTATAAGTGTCTCTACCGGGAATGAAGTGTGCGCTCTTGGTCAAACGATCGACTATCACCCAAATCGAGAGAACTTCCTCTGAGTCCTTGGCAAACCAGAGATAAAGTCCATGGAGATCTCTTCCCATTTCCACTGGGCACACTCGGTGGTTGCAACAAACCATCGGCCTCTGTCTAGGTGCCTTCACTTGCGACAAGTGAGACACCGGTGACAAAACTCGCCACATCTCTCTTCATTCCCATCCACCGGAAGGTGCGCTTAAGGTCTGATACATCTTGGTACCCAGGGTGCCAAGCAAAAAAAGGGAATCAGGCCTCCGAGAGCAACTCGCGCTCGCAAACTCGCACTTGTCCGGAACACACAACCGGCCTCTATAAGTCAACCCATCTCGTGAATATACAAAGTCAAAGTCACCGTCAAGACTAACTCTGTCAACCAATCTCTTAAGTGCGGGGTCACCCAACTGGTTGTCTATAATCCGCCTAATCGACGGTGAGCAGATAATCGAGCTACCACTCGCGGTAACCTCACCCAACAACATCGCAACCTCGGCCCGCTCGAACTCTCTCCGCAAACCGGGTGGGAACTCAACAACGCCGCAGAGTGCGACGTCTTTCTACTCAAAGCATCGGCCACTACGTTGGCTTTACCGGATGGTACAAAATCTCGCAGATCATAATCCTTTACCGGCTCTAACCATCTCCTCTTCCTCATATTCAACTCCTTCTCGAGTAAGCAGATACTTGAGGCTCTGGTGATCGGTAAACATCGAATCGCTCACCATACGGGTAATGCCTCCAAATCTTGATTGCAAACACCATCTGCCGCCAACTCCATATCATGAGTCGGGTAGTTCTGCTCCTACGGCCGGTGACGGAAGCATAGGCAATGACCTTCCGTCTTTGCATCAACACACAACCTAATCCAAACTTGGAAGCATCATGTAGACCACGAAACCACTGTCCCCTCCGGATCGCCAACAGTCTTTGAAGTCAAACTACGCTTGAGCTCGCAAAACTCTCATCACACTGCTTTGTCCCAAACAAACTCGACACCCTTCCTCGTCGAGACGAGTGAGGGGCGAGGCTAAAGCGGAAAAGTCCTTGACGAACCGACGGTAGTAACAACGCCAAACCCGTAAAGCTGCGAATCTCAAGAATCGAAGTCGGCTTGGCCCATGAACTCACGGCCTCAATCTTCGCGGGGTCCACGGCTATACCATCTCTCGAAACCACGTGGCCTAGGAAGGCCACCGCTCCAACCAGAATCACATTTGGAAAACTTCGCATAAAGTGGTTTTCCTCAAAGCCGCCAATACTCGCCTCGGATGCTCTGCATGGTCTTCTTTAGACCTCGAATAAATCGAATATCGTCAATGAACACAATGACGAAGTTGCCCAAAAATGATTTGAACACCCTATCCATCATGTCCATGAACGCGGTGGGGCATTGGTCAATCCAAACGACATAACCACAAACTCATAGTGACCATATCCGGACTGAAAGTCGTCTTAGGAATGTCGGCATCCCCGATCCATGAATCGATGGTAACCGGATCTCGAGATCTATCTTGGAGAACACGAAGCTCCCTGAAGTCGATCGAACAAATCATCGATCACGGGCAAGCGGATACTTATTCTTCATCGTCACCTTATTAAGCTCGCGGTAATCAATACATAAGCGCATAGAACCATCCTTCTTTTTAACAAACAGAATCGGGTGCTCCCCACGGGACACACTCGGACGGATGAACCCTCGGTCTAACATCTCCCTGAATCGAATCTTTCGCCTTTAACTCTCACTGGCGCCATGCGATATGGAGCCTTCGAGATAGGGGAGGGTCACGGCTCGAGCTCAATAATGAAGTCAACCTCTCTCTTTGGGGGCAACCCCAGTAACTCCTCAGAAACACATCCGTGAACTCTCGCACGACCGCCACTTTGATCGATGCACAGCAAGGGACGGCTCTCCTGCACAACTTGGCTAGGTAACCCCAAGCTCCATGAGCTAGCAAACGACGAGCTTTCACGGTGACACCATTGGCGGGCAGACTCCACCTTGGACTCCACGAAACTTAAAACTAGGCCGACCAGGTGGCCTGAACACCACTTCTTTCCGGTGGCGGTCAATCAACGCGTGGTTAGCGACTAACCACTCCATACCAAGAATCACATCAAAACCACTCATAGGCAGAACTATGAGTGTGGCTACAAGCAACACTCCGGATATCTCGATCCGGCCATCCGTAATCTTATCTCTAGCTAACATACTAACTCCCGAAGGAGTTGCAACAGATAACTCAAAACCTAGAGGCTCTAGTCTCAACTTAGCATGCTCAGCAAACAACACAGATACAAATGAATGCGTAGAACAGAATCAAACAAGACAAATGCGCAGTGATCTAAAACAAGAAGCGTGCACCGCCACGGCGGCATCCGTCACGCTCGGCCTCTGACGGTCGTAGCAAACACTCGACCTGCCGCTGCTACTGGCCGAGCCGCCATAGTTGGCCGAGGACGAAACGGATCATATGTCCTCTTTACCACAACGAAACACACTCGGGCCCCCGCGCTCGCGTGCTCCGGTGTGGGTCCTCCCGCAAGAAGCACGCGTAAACTCGCTCGGGACCGCCTGGCGAGGCCGAAAACGGATCGGGGCCCTATGCCGATCCCGTTTTGGAATCGCCCTTGGCGACGGCCGCCGCCACCCCTAAACTCAAACTTTCTCTTCGCTTGCTCATCGCGGTGAGCGGACAGACGCTGAACAGAGCGGCAACCACCGCTTCAAAGCAGATACTTCCCATTATAGATCGTGGCCAAGCTGGGATGACCCTAGCATAAGTATCGGGGGCACGAGCCACGACATCACGGGAAACACCTCGCTCAATCCGGATATGAACTTCCGAATCTTGACCCGGTCGCAATCAAGCGAGGAGCAAAATATCCATACTCACGAGAACTTGCGCTCATAATCCTCAATGGAATCGAAACTCGCTTGAGTTCGGAAGAGCTCCACCATCTTCTCTTGAGCCTCATCACCGATGAACTTTACCTTGAACTCACCTTGAAGAACTCCCAAGTAGCGGGTGGAGACCCGGTGGTCTCTCGCTCAAGGTGGACTCCCACCACCATCTCATTGTGCCTCCTAGCACATGAGCCGCACACCTCGGCCTCTCGAATATCGGGGCACACCATGATCGGGAAGGTGTACTCCGGATGGGCAATCCACTGGCTGCCGCTAACGCATCACCGGTGGCATCAAACTTCTCGAGCTTCCACTTCACAAAATCCTTCACCACCTACCCAATTCCTCGGCACCTCCGCCATATCTCGCTTCAGGGCTACTTGCTCTCGAGGAGGCTGGAGGTGCTCTCGAGCTCACTTTGAACCAATCGAGTCATTTGCTCGATCTAGGCTCGGGACTCTTCCCGCTTGCTTGGCGCCAACAAGGCACAGGTCTCGCCTCTCGGTCACTCAACATGCGCGACCATAAAAGCCCTCATAGACTCAAGCAAACTCGCTCCAGGAGAGCGATCTCACGGCGCTTCGATCGCCTCAACGCCCGCTCTAGGCGTAACGCGGGAGGGCTGCTTTGGTGGAATGCCATCGATCTCACTTGGGACGATGTCCCTGCAGATTTTAGATCCGATCCACGATACCTCGACCGCTCTCGAACCTCCTCTCCGATGCGGGTGGATCGCATCTTTGGCGATCTACATCCAAACCAACAACGAATCAAAACACCGTCTGTCACCACTCCACAACACCAAACAAGGCATACACTAGATGATAGGTATTGTAAATTCTTAACCCTTTTTCAACAACAAATAGTAAACTTAGGCGTACACTGATGACCGCTGAGTCTTGATGATCATGGAAAAACGACCTACAACAAAAAGGTCGGTCTACAGAATCTATGACTCGAGCTCGATACCAATCAGTAAAGACCCGACCCAAAAGGGGCTCTAAATGGGCCTTTACCCCAATGCATGTAGTGAAAATAAAAGACATTATGAAAAATACATTTTGGATCCCAAGTAAAAGCAGAAACATTCAACAACCAAAACATACATTTCTAAAAGCTTACTCGATCGAGATTCATTTAAACCATTAAAACAATCCACAAGTACAAATATCTTTGGAATCCATAAAACGTAAGAAAACATCTTGGGGCTCTGTGTCCGTCTACATGCATTCGGGGAAATAACAAAAGTCAAGAGTCATGATAAAATAAAAATAGTCGAGATGATGACAGCGAGGATTCCATGATCACGACTTCTTCTTGACCATCCTGTCTCCCGCCTTGATTACTTGTGGAAAACCACGAATAAGGGTGAGTAACGAATTACCCAAGAAGAATCCCCAACCGGGGTACAATACGATATACATGATCATCTAGAAGAATGCATGCAAGCTATGAGTACAAACACAGAGCGGAGCACATAGCTAAGTCCACACTTGGACCTCGGATGCCAACTCGTGGTCTTAGTCCGGAAATACCACAACACACTAACGCGCTTATACGGGAACAAGTCCCGGCCTCACTGTCTCTACAGACGATACGAAAGGTGCACTAGCTCAAGATCCCGAGGAGCTCTCCGTCGCCGATTTGTAATGAGCGTAAGCATGCACCGCGTGTTTTCTCTGCACTATGGGGTGCCGGGTCCAGTGGCAAGTCGCCCATATCCGGATACCACGCCTAACTAAATCTCGGATCGGTGTCACCGACATAGGGGTGTGAGACACGGACACTTGAACTATGTCACCTGTACCACCGCACACCGAGGCTAAGGAACGGGTCATGGTAGGCTTACACACCAGAAGCCGTCCTTACCTTAACAGTGGCAATCAGGGCTCTTGCACGAACACGCCGAGGACGTGTGCGGCTGCGGGACTAGGCATTGCCAAGTCATCATCCCGACCGTTGGGGTATCGCTTAGACTACCACCCTCACCCAAGCTCGCAGGGCCTACCGGTTGGGATAGCTAATCCCTCACAGGTCCAAGGACGGAGAATCGTCTCGAACGTCCTTGCCATAGATGCAAGATACTTTATGCATCGGGCCGGATGATGCTATCTACGAATTCTAACTGCCTTAACAATCAAACAAACAATCCAATACGTGCTCGAAAGAATACAGTGAGACCTAGCATGGTACTCTGAGAACAAGAATGAATATGAGCATGCGAACGGAACAACCTAGCATGGACTAACATGAAAGAACAACATACGAAGTCATGCGATCAGAATTTAGAACAGAGCACCTAAACTATACATGCGATAATCACAAACAAACATACAACATCAATCACATAGAACATCGCAGGTCCACACAACCCGGTAAGAAATCCTTACCTTGGTCGGAAGACTTCTACACACAAATTCCTAGGTGCGAACACTTCCGAAAGTGGCTATCGAGAACCTACAAACATGGTAACAATCATAACCATATCCCTAAAAATATAATAAAGCAAAGCAGAGCTCGGCTCGGGGAGCACTCACACGGCACCGCGACACGGCAAGGGCGAGCGGGGCAGGCGGCACGGCTGAAGCTGGCGCTGCTGTGGCTGGCACGGCGCTTGGCGCGCTAGCGCTGCCCAGCGGATGGGCGCAAGGCGCGCCAGGCGCGACGGACAGAGACGAGGACTCGGCAGTAGCAGCGGCGCAGACACGCGCACTGGCGCCGGGCGTGCGATGCGGACACGGCGAGTTGTTTCGGCGAGGACGCGCGACGCGCGAACGCGTCTTGGCGTCGGCGGCGAGCGGTTCGGCAAGCGGACACGGTGAGGGGCGCAGACACGCGCGAGGGCGTGCGATGGGGCGCTGCGTGCAATGGCGAACTCACGGTGGCGGCGCGACAGGCGGCGACTTCGACGATGGTTTCCCCGCCGCGACCTGGCGTCGCGACAAATAAGTCAGGCGACGGCGACATCTGGCGGCGACCACTCGGGCGGCGACAGCGATCTGGCGATCTCGGCCGAATCTGTGTGGTGCTGGCTGGTCGAGGGCGCGTCTGCGGCGGCAAGGCGTGGTCGCGACAGCGATCTGGCGATCCTCTACTGGATCTCGTGCACTGGCTGGTCGGGCTTCTCTCGGTGGCCGAATGATGATGAACGATCCAAGTGAGTGCAAGGATGAAGAATCGGCAAGGGCTATGGAGAGGAGAGCTTGTGCGGCCAAGAGGGGATTTGGAGAAGAAGATGGAATAAACCTAATTCTATTTCATTTAACCAAATGCACCAAAACTCCAAAATCCAAGGTTAACTAAGATGTGATGCAGAAAGAGCAACAAGAGCACCTAATGGCTCAATTGGCACACATCTCTACAAGCTTCCCAGAACCCCGGGTTCAAACCTCTAAGCAAAGACAAATTCCTTTATTTTTACTTTTGCATCAAACCTTGCTCAAACCAAACCACAAGCCCCTCCAAAACCTACAAAAACCATCCAATAATTTTAGTAATCGAAAAGACACAAACGACCTCGACGGCCCGACCAAATTACCAAATTACCCTAGGGCATACCGAAGACCGGGAAGAAAAACACTGGTCGTTCTAAATGGGCCAGCACGCATGCCTAAGACTCGTAAACGGTGTCACTAAACACGGTGAGTGCGATGCCCTCGGCACTCATCCTGTGCAAACTGTACCACCGACTGAAGCTAAGAACCGCCAAGGCGCAGGCTTGCGTTGGCGAGGTGGTTCCACTCTAGCGAGCTACAAACTAGGCTTATGCCGATGTGGTAGCTAAATCCACATCGTTGCCGGGGAAGCAATGTACGTTATGCTTCGCGCCTCTACCGACCGGTGGGGACAAGGTACGTTATGTCCGCTCTCGGCCTCTAGATGATGATGGCCCTAACACACTAGCTAGAGTATAGAGTAAGCGATTCTGGCTAAACATACATAATCATCATTAATCATACATAACCTAGCATGATACTACGAACTTAAAGCAGAATCTCAAGCATGCTTTGGAAGAACAATCCTAGCATGGCACTAACATGTACAAACAAGCAAACATGCTAGCAGGAATGCAATCACAAGTCAGCATCCTATCCACTAATCATGTCCATAAAAGTAAACATGCATATAAGGCACAATCAAGAAAGCATCGCAGGTCCACACAACCACGGTAAGGAATCCTTACCGGAAACGAGCGAAATAACCTTCACAATCAAATAATGACCCTCGAGCTTTAAAGCGAAAACCGAGCAACCTAAGCATTTTAAAAGCATCCTAAATAAAATACAGCTGACCGCCAGCTTAAAAATCTACAAGGGATAGGTTCGGGAATTACCAACCGAGAAGGCACGGGTCTCGCAGCAAAGGGGCAAGGTTGGGCGCTTCTTTGAGTGCGGGTTGGCGCTGGCGCTGGCGCTGGCGCTGGCGAGGCTGGCGCTGGCGCTGGCGCTGTTGCGAGGCGAGGCTCATGGCGGCGACGATCTCGGGCGGCGTGAGCGCGCGCGGCGACGCGTCGGGCGGCGGCAAGTGAGCGGAGCGCGTAAGCGTCTGGGCGGCCTGGTGCGGAACGGCGCGACGCGTCTGGGCTGGGCGAGGAAGTGCGACTCGGCGCGCCTGGCATGGGCGATGCAGAGCGCGTCTGGCGCGCGCTGGGCATGGGGTGTCTTTCTTGCGTGCAGTGCGCGGCGTGGGTGGGTAGAAATTTGGTGCGATCTGGGCGGCGTGGCTGGGCAGGGCTGGCGCGATCTGGTGTGGGGATGGGCTGAGCGGCTAGGGTTTGGTTTCTTGGTGAGGGGCTCGGCAAGGAGAGAGAGAGAGAGAGAGAGAGATTTTTCCAAAACAAGGGGAATAGGATTTTCTTTTCCTTTTTGTAATTTAAATGGGTCTAAAATCCCTTCCCAAGGCTTTCTCTTGCGGGTCCCAGCTAAAGAAATTCTTTTCTTTTTAACTAAATCTTCTTTTTCTAAAAACTCCAATTTCACCTTTAGGGCAAGGGTTCAAATCTCAATGGGACCAATTAGATTCCAATTAATTTTGCTATCAACCGGAATGTCTCCGAACTTCTAATCAACCAACCCAAACTCCTTGGGTCTTGCAACCAACATTAATCAAGTCTCAACGAAGGCCGAAATGACCCCGACATACGAAAATCCTCAACCTCGACCGGGAGCAAAATACCAAAATACCCTTAAAGGTTAAAAAGCTCTAACGGCCCATCCGAACATCCGCATAATGTCCAAAAACTCTGGGAAACCGATATAGAAAATCGGGCCGTTACAATACTCCCTCCTTTTAAGACTTTCGTCCTCGAAAGTCCTAAGACGAAAAACAACTCTATGAAACTCCACCGATTCTTAACCAACCAAGCTCCCGATTAAGGCCACACAAAACCTTCTCAAACCGAACCTCTTGGTTTCCCAGAGGCTCCAAGCCCAAAAGACACCGAAATCGCCACGAACTATCTCAACCAAAACCGAACTAACATCGAGCTTCAAGAAAACATGCGATAACTAGTCGGTGAGCCACATCCTCCGATTCGCACCAACTCTCAAACGGTCTTACGACTCTAGGGCTCACTTATCCTCGCTAACCCAACTCGGAACGCCTCTCTCACGGTGCTACTCAAAGCAAACTCATGGACGGGTCACAAGCTCTAAAACTCAACGCCACGCTCGGCGTAACTTCTCTCGAATGCTCATAGTTGTTATCAAACGACCTCGACCCTTCACCATGTCGACCAAAACAAGCTGAACCTCCTGTGTTTTGAGAAACAAAACAGTCTACTCTTACTTCGCAAGAGAGACTCGCGAACCCCACTGGTTGCCTACAATCCTTAAAGAAATCCAATTCGATCCACCAACTGGTGACTGATTGTAACGGCCCAGGTTTTCGTCCCAGTCTTCCAGGTATGCCCTAGGGGTATTTTAGTAATTTGGTCGGGCCGTCGAGGGCCGTTTATGTCTTTTTTTCAGCTTGCTAAAATTATTGGATGGATTTATGAAGGTTTTTGAGGCTTTGTGGTTTGGTTTGAGCATGGGTAGATGCAAAAGTAAAAATAAAGGAATTTGTCTTTGCAGTGGGTTTGAACCGGGTCTCTGGGAAGCTTGTAGAGATGTGTGCCAATTGAGCCATTAGGTGCTCTTGTTGCTCTTTCGCATCACATCTTAGTTAACCTTGGATCTTTGGTGTTTGGTGCATTTGGTTAAATGAAATAGAAATTAGGTTTGTTGTGTTTTCTTCTCCAAAAGAGTTGTGGCCGCCCAAGCTTTCTCCCAAGCTCTCCTTGCCGATTCTTCATCCTTGCGGCTCCCTTGGATCGTTCATCATCATTCCGGGTAAGTCTTCATCCTCTTCATCTTCTCGATTGGGTGTTCTTGTTGGGCGAAGGTAAGGAGAAGAGCTTGTGTGTGTGTGTGTTTGTAGCAGTCGCCTGAGCATGCCCAGATCCGCCAAAGAAGAAGCCCAGCCGCCCGTGGATCGCCTAGCAGCAAGCCCAGTCGCCCAGATCGCGCAGCAGAAGAGACACCGAGCCGCCTGCACCGCCAGCTTCGCCGCCCGTCGCGGCTGTCGCGCGCGCGCTTGAGCAGCAGCCAGCGCGCCGCGTCGCGCCGCAGCGCCCGCGTCGCGCGCCGCGCGCCCGCGCGCTCGCTGCGGCGTCGTGATCGCGTCGATTGCCTCGCGCCGCGGCGCGCTCGCCTCGTCGTCGCTTGCCCACGCGCGTGCGCTGCGCCCGGCCGGCCGTCGCGCGCGCGCGCGCTGCGCGCCGCCGCCCGCGCCGCCCATCGCCCCTTGCTGCGCGTCGGCAAAGCAGCCAGCCCACCCGCCGTCTGCTGCCGCCCGTCCGCGTGTCGATCGTGCGTGTGAGTGCCCTGAGCCGAGCACGCTTGTTTTATTATATTTTTAGGGCTATGATTGTGATTTCTATTGTGTTTGTTAGGTTCTCGTTAGCTAGCTCGGGATCGATCGCGGCGTAGGATTTTTTGTGTGTAGTTGCCCCGGCCAAGGTAAGGATTTCTTACCGGAGTTGTGTGGACCTGCGATGTTCTATGTGATTGTTGTTTGTATGTTTGTTTGTGATTATCAGCATGTATAGTTTAGGTGCTCTGCTCGAATTCTCGACTAGCATGACTTCGTATGTTGTTCTCTCATGTTAGCCCATGCTAGGTTGTTCCGTTCTAGCATGCTCATATCTGTTCTTGCTTCGTAGTACCATGCTAGGTTCGTTGTATCTGTTGAGCACGTTTTGGATTGTATTGGATTGTATGTTATTGATATGATAGGTTAAAGTGTAGGTAGGTAGCATCATCGGGCTCGATGCATAAAGTATCTTGCATCCATGGCGGGGACGTCGAGACGAGTTCTCGTCCCTCGACCCCGTTAGGGTTTAGCTAACCCGGCCGGTAGGCCCCGCAATCTTGGGTGAGGGTGGCGATGTTAAATGCCCCAACGGTCGGGATGATGACTTGGCATTGCCTCGCCCCCGACGATCGGCGGCGCGTCCTCGGCGTGTTCGACCGTAGCCCTTGATTGCCACCGTTAGGGCAAGGACCGCTTCTGGTGCAAGCCTATCACACACGGTTCCTTAGCCTCAAAGTGCGGTGGTTCAGCCGACATAGTTCACGTGTCCAGTCTCACACCCCTATGTCGGTGACACCGATCCAGAGATTTAGTTAGGCGTGATGGATGGACATGGGCGGCTTGCTCGTAACGACCAGTTTTCATCCGGTCTTTCGGTATGCCCTAGGGGTATTTTAGTAATTTGGTGGGCCGTCGGGACCGTTTATGTCTTTTTTCGGTTGCTAAAATTATTGGATGGATTTACGTAAGTTTTGAGGCTTTGTGGATGTGTTTGGGCATGGGGAGATGCAAAAGGAAAATGGTGTGTTAAAAGTGTGTTTGGTGGGTTTGAACCTGGTGGTCCGAGAAGTCGGTGGGTGGTGTGGCGGTTGAGCTATTGAGAGCTCTTGTTGCTCTTTTCTGTGTCATTTTATAGTTAGCCTTGGATTTTGGGGTTTTGGTGCATTTGGTTAAATGGAAAAGAAAAGCTAGGTTTTGTTCTTCTTCTCCAACACATCCTCCTAGCCGCCCAAGTTGTTTCCCCATCCTTCTCTAGCCGAATTTCATCCCCTTCTTTGCTCCGTAGTTCGATCATCATTCCGGTAGGTATTCATCTTCTTCATCTTCTCGATAGGTTGTTTCTTTGGCCGAAGGTAAGAGGAGGTGCCCCTGTGTGTGTGTGTGTTGTTGCAGTGTCCGCTTGAGCGCGAGATCGCCCACGGCCGCCAGACCGCTGGCGAGCAAAGACGCCCGATCTCTCCAACGAGCCGGTCGCGCGCAAGAAGCAATCCGGATCTACCCGAAAGCACGCTTTAACGCGCGCGTCAGTCAGCTGATCGCCGTCGCACACCAAGAGCCGCCAGATCCGTCCATCGACGCCCGCTTTCGCCAGCGCCCGCGCGCCGCGCGCTAGCTGCTGCGCGCCGCGCGCCGGCCGCGTCGCGTCGCGCGCTCGCCGCGCCGCGCCGCCGCGCCGCCGCCTGACGCTCGCGCGCGCGCGTATCGTCCTGCCGTGTCGTGCCGTGCGGCGCGCGGCGCGCCCGCCTGCTGCGTGTCGCGCGCGCAGCGCCCAGCGCCTGCCAGCGCCCGGCCAGCCTGCACTGCACTGCAAGAAGCTTTTCGGCCGTGTCGTGTCGTCGTGCGTGTGAGTGCCGAGCCGAGCGAGCCGCTTGTTTTATTATATTTTAGGGCTATGTTGGTGATTTCTATTGTGTTTGTTAGGTTCTCGTTAGCTAGCTCGGGATCGATCGCAGCGTAGGATTTTTGTGTGTAGTTGCCTCCGGCCAAGGTAAGGATTTCTTACCAGGAGTTGTGTGGGCCTCGCGGTATATTTGTGATTGTTGTTTTGTATGCCGTGTATGATTATTAGCATGTTTAGCCCTAGGTGCTCTGTTCAATTCTCGATGGCATGAACTCTTGTATTGTTTCTCATGTTAGCCCATGCTAGGTTGTCCCATTACGGCATGTTCGTTATCACATTCTGCTTCGTAGTATCATGCTAGGTTCCTTGTATCTCATTGAGCACGTATTGGATGCATTGATTGATTTATTATTATTGCTATGGTTTAGAGTTCGGTAGGTAGCATCATCAAGGGCCCGATGCATAAAGTATCTTGCATCTATGGCAAGGACGTTCGAGACAGTTCTCCGTCCTTGGACCCCGTGAGGGATTAGCTATCCCAACCGGTAGGCCCCGCAATCTTGGGTGAGGGTGGCGATCGTTAAATGCCCCAACGGTCGGGATGATGACTTGGCATTGCCTCGTCCCCGGCGATCGGCACGTCCTCGGCGTGTTCGGCCGTAGCCCTTGATTGCCACTGTTAGGGCAAGGACCGCTTCTGGTGTAAGCCTACCACGGCCGGTTCCTTAGCCTCAAAGTGCGGTGGTTGGTGACATAGTTCACGTGTCCAGTCTCACACCCCTATGTCGGTGACACCGATCCGAGAGATTTAGTTAGGCGTGGTGGATTGGACATGGGCGAGCTTGCCACTAGACCGGCACCCCCATAGTTCCGCAGAGAGCACGCAAAGGCGCGATTCACGCTCATTCTGGCGCCGACCGGAGAGCTCCTCGGGATCTTGAGCTAGTGCACCTTTTCGTATCGATGAGAGACGGTCGAGGCGGGACTCGTTTCTCGTATAGGGCGTATTGTGTGGTGGATTTATTTCCGGACTAAGACCACGAGATGGCATCCGAGGTCCAAGTGTGGACTTAAGCTATGTGCTCTGCTACGTGTTTGTACTCATAGCTTGCATACAATCTTCTAGATGATCATGTATATCGTATTGTACCCGGTTGGGGATTCTTCTTGAGTAATTCGTTACTCACCCTTACTTATCTTTCGAGGGTAACCATGCGAGGCGGGATGGTGAAGGAGGAGCTGTGATCATGGAATCCTGCTGTCATCTCACGATTATTTTATTTATTTATCATGACTCTTGACTTTTGTTATTTCCTGAATGCACGAGCGGACACAGAGCCCCAGGATGTTTTCTTACGTTTTATGGATTCCAGCATATTTGTACTTGTGGATTGTTTTAATGGTTTAAATAAATCTCTGATCAGAGTATGCTTTTAGAAATGTATGTTTTGGTTGTTGAATGTTTCTGTTTTTACTTGGGATCCGAAATGTATTTTTCATAATGTCTTTTATTTTCACTACATGCATTGGGGTAAAGGCCCATTTAGAGCCCCTTTTGGGTCGGGTCTTTACATTGCCACTAGACCCGGCACCCCCCATAGTCTGCAGTAGCACGCGGTGCATGCTTACGCTCATTACAGCGCCGACCGGAGAGCTCCTCTGGATCTTGAGCTAGTGTACCTTTCGTATCATCAGTAGACAGGCTGAGGCCGAGACTTGGTTCTCGTATAGGGCGTATTGTTTGGTGTGGATTATTCCGGACTAAGACCCTGAGTTGGCATCCGAGGTCCAAGTGTGGACTTAAGCTACGTGCTCTATTATGTGTTTATGTTCATAGCTTGCATACACTCATCTAGATGACCATGTTCATCGTATTGTACCCCGGTCGGGGATTCTTACTGAGTAATTCGTTACTCACCCTTACTTATCTTTCAGGTAACCATGGCGCGAGGCAGGATGGCTGAAGGAGGAGCTATGATCATGGGAACGTCTTTGTCGTCTCGACTTTTTATTTCTATGACTCTTGTCTTTCATTTTCCTGAATGCATGCATAGCAAGACACGGAGCCCTAGGATGTTTTCTCGAATGATTTTGTGGATTCCCGCTTTATTGAATTTGAGAATGTTCCAAATGTTTTAATAAATCTCACGATCGAGTGTACGTTTTGGAAATGTATTTGCCTTGAAACAGTTTGACAAACTATATTGATTTCGATTGAACCTTGATTGTTTTGTTTTAATTGGGAATCTAAAAGCTTATTTGCATATTATCCTTTCCTTTGAATGTATGCATTGGGGTAAAGGCCTATTTAGAGCCCCTTTTGGGTCGGGTCTTTCTGATTGGTATCGAGCTCGAGTCATAGACTTTGTAGACCGACCTTTTGTTGTAGGTCGTCTTTCCCATGATCACACGGCACTCAAGCGGTGGTCATCACGCCTAAGTTTTTGTTTTAGAAAAGGGTTAAGAATTTGCAATACCTTTCATCTAGTGTATGCCTTGTGTAGTGTTGTGGAGCGAGACGAGCGAGAGTTTCGACTCGTTGTTGGTTTGGGCTTAGTGAGCCATCATGCCAACTTTCGCAGATCGCGGCGATTTGTTTAGCGACTTGTTGAGGTATCCAGATAGATTCGGATGCCCCGGGACATCGTTCGGAGGGAGCGAGAGCTTAGACTCCCGTTGGCCATTTGTGGCCCGATTCTTGTCCTTTTCCCTAGTGAGAGGGTGGTGGTGCTTCGTGCGGATCGCCAAGTATGTTGATCGCGCCCAGAGGAGCAGGGCGCTTGGCATGTCCGACCGAGGAGTTGGACAGATCGTGTTGATGTTGAGGCCGCGTCCGGGGTTGTTAGGCCCGCATGCGATTTGGCCCGGCGATTGAGTTGCCTAGAGGAGGGGGTAGAGGCTAGCAGTGCCTCGAGTGAGACTCCTTGAGCAGAGTGTGCTCCGGCCATGAGAGATTTGATGGCGAGTCTTTAGCTATCGAGAGCGGAGACCAGCGCAGATTTGTAGCGCGTAGTGAGGAGTCCCGGGCACAGTTAGCCCGGTGACGAGTCTGTTCAAAGCATTTTTCCCCAGTAGCTCTTGTAGCCCCGGAGGTTCTCGGGAGGGCATGATCAGTGAGTTTATTCGGATGAGTTTGTTGGCTTTGATGGAGACGCCTGAGGTTGGCAAATGGATGCTGTAGAGCTCGATGTTTTAGTAAGTCCCTCACGCTACGCTGATGAGTAAAGTAGTTGGCCGAGTTTGAGTTTAGCATCGTGTGTGGGATGCCCCATTGTTCAAAGGCCGAGGTGTGCCGTTCTGTCTTTGTTTGGTTCATCGGATGGTGGTGGAAATCCCTTGTGAGAGGTGGTCTAGCGAGTCTCCACGATCGCCCGATTGTTTGGCAAGTTGCCGTGTTAGTGGCTTGAGGCGGATGAAGGGTCATCTTTGCCCCCTTGCGAGCTGTTGTTGTTGTTTATGACCCGCTTCCTCGGATGTTGATTTGGTAGTAGTAGCACTTGAGGTGCATTGGTTGGTGTGCCACTTTGGCACTAAGTCCAGTTCGAGCTTGAGTTTGGCTTGGCATAGCAGATGGTTCTATGCCGTCAGGAGTTCAAAGCACACTTCTTTAGCCATTGGATCCATTTATGGAAAATGCACTTGTTTAGGTCGTGCAAGAGGGCTAGTTCGGTGGTAGTTGAAGGACCACAAGTGAAAGGATGTTCGAGAGAGAGCTGGAGCCTCTTCCCGGTGTTTCGGGGTCGAGAGTAAGTCACAGGTTGGCGGGTGGCAAGTGTTAGGGCGTGTGAGTCTCACGCTAGTGCTAAGGCCAAGAGATCTTTGTGGTTGGTAGTGCGGTCCACTACCCGGGTGCCTAAACACGAGTTGAGTGAGCATTGTAGATGCGAGTTCGGTCCAAAGCAGGGGAACCATGAGTTGGATGCCCGTGAGATGAGTTGGATGCTCTCGAGATGAGTTGGATGCTTATGAGATGAGTTGGATGCATATGGGATGAGTAGGACGCCTTATGTGTAAGCGCACTTGGTAGAGTCTTGGTATAAAGTAAGTTCGGTTTGGCGTCGTTATGTTTTAGCAGAGCAAGGTTGTCACTGCTTCGAGTATCGTGTGAAGATGGAACTTTTGGTGTTCCTTGGATTGTTTGTATATTGCCAGAGTTATCGTTGCTTTGTGGAAAAGCGCTTGTTAGTCTTGGATCTCTAAAGGAAGGTTGGGAGTTGTGCACACAAGTGTGTTTTGTGTGGTTCGTTCCTTGGCGAGAGTTTCAGATCCATGTAGGGTTTGCTTTGGAGATCTCGTGCTCAGTTCCTTGAGAAGTGGGACTCCAGGTGGTTGTTGTAAGGCTTCGGTTGAGGTGGTAAGGATACCGTGCTCGTGGTATCAAGTTGTTGCTTAGGCAAGATTTGTTAAGTTGGGCCTAAGCTTGGTTGGCGGATCTTCTTGTTGATCGTTGGTTGGAGTTGGTTGGAAACCGAACAAGAGCGATGGTAGCTAAGCCGCGTGGTTTCTGATCGGCATGGCTAAGAGAGTTGTTCGGATCCTTCCTTGGGTAGAAGTTATGTTGTGGCTGATGCTTTGAGTAGGAGGATGACGCATTCTGTAGCGTTTCGGGTCCTCTAGGTTCCCAAGGAGTTGGAGTTGGCCAGCATGGTTGGGATCTTTGGAAATTGGAGTTGTTTGTTGAGCGGTTGTGCTGTTAGATCGTATGCCTTGGCGGTGTGTGTGTCGAGGGTTGCCGAAGAACCCTAGGTTGTGGAGAGCCTCTCCGAGGGCTCGGTCGAGCCCAGCTAGTGAGTTTCAGTTGGCTATTTGGGCGTGTAGTTTGTAACCTCGGTGGGAGTTGCTAGCGATCTTGGTAGACTAGCAAGCTAGTGTTTATTTGGAGTAAAGTCCGGAGTGGTTTCGGTGTGGTGGCAAGTTGATGCTTGGTGTTGACCAAGTGTGGATTGAAGTTGCTAGAGTTTAGTTTTGCTCGTGGGGGGCGAGTGGTTTGTGCCATGTTGGTTGTTTTTTTCCTGTTTCCAAGATGTTGAGTTGCCCCGTTTGGCATTTGGAGGTTCAGTCTGAGATGGACCCTTGTTGTGCCCCGTGAGATTAGATGTTGTTGCTCTGGTGGAGCAAGACAGTGAGCGTATGTGGAGTTCTCTCTGTCCGTTGGTTGTCCGCTTGTAGGAGCCGTTTCCTTCGGGGAGTTGTCGGAGTTACTCCCTTGGTCTTGGAGTTAATGGTGGAAGCGCTAGCTTGAAGGAAAAGTTTGTTGGTTTGCTTGGAAGTAGTCGTTTGTCGATTAAGCGGATTCTTGGAGGGTGTTCTAGGGTGCGATAAAGGTTGTCCCGCCTCTTATCAGTGTTTGGCCTAGTTGGTTAAGATTTTGTGTGTTGGCATGGAAGATGTTGCACCTTTGTAGTGGAAGATCTCCTTTGTATCGATTGTGGGTTGAGGTTGCACCATTGTGGTTTGGATTAGGTCGGACTTATCGAGGATCCTTGCTGGCTAGTGTAGCTTGCACTCTGCCACCATTGTTGGTATTCTTGTTCTTGGTAGTTGGTGTTGACCGTGTAGTGGAGTTCCGTTATGAAGTTTCGGTGGGAAGGTGCATTAAGCCTAAGCTTGAGGGTTAAGCTGTGTATGTGTTATCTTTTGGACTTGTGAGATGTGTTTCATATTTGAGGCGAGCTTTGTTCCGTTGGTTGCACGGAGGTAAGTTTAGTGGATGGAGCCCTCGGGGCCCGGTTGTTTGCAAGTTGTCTTGCCCGACTAGTGATTTGAGTCGAGCTAGAGATGAGTGGATTGGCATAGCTATGCGGTTGTAGTTGTTTGAGCTTCCTAGTTCGTAGCACTCAAGTTGTTGGATTGTAAGTTTCGTGTGGGAGCCTGTCGGCTAGTTGAGGTTCTTTGTGTGAGTTCGGATTTTTGGAGTATTGACTTCAGTAGCTAGAGCTCGCACCTCGGTTGGTGTGCAGATGCCATTTCTATGGAGTAGAGGCATGTCAGTCTCAGGTTGGAGATGTTGCCATTAGGGTGTGGCAACAAAGGTTTGTTCTAGGCAGTGCGTGGGCGAACCGTGATTCGAGAGAGTGTTCTTAGAGGCTTATGAGCCGAGTGCGATTTCTGTAGTGTTTTCACCCTTTTTGTCCGATGGTCTTTTGGGAGGAGTAGGCGAGATCCTTCGGAGCTTGTTGCGAGTTGGTGTTCCGTGATTAGGCAGCGGAAGACCAGTGTGGTTTTAGGAGGTTGCCTTGAGTAGCAGTTCTCAGCGGTCAGTTCTTGTGGTTCCATTGAGGCATTGTATGGTAAGTGTTGCAGGTCTCTAGTGCTGTGAGAAAAGGTTGGTGGCCGTCAATTTTGTTTTGGGTCCTGAGTTGCTGCATTTGACCAGAGGTGATGTGCAGGAGTTTAGAGCTAGTGTTGTTAGCTCAGAGCAGGCAGAAAAGTTACGCCGATGTCCGGCGTCGAGTTTTAGAGTTTGAGGTTGGACAGTGCGTGCTTTTAAGATTGTGCCGTTGTGAGTTGTGTTGAGTTTTGGTAAGCGGGAGAAGTGGAGTCTCCTGTTGTTGGACCATTTGAGATTCTCGAGAGGATTGGCGAGTTGCATATTGGTTAGCTTTTTCGGTCAATGTCGGTAGTGTGCGGTGTTCTCATGTATCGGTGGGAGGCGGTATGTGTCGGACCCATTGCTCATTGTGGACTTTGAGCCTTTGCGGTGATTGAGGATTTGAGCTCGAGAGGAAGCTGTGAGTATTCTGGTCCTCGAGACGAAGACGTTGCATAATCGTGAGATCCGTTTGGTAAAAGTTCAGTGGAGGAGTTAGAGTTCAGAGGAGGCCGCTTGTGAGCGGGGAAGACGGGATGAGATTGCAGTATCCTGTGCTGTTTCAGTCTTAAGGACTTTCGAGGACGAAAGTCATAAAAAGGAGGGAATATTGTAACGGCCCAGGTTTTCGTCCCAGTCTTCCAGGTATGCCCTAGGGGTATTTTAGTAATTTGGTCGGGCCGTCAGGGCCGTTTATGTCTTTTTCCAGTTGCTAAAATTATTGGATGGATTTATGAAGGTTTTTGAGGCTTTGTGGTTTGGTTTGAGCATGGGTAAATGCAAAAGTAAAAATAAAGGAATTTGTGCTACAAATAGGGGTTTGAACCGGGTCTCACAGGAAGCTTGTAGAGATGTGTGCCAATTGAGCCATTAGGTGCTCTTGTTGCTCTTTCTGCATCACATCTTAGTTAACCTTGGATCTTTGGTGTTTGGTGCATTTGGTTAAATGAAATAGAAATTAGGTTTGTTGTGTTTTCTTCTCCAAAAGAGTTGTGGCCGCCCAAGCTTTCTCCCAAGCTCTCCTTGCCGATTCTTCATCCTTGCAGCTCCCTTGGATCGTTCATCATCATTCCGGGTAAGTCTTCATCCTCTTCATCTTCTCGATTGGGTGTTCTTGTTGGGCGAAGGTAAGGAGAAGAGCTTGTGTGTGTGTGTGTTTGTAGCAGGCTGCCCAGCATGCCCAGATCTCGCCAAAGAAGCAAGCCCAGCCGCCCCAGATCGCCTAGCAAAGCAAGCCCAGCTGCCCAGATCGCGCGGCCAGCAGACACGAAAGCCGCTGCAGACCGCCGGCCCGTCGCGGCACATCGCGCGCTGCTGAGCGGCCGCGCACCGCGTCGCGCGCGCGCGCCGCGCTCGCGCCGCGCGCCGCTGCGCGCTGCGCGCGTGCGCGCGCCATCGCAGCGTCGGCGCCTCGCGCCGCTGCGCGCTCGTCTCGTCCGCTTGCTTGCGCCGTGCGCTGCGCCCAGCCGGCCGTCCGCGCGCAGCGCGCGCGCAGCCCCGCCGCCTCTCGCCGCCCGGCCCCCTTCTGCGCCCGTGTCGCGCCAAGCCAGCGGCCCCGCCGTCTTTGCCTGCCCGTCCGCGTGTCGATCGTGCCGTGTGAGTGCCCCGAGCCGAGCTCGCTTGTTTTATTATATTTTTAGGGCTATGATTGTGATTTCTATTGTGTTTGTTAGGTTCTCGTTAGCTAGCTCGGGATCGATCGCAGCGTAGGATTTTGTGTGTAGTTGCCCCCGCCAAGGTAAGGATTTCTTACCGGAGTTGTGTGGACCTGCGATGTTCTATGTGATTGTTGTTTGTATGTTTGTTTGTGATTATCAGCATGTATAGTTTAGGTGCTCTGTTTGAATTCTGACTAGCATGACTTCGTATGTTGTTCTCTCATGTTAGCCCATGCTAGGTTGTTCCGTTCTAGCATGCTCATATCATTCTTGCTTCGTAGTACCATGCTAGGTTCGTTGTATCATTGAGCACGTTTTGGATTGTATTGGATTGTATGTTATTGATATGATAGGTTAAAGTGTAGGTAGGTAGCATCATCCGGCCCGATGCATAAAGTATCTTGCATCCATGGCGGGGACGTCGAGACGTTCTCCGTCCCCGACCCCGTTAGGGTTTAGCTAACCCGACCGTGAGGCCCCGCAATCTTGGGTGAGGGTGGCAGATCGTTAAATGCCCCAGCGGTCGGGATGATGACTTGGCATTGCCTCGTCCTCGGCGATCGGCACGTCCTCGGCGTGTTCGGCCGTAGCCCTTGATTGCCACTGTTAGGGCAAGGACCGCTTCTGGTGCAAGCCTATCACGACCGGTTCCTTAGCCTCGAGTGCGGTGGTTCAGGTGACATAGTTCACGTGTCGAGTCTCACACCCCTATGTCGGTGACACCGATCCGGAGATTTAGTTAGGCGTGGTGGATCGGACATGGGCGGCTTGCCACTAGACCCGGCACCCCATAGTTCTGCAGTAGCACGCGGTGCATGCTTACGCTCATTCACGCGCGGCCGGAGAGCTCCTCGGGATCTTGAGCTAGTGTACCTTTCGTATCGTCGTGAGACAGCCGAGGCCGAGACTTGGTTCTCGTATAGGGCGTATTGTGTGGTGTGGATTATTCCGGACTAAGACCACGAGTTGGCATCCGAGGTCCAAGTGTGGACTTAAGCTATGTGCTCTATTATGTGTTTATGTTCATAGCTTGCATACACTCATCTAGATGACCATGTGCATCGTATTGTACCCCGATCGGGATTCTTCTTGAGTAATTCGTTACTCACCCTTACTTATCTTTCGGGTAACCATGGCGCGAGGCAGATGGGTGAAGGAGGAGCTATGATCATGGGAACGCGTCTTTGTCGTCTCGACTTTTTATTTCTATGACTCTCGTCTTTCATTTTCCCCGAATGCATGTGGCGCACGAGCCCTAGGATGTTTTCGAATGATTTTGTGGATTCCCGCTTTATTGAATTTGAGAATGTTCCAAATGTTTTAATAAATCTCTGATCAGAGTGTACGTTTTGGAAATGTATTTGCCTTGAAACAGGTTTCAGCAAACTATATTGATTTTTGATTGAACCTTGATTGTTTTGTTTTAATTGGGAATCTAAAAAGCTTATTTGCATATTATCCTTTCCTTTGAATGTATGCATTGGGGTAAAGGCCTATTTAGAGCCCCTTTTGGGTCGGGTCTTTACACTGATCCCTAGGCAACCTTCTCCAACTAGCATGCGTCCACAACACTAAGGCAACCATCTTACGAGAAATCGATGCACCAAAGCCAAGGGGCACTTTTCTGGTTCACCAAATGGCTACCACCAACACACCAGCTGAAACTTCAGCTACGGCCACCTTTAGAAGACAAGGTCCAAGCACAGGCTCTACTCGGCCAAACTAACAAACTGGAGCCCCTCAACGGCCGACAACAAACTTTCCAATCCAATCCGATCAGCCACTGGCCTAGGAGAACATCGCCAGACAGAAAAACAAATAACATTCCTCTTACGGAAATCTCGGGCAACAAGGAATAAAACATTACGCGGCTACTAGCAACACAATAGCTGGAGGATACAACTCAAAGGTTTCCAACCAATGCCACAGCATCTCTGTGCCAATCCACTCAACTGTGGCTCAGCTATAACGCCAACTGCGAACGCACATCAACTAGGAACAAAGCCCGAGAAGGCTTGCTCTGCAGAAACTCAACCCAAGCTTATAACGAGCAAGGCTCGCCTCCAAGCTGCCACACAACTCTTAAGCCCATCTGGCTGCTCCAAGGACTTCCTCCTTATAGCTTAGACCCATCTCATCTTCCAACTAGGAACTCCACCCACGAAGCATCGTGAGGAATAAGGATAGCGGCGACCACAAGCTTGCGGATCATGAACAACACGAGTCAGCAAGACTACCATAAAAGTTAAAACTCGAGGCTGGCATCCACGGTGCAACTCAACTACCAAAGAACTAAGGGGGTCTACAAACTCCAAAGATCCAACAACAACTCAAGCCCTTGAACTGGCAGGCCACCGCCCTTGCGGGAACAAACAACTTTCCGCTTGCTAACAAACAAACGCAGTGACACTCTCATTTGGGTGACCATTGCGCGCTTACTCGATCAACTACACAACTCGGGAGCTAAGTTGACTCCTCCTCAACAGAACGATTTCCCAAAGCAAGCGAACTTAGAAGGACAGCGAACTTCACACACTCTCGCTGCCTTGCTCAAACCCAAGGGCAACAACAACCAACTCTCTCGGAAGCAACATCCGAGGATCCTCAATCGCTTGAACCCCCAACTTGGAACTAGCAGAACTTACTCAACCACCGAGGGAGGGGTCAACTCCCGAAACCTCCTGACTAGGAACAAGTCCTCAGGGCAACGCCCTCTTGCTCGAACAGAGCTAGCTCACGAAACAACATGGGAACCAAACCTTGGTCTACACCAAGCACCTCCTCGCTAAGAATTCCGAAAATCAACGTGGAGGTTACCAAGAACAACTCTAGCTTGTTAACCGACAACAAGCATCCAGCAACTCAACCGAGGAACCTTTGCTGGTCGGGTGAGCTCGTGAGGCTCTCCACAACTTAGGGTTCCTCCGACGCCCTCAGACACACACACTGTCGTCAAACGATCTAACAGGCAACTGGCTACACGAGCACATCTCCCTCCAGCATCTCAACTGTGCTGGCCAAAAGCACTTCCTTGCCACATCTGTAGCAAGCACGGGCGATGCTCTACACAATCCAAAAAGCGCCTTACCACACTTGATGCAATGAGCCGGCTGCCTGGCCCCGCCCTATTGACAATTTTGTGCTCTAACCTGCGGTCGGCGTTGATTCCGACCCTTAGACTGGCCCTGTCGGCGAGTCTGCTATCCACCTTAGCGGGAACCACCGGAAGACCCAAACTTCCTCTTGCTCAAAGCATCAGCCACATCGTAGCTTCTACCGTGGTAAGGATCCGAACAACTCTCTTAGCCATGGCGGCCAGAAACTCCGCGATTTTGCTACCATCGCCTTGGATCAGTTCCAAGTGAACTCCAACCATCGGTCAACAAGAAATGCCTCTACCCTGGTCAAGGGCCAACTAACATAACTTGCCTACACAACAACCGGCTCACCAAGCACAGTAACCTCTCAACCCAAGCTAGAGGCGGTTGCCAAGGACTAAAGCCTTGACAACTCAAAGATCGAGCATCGGCTTCTCAACACGAACCTCTCGTGGTTCCTGAAACATAACCACGGAACGAGCTACACAAAAGTACACCGGCGTGCACAGCTCCAACTTGGTTCCTTAAGATCCAAACTCAACAAGTACTCTCACACAAGGCAACTTTTGCCTCCCAATAGAGCCACAACTAGCACGGGAGCAACAAGAGTTCAAACCACTCGAGGTTAACTCACCACTAAAAGCTACATTGGTCAACTCACTCTTACCAGAGCATAACTACACCAATCGACATACCTCATACCAATGTGCCCACTAAATGCTCCACTCAACCATCCAACTCATGGCTCTAACATCTTTGGATCAACCACGCATCATCGATGCCAACCCTACTCATATTAGGGTAACTCCAAGGGTAGTCAAAACACACTACCATCAAGCTGGCTCAGAAGCACACACACAAGCGCGAGAACTCGGACGCGCTAGCCCTCACCATCCTACAACATCCTTTGCACCCATCTCTCGGTGGACTGAAAAGCTCCTACTTTTCCTCGAACGACCTCACACTTGTAGTTCTCTCGACTACCACCGAGCTAGATCTCTTAAGCAATCCAACAGATGCAACTTCGGAAAAACAGTACAAGGTGGTGGGGATGCTATACTCCGGCGGGCATGGAACCATCTCGCACCAAAAGTGCCAATCGCCCGAATCTAGACCTCCTCTCAAAGCTTGGTGCCACCAGGCACAACATCCTTTACAACACAAATCAGCCCAAAACAAGCTTTATGCCCCTCTAAGGATAGGGAAGGTCACAATCCAAGTGACGGGAAAAGGCACTCAACACAAGATTCCAAACACTCGAGCAGCCTAAACTCAGGCATCTCGCCTAACAAACATGCCACGGCCTACTCCTACATCCCACTCGATGCTCAACGAATACTCAAGCCAACCCTCGGGTGGCAGCACCTAGCTCCACACGGAACATGCTAATGAAGGTGCTTCTCTCTAATAGCCGGTGAAAACCACGGACGGATTAAGTCGACAAGCAAACTCCACACTACCGCGACTACGAGGGACTCAAAGAACTGGTGCAGAAACAAAGCAGCTGCGAGGCTTGCGGGAGGACAAGATGTCTCTACATCTTCCTCGAAAGCTACTAACTTGGCGACTTGCCAATCGACCAGGGTGGCTGGTGGAGACTCTGCTGGTCCGCCTCTCATAGGGGACTTCCACCACCACACTACTGCATCAAACAACACAAGAACGGCACGCCACAACATTAGAACATCGAGGTCATCGGCCTCTGAACACCGAGTCATCCCAACACTTGGATGATAAACTCGATCTGGCCAACCACCTTGCTACTAGCGATGAGGTCTCAAAACATCCAGCTCTGAGGCTTCCACTTGCCAAACTCGGTGGCTCGATCAACGCCAACTATCTTATCCACATAAACTCTGCTGATCAAGCCCTCCAGGGAACCCTCCGGCTACTGGAACTACAAGGAGGGTGTCTCCTAAATAAACTCTACCGGTGGGCTATCTATGCCCAAGACTCCTCACTTCGCGCTACAAATTGCGCCTGGGTCTCCGCTCTCTGTTAGCTAAAAGACCTGCCATCAACTCTCTCATGGCTGGAGCACACTCTGCTCAAGGAGTCTCACTCTGAGGCGTGCTAGCCTCAACCCCCCCTACTCTTGGCAACTCATCCGCCGGGGCCAAAGGTGGCCTACTGGTCTAGACAACCCTAGACGTGGTCTCATGATCAACATGAAGCAGTCCAACTCCTCGGTTGGAAATACCAATCGTCCCTGCTCCTCTAAGTGCAATCAACCTACTAGCGATCCACACAAGCATAAAAGCTAGCCCACGCTGGGGCTCTCACTGCCAAACAAGGGTAACACATGTATACTAGATGCAGTATTGTAAAATAAAACCCTTAGCTTAATGAACTCAGACAAACCTGATAGCCGCGGAGTGCTGATGATCATGGGGGCAACAACTCGCAAAGCGAGTTAGTCTCTGAGAATCTATGACTCGTGCTCGATACCAAGCTGTAAGAACCCGACCCAAAATACGGTCCTAAACCTAGGTTCTCACTCGGCATGCAAGTTAAAATACTTCATCAAGCGGTTTAGTGCTCATATTTAAAACCTTTCAAAACATTTAGAAACGGGGAATGCTTAAAACAAAATCAACAATTTTGTTTAAGAAAGACCAACGAAGTAAAACAAGCCTGGCCAGTATATAAAAACATTCAAAACAGTTCAAACAAACTTTTTATAATGATTCCCCTAGGACTCCTGTCCATCTACATGCTGAACAAATATGCAAACAATAAAGGCAGTCTTTGGCGGCTCCCATGATCATTCAACTCCCTCCGCTAGCCGTCCGGTCTTTGCCCCAAGTTACCCGGTGGAAAACCACAGAAATAAGGGTGAGTATAAACATACTCAGTAAGAATCCCCAACCGGGGTACAATACGATACATCAATCATCTAGCACCCTAGTATACATGCAAACGATTACCAACACAGATCATAGCTCAACGAGCTTACAAGGCGAGAATCTGGAATCCTCGGAAGTCTCCTTCTTAGGCCTAATGGTTGGCTCTCATAACCAATCCGGGACATCTCCGAGGGTCTTTCTCCTCGGCCAATTGATCAGCTCAAAAACCGATCCCAAAGATGTCCGACACCCTCGAGGGTCTTTCTCCCTCGACCATATGATCGACTCAAAAGCCAATCCCAATGGGTGTCCTCAAGGGCCTCTTACCCTCGCTTATAACTGGTCTATCGGGAGAGTACCCGAAGTCCGGCTCTAAACGGGGAAGGAACGGTGTACTCACGAACATTAGCCGGGGAGCTCTCGAACCGGCGACTAACGTGCGTGTGCGCACACCGCATGCCGCCGCAACTGGCGTAAATGTGGGGCCTAAGTACAAACTACGCGGGCGGCACGCATGCCTAAGACTCGTAAGCGGTGTCACCGAACACGGTGAGTGCGAGGCCCTCGGCACACATCTGCGGCTGCACTGCACCACCGACTGAAGCTAAGAACCGGCCAAGGCAGGGCTTGCACCGCTGGCGGGGTTCCGCTCTAGCGGAGCTACAAACTAGGCTTATGCCGATGTGGTAGCTAAATCCACATCGGCCGCCGGGGAAGCAATGTACGTTATGCTTCGCTCTACTCCCGACCGGTGGGGACAAGGTACGTTATGTCCGCTCTCGGCCTCTAGATGATGACAACCCTAACACACTAGCTAGAGTATAGAGTAAACGATTCTGGCTAAACATACATAATCATCATCAATCATACATAACCTAGCATGATACTACGAACTTAAAGCAGAATCTCAAGCATCTTTGGAAGAACAATCCTAGCATGGCACTAACATGTACAAACAAGCAAACATGCTAGCAGGAATGCAATCACAAGTCATCCTATCCACTAATCATGTCCATAAAAGTAAACATGCATATAAGGCACAATCAAGAAAGCATCGCAGGTCCACACAACCACGGTAAGGAATCCTTACCGAAACGAAAGCGAAATAACCTTCACAATCAAATAATGACCCTCGAGCTTTAAAGCGAAACCGAGAAACCTAAGCATTTTAAAAGCATCCTAAATAAATATACAGCAGACCAGCAGACTTAAAAATCTACAAGGGATAGGTTCGGGAATTACCAACCGAGAAGGCACGGGTCTCTGCAAGCAGGGGGCAAGGTGAGGTATTCTTTGGTGCTGGCTGGGCGCTGGCGCTGGGCGGGCTGGGCTGGGCGCTGGCTGGCGCTGGGCTGGCGCTGGCGAGGCTGGCGCTGGCGCTGGCTCGGGCGCGCGGCAAGGCGAGACGTCGGGTCTGCGAGGACAGCGCGCGGGCGACGCGTCTGGGCGGCAGCGAGCGGCGCTGGGCGACGCGTCGGGGCGGCAGCAAGTGGAGTGGAGTGCGCGCGCGCGTCTGGGCGTCTGGTGCGGAGCACGCGCGACGCGTCTGGGCTGGGCGAGGCAAGGCGATCGGGCACGCTGGCATGGGCGTCTGAGCGTCTGGGCGCGCTGGGCATGGGGCGTGGCGCGCGATGCAGTGCGGCGTGGCCGGGCGTGGCTGGTGCGATCGGGCGGCGCGGGCGGTGGCCGGGCGCGATCTGGTGTGGGGATGGGGTGAGCGGCTAGGGTTTGGTTTCTTGGTGAGGGGGCTCAAGGAGAGAGAGAGAGAGAGAGAGATTTTTCCAAAACAAGGGGAATAGGATTTTCTTTTCCTTTTCCTAATTTAAATGGGTCTAAAATCCCTTCCCAAGGCTTTCTCTTGCGGGTCCCGGCTAAAGAAATTCTTTTCTTTTTAACTAAATCTTCTTTTTCTAAAAACTCCAATTTCACCTTTAGGGCAAGGGTTCAAATCTCAATGGGACCAATTAGATTCCAATTAATTTTGCTATCAACCGGAATATCTCCGAACTTCTAATCAACCAACCCAAACTCCTTGGGTCTTGCAACCAACATTAATCAAGTCTCAACGAAGGCCGAAATGACCCTGACGCCCTGAAAATCCTTAACCTCTGACCGGGGAGCAAAATACCAAAATACCCTTAAAGGTTAAAAAGCTCTAACGGCCCATCCGAACATCCGCATAATGTCCCGAAAACTCCTGGGAAACCGATATAGAAAACTGGGCCGTTACAGTGACGAACCCGACCCAAAACATGGCCCTAAACCTGGGTTCTCACTCAGCATGCAAGTTAAATATGATAACAAGCGGTTTAGTGCTCATATTTAAAAACCTTTCAAAACATATGAGAAGGGGGAACCCTTAAGACATAACCATCAATTTTTCATTTAAACATAACCAACAAGTAAAACAACCTGGCCAATGTTTATAAAAGCATACAATACAATTTAAACAGCTTTTTAAACAATGTTCCCCTAGGACTCCTGTCCATCTACATGCTGAATAAACAATGCAATAATAAATGACAGAGTGCCGGCAGCTCCCATGATCAATCAGCTCCCTCCGCTAGCCCTCCTAGTGTTGTCCCAAGTTACCTGAAAGATAAATAAGGGTGAGTATAAACATACTCAGTAAGAATCCCCAACCGGGCTACAATACGATAAATCAGTCATCTAGCACCTCAACATGCAAACAAACAGCTATCAACATAGATCATAGCTCAACGAGCTCATAATGCAAGATCTGGAGCCATCGGAAGTCTCCTACTTTCGGCCTAATGATTGGTTACCCTGACCAATCCTGGGACATCACCGAGATATCTTTCACTCGGGGGATTGATTGGCTCAAAAGCTGATCCCAAGGATGTCCTCAAGGGCCTCCTTGCCCTTGCTAATCTGGACTTACGGGAGGGTACCCGAAGTCTAGCTCTAAACTGGAAGAAATGATGTACTCACAAACATTAGCCCGGGGGAGCTCTCCGAACCGGCAACTAACGCGTGTGCGCGCACACCGCATGCTACTGCAACCGGCGTAAATGCGGGGGCCTAAAGGCAAACTACGTGGGACAGGTACGCATGCCTATGACTCGGAAGCGGTGTCACTGATCACAGTAGCGCGAGGCCCTCGGCGCTCATCTGTGTAGCCTGAACCACCGACCTGAAGATAAGAACCAGCCATGGTAGGCTTACACTGTTGGCAGGGTTTCGCTCTAGCAGGCTACAAACTAGGCTTATGCCGATGTGGGTAGCTAAATCCACATCGGCGGTCGGGGAAGCAAGATACGTTATGTTGTGCACACTTTACTCCCGACCAGAGCTAAATCCACATTGGCGATGGGGGGTGGGGGAAGCAAGATACGTTATGCTACCAGGAGTAGAGCTCGCGAAGCATAACGTACATTGCTTCCCCCCCCCCCAGCCGCCGATGTGGATTTAGCTACCCACATCGGCGTAAGCCTAATTTGTAGCCTGTTAGAGTGGAACCCTGCCGTCGGTGTAAGCCTGCCCTGGCCGGTTCTTAGCTTCAGGTCGGTGGTACATGCTGCACAGATGAGTGTCGAGGGCCTCGCACTACTGTGATCAGTGACATCGCTTCCGAGTCTTAGGCATGCATACCTGGCCCGTGTAGTTTGTCCTTAGGCCCCCACATTTACGCCGGTTGCAGCAGCATAAGGTGTGCGCGCACACGCGTTAGTCTCCGGTTCGGAGAGCTCCCCCAGGCTAATGTCGTGAGTACACCATTCCTTCCAGTTTAGAGCCAGACTTTGGGTACTCTCCCGTAAGTCCAGATTTGTTAGCAAGGGTAAGAGGCCCTTGAGGACATCCTTGGGATCAGTTTTTGAGCTGATCAATTTGCCGAGTGAAAGAGACCTCAGAGATGTCCCGGGATTGGTTAGGAGAACCAATCATTAGGCCGGAAGTAGGAGACTGTAAAGACCCGACCCAAAAAGGGCTCTAAATAGGCCTTTACCCCAATACATGCATTCAAAGTAAAGGACAATATGCAAATAAATTTTCGGATTCCCAATTAAAACAAAACAATCAAGGTTCAATCAGAAATCAATATGGTTTTGTGAAACTTGCCCCTGTCTCCAAGCACCTGTTTCAAGGCAAATACATTTCCAAAACGTACACTCTGATAAGAGATTTATTAAAACATTTGAAACATCTTCAAATTCAATAAAGCGGGAATCCACAAAAACATTCAGAAAACATCCTAGGACTTCGTGCCCAACTACATGCATTCAGGGGAAATAAAAAGACAAGAGTCATAATATAAAAGAAGTCAGAGTTGCCAGCAGGTTCCCATGATCACAGCTTCTCCTTCAGCCATCCTGTCTCGCCCCTTGGTTACCTGTGGGAAACCACAAAATAAGGGTGAGTAACGAATTACTCAGTAAGAATCCCCAACCGGGGTACAATACGATGCACATGGTCATCTAGGTGAGTGTATGCAAGCTATGAATATAAACACAGAATAGAGCACATAGCTTAAGTCCACACTTGGACCTCGGATGGCAACTCAGGGTCTTAGTCTGCAAATAGATCACACCACAATACGCCCTATACGAGAAAAAAGTCTCGGCCTCAGTGTAATAGCCCAGTTTTCTATCCCAGTTTTCGAGATGCCTTCGGGTCAAGTTTCGGTTGTTGGTTGGGTCGTTAGAGCGGTTTTGACCCTTGTGGGTATTTTGGTCTTTTGGCTCTTCGGGCAGGATTTGTGGTTTTCAGGGCTTCGAGGCAGCTCCTGCCTTTGTCGAGGCTTGTTTGTTGGTGGCTGCGAGTCTCGAGATGTTTGGGCTAGTCGTTTGGAAGTTCGGTTGTGATTTTGGGTTTTGGCAAAGTGATGGTTGGTTGTGTTCTTCCTTTGGGATTCGAGCCCGGGCCCTTAGTGTTGCTTTGGGAGTTGGTTTTAAGTGAGATTTGTTTGTTGGAAGAGGTTGCTTCGGTCGGGTCTCAAAGGAGGAAGCCGGGAAATGGGATTTTTGAGGTTTTAAGTGGATAAGGTTGGATTAATTGGATAAAATCCTTTTTTTTCCTTTTTATTTCCCATTTTCCTTTTCTTTTCCAAATTCATTTTTCTTTTCTTTTTATTTTTTTCCCAAAATCCCTTTTTCTCTTTTTCTCTTTTTCTCTCTCTCTCTCTCTCTCTCACGAGCACCCCAGCCCGAGCAGCCGGCCAGCCCCACCACCGGTCAGCCTTGTCGCCGTCGCACGCCAGCAGCCGAGATGCCCAGATCGCAGCAGCCGAGAGAAGCCCGTCGCCTAGGAGCCGAGCTCGCATGTCGTCGCACCAGATCTGCCCGAGCAGCAGCGCCGTCGCTCGTCGTCGCACCAGATCTGCCGAGCCAGACGCCCGTCGCACGCCCCAGCACGCCGTCGCTAGCCGTCGCAGCCCGCGAGCTCACCAGCGGCCGAGCTCGTCACGCCCTGGTCGCGCTTGGGGATTCTTGCATACACTCATCTAGATGACCATGTGCATCGTATTGTACCCCGGTTGGGGATTCTTACTGAGTAATTCGTTACTCAACCTTATTTTGTGGTTTTCCACAGGTAACCAAGGTGCGAGACAGGATGGTGAAGGAGGAGCCGTGATCATGGGGACTCGCCATGTCTCTCGACTTTTTATTTCTATGACTCTTGTCTTCTTATTTTCCCCGAATGCATGTAGTCGGGCACGGAGCCCTAGGATGTTTTCTCGAATGTTTTCGTGGATTCTGCGCTTTATTGAATTTGAGGATGTTTCAAATGTTTTAAGAAATCTCTGATCGAGTGTACGTTTTGGAAATGTATTTGCCTTGAAGCAGTGCTTGGAGACAGGGGACAGTTTGACAAACTATCTTTATTTCGATTGAACCTTGATTGTTTTGTTTTAATTGGGAATCCGAAAATTATTTGCATATTGTCCTTTACTTTGAATGCATGCATTGGGGTAAAGGCCTATTTAGAGCCCTTTTTGGGTCGGGTCTTTACAGAGCCTATTCAAGGGCTTCCATCAACAGCCTCTCCTAGGTCCTACGCTTGGATGCCCTTCGGGCCTTACACAATCTAGGACTCAGTGATGCCCAGTGGGGCCTTACACACTTAGGACACAGTGATGCCTAGTGGGGCCTTACACACTTAGGATGCCCATCGGGCCTTACACCTTCAGTATCAGTGATGCCCAATGGGCCTTACACACTTAGGATGCCCATAGGGCCTTACACCTCCAGAATCAGTGATGCCCAATGGGCCTTACACACCTAGGATGCCCATAGGGCCTTACACCTCCAGAATCAGTGATGCCCAGTGGGCCTTACACACCTAGGATGCCCATAGGGCCTTACACCTCCAGAATCAGTGATGCCTAGTGGGCTTTACGCACCTAGGATGCCCATAGGGCCTTACACCTCCAGAATCAGTGATGCCCAGTGGGCCTTACACACCTAGGATGCCCATAGGGCCTTACACCTCCAGATGTCCATCGGGTCTTGCCCGAGCGGGACCCCAAACTAGTTGCCTCTACGGTCCTCTATACTATACATCACACATCTAACCGTAACTTGGATCTAGCAGCATACAAATGGCAGCATAGTTCTATCAAGATAGGAAAGCCTAACATGGAACTAACGGGATGTAAACATGTCACGAACATGAATCAAAAGAAAACATGTAACCTATCACTAGAAACTCATATAATTACAGTAATCAGCGTGCTATCAACTATTCGCAGGGTCCACACAACCCCGGGTAAGAATCCTTACCTGGAAATAAGTGGAGGTTAACTATCCCGAATCAAATAACGACCCTCGAGCTTTTAAGCGAACCCGAGCAACCTAAGCAAGTAATAAAATATCCTAATTAATAAACAGCATCTAAAATTAGGAAGTCGAAAGGGTGGAGGCTCGGGAATTTACCAACCGAGAAGGCACACGTCTCGGCAGCAAGCGACAGCAAGCAGGGACGGCGCGCCGGCTGGGCAGCAGGGCGCTGGCACCGACGCTGGCGCTGCGCTCGGCGGCGCGCGGCGGCGGCGACAAAGCTATCAAGGCGTCTGGGACGGCGGCAGCGCGCGCGGCGACAGTGGCTACGAGGGCTGGCGCGCGAACGAGCGACACGACGACGGGCGGCGGCGCGCGGCGAGCGTGAGCGACGATGCTCGGGCGCTGGGTCTTTGTCGTGCAGCGCGGAGGCGGGCTACACGGCCGGTCGTTATTGGGCGCGAGAGGCGTGGCTAGGCGGCAGTGGCAGCGCAGCGGCGGGCGGAGCGAGGAGGCGCGGGCGGGCGAAGCTGGCTGCTCGGCGCGGTCGGGCCCGGCGATGGCTCGGGCGTGCCACGATGGCGCAGGCGCGGCGCGGCGGTGTGGGCTGGCTGGCAGCGGCTTAGTGCGGCGCGGCAATGGCGAGCGGCGTCTGCGGTGTGGGGCTGGCCGGCAGCGGCTTGGTGTGGCGCGGTGATGGGCGAGCGGCGTGGTGTGGTGGGGTTTGGTGTGGGCGGCAGTGTGCGGGTTAGGGTTTTGCGAGAGAGAGAGAGAGAGTTTTTTTTTTATTTTCTTTTCTTCCTTCCTTAAGTTAAATAGACTTGGGAATCTCAAATGACCTTCCCAAGACTCCCCCTTCGAGCCCTGGCCAACGCATTTATTTATTTTTCTTATTTAATTCCAATTCCTATTTCCCTTTTTTTTTTTTTTATACTATTTCCGTTTAGTGAAAATCGGTATTTGTTACAATACTCCTCCTTAGAAGACTTCCGTCCCTAAGTCATTCCTAAAACAACTATGGGTAACTCCTCCTCATCTCCCCTTCCAACTCCCAAGTAGCTTCCTCAACTCCCTGATTCCGCCACTGCACTTTCACTAGGTCAATTGCCCGGTTCCTCAAAACCTTTTTCTCAAATGTCAGGATCTTTATGGGCTTCTCCTCAAAGCTCAGGTCATGGTTCAACTGCAAAGGCTCAAAATCTATGACGTGCGAAGGGTCTGTCACATACTGGCGGAGCATCGAAACGTGGAACACACTATGCACTGCAGCCAAGGACGACGGCAACGCTAACCGATAGGCCACAGCCCCAACCCTCTCAAGGACCTCGAAAGGTCCAACAAACGTGGGGCTCAGTTTCCCCTTTTTAACGAACCTCAGAACCCCACGCATCGGAGCTACCTTGAGGAAAACATGCTGGCCAATCTCAAACTCCAACTCTCTACGTCTGACATCGGCGTAGCTCTTCTGCCTGCTCTGGGCAGTCAACATACGAGCTCTGATCTTCTGGACAGCCTCATTGGTCAACTGGAGCAACTCTGGACCCAATACCTGCCTGTCTCCAACCTCTTCCCAGAATACTGGGGATCTGCAGCGCTTACCATACAACGCTTCAAACGGTGCCATCTGAATGGTTGACTGAAAACTATTGTTGTAGGCAAACTCCATCAAATACAAGTACTGGTCCCAACTGCCAGGGAAATCCAACACACAGGCTCGCAACATATCCTCTAAGATCTGATTTACCCGCTCAGTCTGGCCATCGGTCTGTGGGTGGAAGGCTGTGCTGTAGCTGCACTCTGTGCCCAAACCTTCCTGAAGGGCTTTCCAAAACCGTGATGTAAAATGGGAATCCCGGTCGGAGATAATCTTAACTGGCACTCCGTGGTACCTCACTATCTGCTCAAGGAACAATCGTGCCTTTGCTCCACGGTGTAGTTTATCTGCCGGAATGAAGTGGGCACACTTAGTCAACCTATCAACGACCACCCAAATCTGTGCATATCCTCTAGGGGTTCGGGCAAACCTGAAATAAAATCCATGGTAATTTCCTCCCACTTCCCTTTGTGGCACCCCGAGCGATCAGTAGCAAACTCGCTGGTTTCGCCTAGGAGCCTTCACTTGCGATGACAAGTGAGACACCGACCGACAAACCGGGCAATCTCTCTCTTCATCCCCATCCACCAAAAAGTGCGCTTAAGATCTTGGTACATCTTGTTACCCACGGGTGCCATGCAAAAGGCGAGGTGTGAGCCTCGGTCAACAACTCCGAACGAATACCGGCATCAATTTGGGACATAGCCGCCGACCCTTATATCTCAAGCCACCATCGCAAATATCTCAAAATCAAAGTCACCATCACCTGAACCCTCTCATACAATTTTTTCAACTTAGGATCATTCAACCGCCGTCAATAATCCTTTGCCTTACCAGAAGGCTGGATGGTCAATCGAGCTATCTGGCGGTAACATCCCCTAACAACATCGCTATTTCTCGCTCTCCCGAGGTCTTTCCTTATGATACTTTTGGGATTTGCCAACGTTGCTAGATGCGAGGTCTTTCTACTTATCGTGCATCCGCCACAACATTTGCCTTTCAGGGTGGTACAAGATCTCACAGTCGTAATCCTTTACAAGCTCCAACCACCTCCTCTGCCTCATGTTTAGGTCCCTCTGAGTGAAGAAATACTCGAGGCTTTGGTGGTCCGAGAAAATCTGAATCTTTTCCCCATACAAGTAGTGTCTCCAGATTTTAAGTGCAAACACGACCGCTGCCAACTCCATATCATGAGTCGGATAGTTCTACTCGTGCTGTTTCAACTGCCTCGAAGCGTACGCTATCACCTTACCGTGTTGCATCAAAACGCAACCCAAACCAAACTTCTTTGGCATCATTGTACACCACGAAACCCCGCTTCCTCCGGAATCGCCAACACCGGCGGACGTCAAAGCGCTCTTTAGCTTAGCAAAACTCTCATCGCACTTCCTATCCCAAACGAAATCAACACCCTTCCTCGTCAATCGAGTAAGCGGGCGGCTATGGCGAGAGAAGTTACGAACGGCGGCGGTAATATCCGGCCGGACCTCTAAAACTACGAATCTCCAACACCGTCGTCAGTGTGGCCCACGAACTAACGACCTCTATCTTCGAAGGGTCCACAGCCACTCCCTCCTTAGACACAACGTGTCCCAGAAAGGCTACCTCCTCAAGCCAAAAGTCACACTTTGAAAACTTTGCATAAAGCTGGTTCTCGCGCAAGGCTGTCAAAATCTGTCTCAGGTGCGAAGCATGGTCCTCCTTAGACTTAGAGTACACAAGAATGTCATCTATAAATACGATGACAAAGCGGTCCAAGAAGGCCTTGAACACTCTGTCCATCATGTCCATAAATGCAGCTGGGGCGTTCGTCAGTCCGAAAGACATGACTACGAACTCATAATGACCATATCTCGACACGAGTATTTGTCTTGGGATATCTCGCATCCCGAATCCTTAACTGGTGGTAGCCCGACCTCAAATCAATTTTCGAAAACACACAAGCTCCCGGAAGCTGATCAAACAGATCATTGATGCGTGGCAATGGATACTTGTTCTTGACGGTCACCTTGTTCAATTCCCTGTAATCGATGCATAGACGCATCGAGCCGTCCTTTTTCTTGACAAATAGCACGGGTGCTCCCCACGAGGACACACTTGGCCTAATAAACCCTTTATCAAGCAACTCCTGCAGCTGATCCTTTAACTCCTTTAGTTCAGCTGGCGCCATACGATAAGGAGCCTTTGAAATAGGACGAGTCCCTGGCTCAAGCTCTATTGAGAAATCCACCTCCCGCTTTGGCGGCAGACCAGGCAACTCTTCAGGAAAAACATCTGCAAACTCACGCACCACGGGCACTTACTCAACAGATACCCGATCAAGGTCCTCCCCGGCCAACTTAGCTAAGAAACCCCAAGCCCCTCGAGCTAGCAAACGGCGGGCTTTTTGCCGAAATCATGGCGGACACACCCCCCACTGGGTGCCCCAAAATCTAAAACGGGCTTGCCGTGGTCTAAACACTACCTCCTTTCGGTGGCGATCGATCAAAGCGTGGTTATCAGCTAACCAATCCATGCCGAGGATCACATCAAAACCACTCATAGCTAACACTATGAGTGTAACCTGCAGAGACTCGTCGGATACTTGTACTCGACCCTCCCTTACCTTCTGACTAGCCATCATACTAGATCCCGAGGGAGTAGCGACAGATAACTCAAATCCTAAGGGTTCTAAAATCATGCAAGCATGCTCAGCAAACACAGCAGAAATAAAAGAATGCGTGGAACCCGAATCAAATAATACAAAGGCAAGGTGGTCGAGAACTGGAAGTGTACCTGCCAGTGCGGCCCCGACTTTCTCAGCCTCCTGGCGGGTCGTAGCATACACCCTCCCTTGCTCTTTGGTGGTGAGCCACCCCGCGCTTTCAGTTGCGGTCGCGGGCCCGATGCCCTTCCTTTCCACAGTTGAAACAAGCTCTAGGGTTACCACCACAAGGTCCCCAATGCTGCTTCCCGCAGGATCTACAATACGGTGGCGGCCTCCCTACGCCCTGTTGGCGAGGCTGATCACTACACGGTCTCTGTGATCTTGGTCTCTGCCATGATAAGAACCCTGGGGGCGCTGACTGCCCCCCCGGACATTGCTCCCTGAGTCAAACTTGCGCTTCTGGCCCGAGTACACTGTTGCCTTAGACACTACGGTACTAACAACCTGCTCTAGAGGATACTTCCCGTCATAAATCGTTGCCAACTGTACTGCCTTGGCAAAAGTTTCTGGGGCCTGTGCCCTAACATCCTGAGACACTCCCTGTCTCAAACCCGCAATAAACTTCCTGATCTTCGGTTCCGGGTAGCAATCAGCCGTGGCGCGAAGTATCCATACTCCTGAGAACTTCTTCTCGTACACCTCGATCGAGTCAGACCCCTGCTTAAGGTTTGAAAATAGCTCAATCATCTTTTCTTGGGCTTCTTCGCTGATAAATTTTGCCTTGAACTCAGCCTTGAAGAACTCCCAGGTGGCAGGTGGAGACCCAGTCGGTCTCTCACTTAAGGTGGAATCCCACCACCACTTAGTCATCTTCGGCTAATACGTGAGTCGCACATCGAGCTCGCCGCACCTCGAGACACTCCATTACCATAAACGTATATTCTAACTCAGCAATCCACGTGGCAGCTACCAACGGTTCCCTAGGGGCACTAAACTTCTCCGGCTTCCATTTCACAAAATCCTTCAGCCACTTGCCTAGATCCTCAGCACCTTCCGCCATAACGGCCTCATTCACAATTGGCTCTGCGAGTGGCGGTCTTGGTGGCGCAGCTGATCCTCTCTTTGAACCAACTCGGTTGTTCCACCACATCTCGAACGCCGGACTCCTCCCTCTGCGCAGCTAACCAAGCTTGCGTTTCAGCTCTCTGCTCGGCCCTCTGGTCGGCTAGCAACCCAACCATAAGAGCCCTCATAGACTCCACAAAAGCAGCTCCCGGTGTAGCCACTCGAGGCTCACTTGCCCCTACGCCCTCTCCAGGCAACACGGTTGAAGGCCCGACGGTGGCCTAACATCGGCGATCGGCTTGGGACGAGAGGCCCCGGTGTCGAGAATCGATACGAATGCCCTGGGTGGTCGGCCTCGAGCCTCCCTGCCCTCTACGAGTGACTGGCATACCAGAAATCTACAGCCAAACCAACAATGAGTCAGAACCTGTCTTCCTTGCTCTATAACAACAAGTCATGTACATGCAAGGTGCAACCCGTATTGTAATTCTTAACCCTTAACTTTAAACTTACGGACATACCTGATGGCTGGCGGAGCGCTGATGATCATGGAAAACAACCTACAATCTGCAGTCGAGTCCTACAGAACCTATAACTCGGGCTCGATACCAAGCTGTAAAGACCCACCCAAAGAAAGCGGTCTCTATCCTAAAGTCCTTACTTAGCATGCATGATTAGGATCAGAAACGTCATTCGAGTTTGAAATTTAAATCTTTGAAGTAAGCACATTCAAAACAAAGAAAATATAATTCCATTTAAAATAAGCAGTAGATGATCGATCAAGATTTCTTAAAAATAAATCAAGGGAAACGGTACAAGAAACATAAAATAGATTTTTGAGTGCTTTTCCTAGGGACCCAAGTCCCACTACATGCTAAATCATCAAAGAAAACATTAAAAGAACGTGCAACTCAAAGTCAGCTATCCATGATCATCGAGCCGCCTCCTCCTAGCCATCCAGCCTCTGTCCCAAGTTACCTGGTGGAAAGCCACAGAAAATAAGGGTGAGCAACAAGTTACTCAGTAAGAATCCCCAATCGGGGTACAATACGAAATCATCTGATTTAGCACACGGACATGCAACCATACAAAGACTTAGAGCAGAAACGGTTGGTTTAGGCTATGGGCTACTTCTAGGGCGAGCCTATTCAAGGGCTTCCATCAACAGCCTCTCCTAGGTCCTACGCTTGGATGCCCTTCGGGCCTTACACAATCTAGGACTCAATGATGCCCAGTGGGGCCTTACACACTTAGGACACAATGATGCCCAGTGGGGCCTTACACACTTAGGATGCCCATCGGGCCTTACACCACCGATGATCGGTGATGCCCAGTGGGCCTTACACACTTAGGATGCCCATAGGGCCTTACACCTCCAGAATCAGTGATGCCCAGTGGGCCTTACACACCTAGGATGCCCATAGGGCCTTACACCTCCAGAATCAGTGATGCCCAGTGGGCCTTACACACCTAGGATGCCCATAGGGCCTTACACCTCCAGAATCAGTGATGCCCAGTGGGCCTTACGCACCTAGGATGCCCATAGGGCCTTACACCTCCAGAATCAGTGATGCCCAGTGGGCCTTACACACCTAGGATGCCCATAGGGCCTTACACCTCCAGATGTCCATCGGGTCTTGCCCGAGCGGGACCCCAAACTAGTTACCTCTACGGTCCTCTATACTATACATCACACATCTAACCGTGTAACGACCCAGGTTTTTCTTCCCGGTCTTCCAGGTATGCCCTAGGGGTAATTTGGTAATTTGGTCGGGCCGTCATGGTCGTTTGTGTCTTTTCCAGCTACTAAAATTATTGGATGGTTTTTGTAGGTTTTTGGAGGGGTTTGTGGTTTGGTTTGAGCAAGGTTTGTTGCAAAAGTAAAAATAAAGGAAATTGTCTTTGCAGTGGGGTTTGAACCCGGGTCTCCGGGAAGCTTGTAGAGAGGTGTGCCAATTGAGCCATTAGGTGCTCTTGTTGCTCTTTCTGCATCACATCTTAGTTAACCTTGGAGTTTGGAGTTTTGGTGCATTTGGTTAAATGAAATAGAATTAGGTTATTCCATCTTATTCTCCAAAAGCACCTCTTGGCCGCCCAAGCTCTCCATCTCCATAGCCTTGCCGAGTTCTTCATCCTTGCCTCTCTTTGGGTTCGATCATCATCATTCGGGTAAGTCTTCGTCTTCTTCATCTTCTCTTTTGGGTGTTTGTTGGCCGAATGTAAGAAAAAGGGGTTGTGTGTGTGTGTGTTGTGCAACGGCCCGAGAGGAGGAGCGACCATCATCGCCCGCCCGACTCCAGACGCCAGATCGGTCGAACCAGCCACTGTCGCCGACGCCCAGATCGGTCGAACCAGCCCCGCCGACGCCCGGACTGTCCCCAAGAAACCTCGCTGTTCGCCCAGCAGAAGAAGATCGCCCGATCGCTCGCAGACGCCAGAGGTCTCTCGCCACAAGCCCGGCCGCGTCAGCCGATCGCTCGACGCCCTCGCCGTGTCCGCTTGCCGAGCGCTCGGCCGCGCGCGCTTCGCTCGAGACGTTCGCGCCGCGCGCGTCCTCGCCGAAGTTGCTCGCCGTGTGTCGCATCGCATCGCCGCGCCGCGGCGCCGCGCGCGCTCAGACGCTCGGCGCCGCGGCGCCGCCGCGACGACGCGCTCGCTGCCGCGCGCGCGTGTCCGCTTTGCCGTGCGGCGCAGGGCGGTAGCGTGTCGCGTCTGCGTGAAGTAGCGCAACGGTAGCGTGTCCTGCCGTGCCGGTAGCAGCCAGCGCCCACCTTTGCCGAGCCGACTTGCGGCAGCCCCAAGCTCGTGTCGTCGCGCCGCGTGAGTTCCTCGAGCCGAGCTTGGCTGTTCTATTGTTGTTTAGATATTTTAGATGCTGATTATTGTTGGTTTGCTAGGTTCCCGCTCGCTAGCTCGGGATTGTTCATGACTTAGGATTTGTGTGTAAAAGTCTTCCGACCAAGGTAAGGATTTCTTACAGGGGTTGTGTGGACCTGCGGTATATTTGTGATTGTTGTTTTGTATGCTGTGTATGTTTACTAGCATGTTTAGCCTAGGTGCTCATTCAATTCTCGATGGCATGAACTCTTGTATTGTTTCTCATGTTAGCCCATGCTAGGTTGTTCTATTCTAGCATGTTCGATATCATTCTTGCTTCGTAGTATCATGCTAGGTTCTTTGTATCCGATGAGCACGTATTGGATGCATTGATTGAATCGTTATTATTGTTAAGGTTTAGAATTGAGGTAGATAGAATCATCCGGGCCCGATGCATAAAGTATCTTGCATCTATGGCAAGGACGTTCGAGACGATTCTCTCGTCCTTGGACCCCGTGAGGATTAGCTATCCCAACCGGTAGGCCCCCGCAATCTTGGGTGAGGTGGCGATCGTTAAATGCCCCAACGGTCGGGATGATGACTTGGCATTGCCTCGTCCCCGCGATCGACACGTCCTCGGTGTGTTCGGCCGTAGCCCTTGATTGCCACTGTTAGGGCAAGGACCGCTTCTGGTGTAAGCCTACCACGACCGGTTCCTTAGCCTCAGTGCGGTGGTACAGTGACGACATAGTTCACGTGTCGAGTCTCACACCCTATGTCGGTGACACCGATCCGAGATTTAGTTAGGCATGGTGGATCGAACACGGGCGGCTTGCCACTAGACCGGCACCCCGAGTTTGCGGTAGCATGCGGTGCGCGCTTACGCTCATTACTGGCGCCGGCCCGGAGAGCTCCTCGGGATCTTGAGCGAGTGCACCTTTCGTATCGGCGATGAAGCGATACCGAGGCGGGACTTGTTCCCGTATAGCGCGTTTAGTGTGTTGTGGTATTTCCGGACTAAGACCCTGAGATGGCATCCGAGGTCCAAGTGTGGACTTAGCTATGTGCTCCGCTCTGTGTTTGTACTCATAGCTTGCATACATTCTTCTAGATGATCATGTATATCGTATTGTACCCCGGTTGGGGATTCTTCTTTGGGTAATTCGTTACTCACCCTTATTACGTGGTTTTCCACGGGTAATCAAGGCGAGAGGCAGGATGGGTGAGGGGAAGCTGTGATCATGGAATCCTGCTGTCATCTCTGATTATTTTATTTTATTTATCATGACTCTTGACTTTTGTTATTTCCCCTGAATGCATGTAGACGGGCACAGAGCCCCAGGATGTTTTCTTACGTTTTATGGATTCCAGCATATTTGTACTTGTGGATTGTTTTAATGGTTTAAATAAATCTCTGATCAGAGTGTGCTTTTAGAAATGTATGTTTTGGTTGTTGAATGTTTCTGTTTTTACTTGGAATCCAAATGTATTTTTCTTAATGTCTTTTATTTTCACTACATGCATTGGGGTAAAGGCCCATTTAGAGCCCCTTTTGGGCGGGTCTTTACTGATTGGTATCAAAGCTTCGAGTCATAGATTCTCAGAGACCGACCTTTTGTTGTAGGTCGTTTTCCATGATCATCAAGACTCCGACGGTCATCGAAGTGTACGCCTAGATTTATTGTTTTAGAAAGGAAAAGGGTTAAGAATTTACAATACCTATCATCTAGTGTATGCCTTGTTTGGTGTTGTGGAATGGTGACAACCAGTTTTGATTCGTTGTTGGTTTGGATGTAGATCGCCAAAGATGCGATCACTGCATCTGGGAGAGGAGGTTCGAGAGCGGTCGAGGTATCGAGGATCGGATCTCGATCATCGCAGGACATCGTCCCAAGCCGACATCGATGGCATTCCACCAGCGGCTCCTCTGTTACTACCTAGAGCGGGCGTTGAGGCGATCGGAGCGCCGTGAGATCGCTCCGGAGCAGAGTTTTTGCCGAGTCTATGAGGGCTTTTATGGTCAGCATGTTGAGTGACCAGAGGCGCGAGACCCGAGCCTTGTTGGCGCCAAGGCGGGAAGAGAGTCGAGCCCGGATCGAGCGGTGACTCGATTGGTTCAGCAGAGCTCAAGAGCACCTCCGGCTCCACGAGAGCAAGTAGCCCCCAGAGGCAGATATGGCAGAGAGGTGCCGAGGAATTGGGTAGGTGGTGAAGGATTTTGTGAAGTGGAAGCACGAGAATTTTTGATGCCACCGGTGATGCGTTAGCGGCGGCGGTGTGGATTGCCCATTTGGAGTACACCTTCCCGATCATGGTGTGCCCCGATATTCAGAGGTCGAGATGTGCGGCTCATGTGCTAGGAGGCACGGCGAGATGGTGGTGGGAGTCCACCTTGAGCGAGAGACCACCGGGTCTCCACCCGCTACTTGGGAGTTCTTCAAGGGTGAGTTCAAGGTAAAGTTCATCGATGATGAGGCTCGGGAGAAGATGGTGGAGCTCTTCCGAACACAAGCGTGGTTACGATTCCATTGAGGAATATGAGCGCAAGTTCTCGGAGTATGGATATTTTGCTCCTCGGTTGATTGCCACCCCGAGTGAAGATTCGGAAGTTCATATCCGGATTGAGGCAGGTGTTTCCCGGAGATGTCGTGGCTCGTGCCCCGACACTTATGCTAGGTCTGCCCGATTAGCCACGATCTATAATGGGAAGTATCCTGCCGAGCGGGTTGTTGCCGCTCCTGCTCATTGGCCGTCTGTCCCAAAGCGGTGTGGGCGTAAGAGGAAGTTTGACTTTTGGGGAGGCGGCGGCGCCGCCAAGGGCGATTTGAAGCAGAGATCGCGGAGAGCTCGGTCCGTTTCACCGGCGGCGAGGAGGACCCGAGCGATTTCCGCTTGTGCTACTTGTGGGAAAGTCCACGCGCGAGCTTGTCACCTGGACCTAGATTGTGCTTCCGTTGTGGTAGAGAGGGGCACATGGCCCGTTTTTGTGATCAGCCGGCTATGGCGGCTCGGCCAGCACGCAGCAGGCGAGGTCGAGTGTTTGCTACGACCGTCAGAGGCCGAGCGTCACGGATGCTGCTATGGGTGCACGCTTCTTGTTTTAGATCATCTGCGCATTTGTCTTGTTTGATTCTGGTTCCACGCATTCATTTGTATCTGTGTTGTTTGTTGAGCATGCTAAGTTGAGATTAGAGCCTCTAGGTTTTGAGTTATCTGTTGCAACTCCTTCGGGAGTTAGTATGTTGGCTAGAGATAAGATTAAGGATGGCCGGATCGAGATATCAGGAGAGTTGCTTAGGCCACGCTCATAGTTACGCCTATGAGCGGTTTTGATGTGATTCTTGGTATGGAGTGGTTAGTTGCTAACCACGCGTTGATTGACCGCCACCGGAAAGAAGTAGTGTTCAGGCCGCTGTGTCGCCTAGCTTTAAGTTTCGTGGAGTCAGGGTGGAGTTTGCCCGATGGATGGTGTCACCGTGAAAGCTCGTCGTTTGCTAGCTCATGGAGCTTGGGGCTATCTAGCCAAGTTGTGCGGGAAGAGCCGCCCCTCATTTATCTGTTGATCGTGCACGGTCGTGCGGGGAGTTTGCGGACGTGTTTCACGAGGAGTTACCGGGTTGCCCCAAAGAGAGAGGTTGACTTCATTATTGAGCTCGAGCCGGGGACCCTCCCTATCTCGAAGGCTCCGTGTCGCATGGCGCCAGTGAGTTAAAGGGAATCAAGATTCAGTTGCAGGAGATGTTAGACCGAGGGTTCATCCGTCCAAGTGTGTCCCTCGTGGGGAGCACCCGATTCATTTGTGAAAAAGAAGGATGGTTCTATGCGCTTATGTATTGATTACCGCGAGCTTAATAAGGTGACAGTGAAGAATAAGTATCCGTTGCCCCGTATCGATGATTTGTTCGATCGGCTTCGTGGAGCTTCGTGTTCTCCAAGATAGATCGAGATCCGGTTACCATCGATCGCTGCGGATCGGGATGCCGACATTCCTAAGACGAGCTTTCGAGTCCGGATATGGTCACTATGAGTTTGTGGTTATGTCGTTTGGATTGACCAATGCCCACCGCGTTCATGGACATGATGGATAGGGTGTTCAAATCATTTTGGACAGGCCGTCATCGTGTTCATTGACGATATTCGATTTATTCGAGGTCTAAAGAAGACCATGCAGAGCATTTGAGACGAGTATTGGCGGCTTTGAGGAAAACCGGCTTTATGCGAAGTTTTCCAAATGTGATTTCTGGTTGGAGCGGTGGCCTTCCTAGGCCACGTGGTTTCGAGAGATGGTATAGCCGTGGACCCCGCGAAGATTGAGGCCGTGAGTTCATGGGCCAAGCCGACTTCGGGATTGCCGAGATCGCGCTTTTCTGGTTTGGCGAGTTACTACCGTCGGTTCGTCAAGGACTTTTTCGCTTTAGCCTCGCCCCTCACTCGTCGACGAGGAAGGGTGTCGAGTTTGTTTGGGACAGCGAGTGTGATGAGAGCTTTGCCGTGCTCAAGCGTAGTTTGACTTCAAAGACTGAGTGTTGGCGATCCGGAGGGGACAGTGGTTTCGTGGTCTCTGATGATGCTTCCAAGTTTGGATTAGGTTGTGTGTTGATGCAAGGCACGGGAAGGTCATTGCCTATGATTCCCGTCAATTTGAAAGCCGTATGAGCGAGAACTACCCGACTCATGATATGGAGTTGGCGATGGTGTTTGCAATCAAGATTTGGAGGCATTACTGTATGGTGAGCGGATTCGGATGTTTACCGATCACGAGCCTCAAGTATCTGTTTACTCGAAGGAGTTGAATATGAGGCAGAGGAGATGGTTAGAGTTGGTAAAGGATTATGACTACGAGATTTTGTACCATCCGGGCAAAGCCAACGTAGTGGCCGATGCTTTGAGCGAAAAGACGTCGCGCACTCTGCGGCGTTGTTGAGTTCAGCCAGTTTGCGAGAGAGAGTTCGAGCGGGCGAGGTTGCAGTGTTGTTGGGAGAGGTTACCGCTGTGGTAGCTCGATTTGATCTATTCGGCCGTCGATTCGGCACTAAGATTATAGATGTACCCGGTTGGGTGACCCCGCACTTAAGAGATTGGTTGTGAGTTAGTCTTGACGGTGACTTTGACTTTGTGTATTCCCAGACGGTGGGTTGACTTATAGAGGCCGGTTGTGTGTTCCGGACATTGCGGAGTTTGCGAGCCGAGTTGCTCTGAGGCCCACTGTTCCCCCTTTTGCTTGGCACCCCGGGGTACCAAGATGTATCGAGACCTTAAGCGAGACTTTACGGTGGATGGGGATGAAGAGAGATGGCAGAGTTTGTCGGTAGGTGTCTCACTTGTCGCAAGTGAAGGCACCCAGCAGAGGCCAGCAGGTTTTGTTGCAGCCACCGAGTGTACCCCAGTGGAAATGGGAAGAGATCTCTATGGACTTTATATCCGGTTTGCCAAGGACTCCGAGGAAGTTCTCTCGCATTTGGGTGATAGTCGACCGTTTGACCAAGAGCGCACACTTCATTCGGTAGGGACACTTATACCGTGGAACAGAAGGCGCGGTTTTTTTGGAGCAGATCATCCGTTATCATGGTGTGCCGGTGAGGATTGTGTCGATCGTGACTCGCGGTTCACTTTCGTTGCGTTTCGAGAGCGCCCGAAGGGGTTTGGGCACGAGTGCGATTTCAAAGATGACTTTTCACCCTCGCAGACGGATGGTCGACCGAGAGAGTGAATCGATTCTCGAGGATATGTTGAGGGCTTGTGTGTTGGATTTCCCGAGCGATTGGGACCAGATATCTGATACTTGATGGAGTTTGCCTATAACAATAGTTACGATCGGCGATCGAGATGGCTCCATTCGAGGCATTGTATGGTAAGCGTTGTCGGTCCCCCGTGTTCGGGAAGTGGTTGGTGATAGGCGAGTTTTGGGTCCCGAGTTACTGCAGGTTGACCAATGGTGCGAAGGCGAAGATTAGAGCTCGTATGTTGACAAACTTCGAGAGCGAGGCGAGAAGAGTTCGCCGATGTTGGCGTCGAGAATTGGAGTTTGAGGTTGGTCGGCATGTGTTCCTTAAGGTTGCTCCGATGCGAGGTGTTTTGAGGTTTGGTAAGCGAGGAAGTTGAGTCCCCGTTTTGTTGGTCCGTTCGAGATCCTAGAGAGGATTGGCGAGTTGCTTACGGTTAGCCCTACCTCCGTCACTATCGGCGGTGCATAGTGTTTTCCATGTATCGATGCCGAGGCGGTATGTGCCGGACCCGTCGCACATTGTGGACTTTGAGCCTTTGCGGTGAATGAGGATTTGAACTTCGAGGAGAAGCCGGTGAGGATCCTTGCCTTTGAGACCAAGACGTTGCGTAATCGCGAGATTCGTTTAGTAAAGGTTCGATGGAAGAATCGGGGTTACGAGGAAGCCACTTGGGAGCGGGAAGAGGCGAGATGAGGTTGCATTACCCCGAGTTTGTTTTTCTGTCTTAAGGACTTTCGAGGACGAAAGTCATAAAAAGGAGGAATATTGTAACGACCCGTGTTTTTCTTCCGGTCTTCCGGGTATGCCCTAGGGGTAATTTGGTAATTTGGTCGGGCCGTCATGGTCGTTTGTGTCTTTTCCACTACTAAAATTATTGGATGGTTTTTGTAGGTTTTTGGAGGGGTTTGTGGTTTGGTTTGAGCAAGGTTTGTTGCAAAAGTAAAAATAAAGGAAATTGTCTTTGCAAATGGTTTGAACCCGGGTCTCTGGGAAGCTTGTAGAGAGGTGTGCCAATTGAGCCATTAGGTGCTCTTGTTGCTCTTTCTCGCATCACATCTTAGTTAACCTTGGAGTTTGGAGTTTTGGTGCATTTGGTTAAATGAAATAGAATTAGGTTATTCCATCTTATTCTCCAAAAGCACCTCTTGGCCTCCCAAGCTCTCCATCTCCATAGCCTTGCCGAGTTCTTCATCCTTGCCTCTCCTTGGGTTCGATCATCATCATTCCGGGTAAGTCTTCGTCTTCTTCATCTTCTCTTTTGGGTGTTTGTTGGCGAATGTAAGAAAAAGGGGTTGTGTGTGTGTGTGTTGTGCGGCCCGGCCGAGAGGAGCGACCATCATCGCCACCATTTCACCCTGACGCCCAGATCGGTCGAACCAGCCTGTCGCGACGCCCAGATCGGTCGAACCAGCCCGCGCAGATGCCCGGACTGTCCCAAAGAGCCTCGCGCTTCGCCCGCCCAAAGAATCGCCGATCGCGATCGCCAGACGCCAGAGGTCCTCGCCGCGCCAAGACGCGTCGGCCGATCGCTCGCGACGCCCTCGCCGTGTCCGCTTGCCGAGCTGCTCGCCGCGCGCGCTTCGCTCGAGACGTTCGCCCACGCGCGCGTCCTCGCCGAAGTTGTTGCTCGCCGGGTCGCGATCGACGCGCCCGCCGCGCGCGCCGCCGCCCGACGCCAGCGCCGCGCGCCGCGCCGACGCTACGCTCGCCCGCGCGTGCGTGTTGTTGCTGCTTGCGTGCAAGCAGCAAGCGCAGCGCGTGTCCGTGCGTGCAGGTAGCGCAACAGTAGCGTGTCCTGCCGTGCCGTGCCACGCACAGCGCTTTGCCTTGCCTTTGCCGAGCCGGCTTGTTGCCAGCCAACCCCAAGCTCGTGTCGTCGCGCCGCGTGAGTTCCTCGAGCCGAGCTTGTCATTCTATTGTTGTTTAGATATTTTAGATCTTGATTATTGTTGGTTTGCTAGGTTCCCGCTCGCTAGCTCGGGATTGTTCCGACTTAGGATTTGTGTGTAAAAGTCTTCCGACCAAGGTAAGGATTTCTTACCAGGGGTTGTGTGGACCCTGCGGTATATTTGTGATTGTTGTTTTGTATGCTGTGTATGTTTACTAGCATGTTTAGCCTAGGTGCTCTGCTCGAATTCTCGATTGGCATGAACTCTTGTATTGTTTCTCATGTTAGCCCATGCTAGGTTGTTCTATTCTAGCATGTTCGATATCCATTCTTGCTTCGTAGTATCATGCTAGGTTCTTTGTATCCGATGAGCACGTATTGACCTGCATTGATTGAATCGTTATTATTGTTAAGGTTTAGAATTGAGGTAGATAGAATCATCGGGCCCGATGCATAAAGTATCTTGCATCTATGGCAAGGACGTTCGAGAGCAGTTCTCCGTCCTTGGACCCCGTGAGGGATTAGCTATCCCAACCGGTAGGCCCCCGCAATCTTGGGTGAGGGTGGCAGATCGTTAAATGCCCCAACGGTCGGGATGATGACTTGGCATTGCCTCGCCCCGGCGATCGACACGTCCTCGGCGTGTTCGGCCGTAGCCCTTGATTGCCACTGTTAGGGCAAGGACCGCTTCGGTGTAAGCCTACCACGACCGGTTCCTTAGCCTCAGTGCGGTGGTACACAGGTGACATAGTTCACGTGTCCGAGTCTCACACCCCTATGTCGGTGACACCGATCCAGAGATTTAGTTAGGCATGGTGGATCGAACACGGGCGGCTTGCCACTAGACCCGGCACCCCGAGTTTGCGTGAGCATGCGGTGCGCGCTTACGCTCATTACAGCGCCGGCCGGAGAGCTCCTCGGGATCTTGAGCGAGTGCACCTTTCGTATCGACGATGAGAGCGGTGAGGCCGGGACTTGTTCCCGTATAGTGCGTTTAGTGTGTTGTGGTTTTTCGGACTAAGACCACGAGATGGCATCCGAGGTCCAAGTGTGGACTTAGCTATGTGCTCCGCTCGTGTTTGTACTCATAGCTTGCATACATTCTTCTAGATGATCATGTATATCGTATTGTACCCGGTTGGGGATTCTTTACTGGGTAATTCGTTACTCACCTTATTCTACGTGGTTTTCCTCGGGTAATCAAAGCGGGAGACAGGATGGTGAAGGAGGAGCTATGATCATGGAACTCTTTGTCATCTCTCGATTATTTATTTTAATTATCATGACTCTTCACTTTTATTATTTCCCGAATGCATGTAGGCGGGCACACAGAGCCCCGGGATGTTTTCTTACGTTTTATGGATTCCAGCATATTGGTACTTGTGGATTGTTTTAATGGTTTAAATAAATCTCGATCGTGAGTGTGCTTTTAGAAATGTATGTTTTGGTTGTTGAATGTTTCATTTTTACTTGGAATCCGAAATGTATTTTTCTTAATGTCTTTTATTTTCACTACATGCATTGGGGTAAAGGCCCATTTAGAGCCCCTTTTGGGTCGGGTCTTCACAAACCGTAACTTGGATCTAGCAGCATACAAATGGCAGCATGGTTCTATCAAGATAGGAAAGCCTAACATGGAACTAACGGGATGTAAACATGTCACGAACATGAATCAAAAGAAAACATGTAACCTATCACTAGAAACTCATATAATTACTGATGAATCAGCGTGCTATCAACTATTCGCGAGGTCCACACAACCCCGGTAAGAATCCTTACCTGGAAATAAGTGGAGGTTAACCATCCCGAATCAAATAACGACCCTCGAGCTTTTAAGCGAACCCGAGCAACCTAAGCAAGTAATAAAATATCCTAATTAATAAACAACATCTAAAATCAGGAAGTCCAAAGGGTGGAGGTTCGGGAATTTACCAACCGAGAAGGCACAAGTCTCGCGCAAGCAGCAAGGGCAGTGGCGCAGCGCCTTTGGCAAGGCAGGGCGCTGGCTGCACCGACTTTGCTGGCGCTGCTCGGGCGGGCGGCGGTAGCCGACACGCTGGGCGGGGCGCGCGCGCAAGGCGCGCTCGGGCCGGCGGCAACATGCGGCGACACTGGCTGCGAGGGCCGGCGCGCGAACTCAGCGACACGCGCTGGGACGGCGCGCGCGCGGCGAAGCGAGCAGCGCGGATCGGGCGCTAAGTCTTTGCTCGTCGGCGCGCGCGGGGGCTACACGACGAGCGGCGCTGGGCGCGAAGCCAGTGTGGCTAGGCGGCAGCGAGCGCAGCGTCGGGCGAGCAGGAGTATCTGTGGGGTGCGGGCGAAGCTGGCTGCCGACGATCTGGGTGGCGATGGATCGGTCGCGGTGCGGCGATGTGCGCGCAGGCGTGCGGCGGTGTGGTGGGGTCAGCGGCAGTGCGGCAGTGCGTGTGGCGATGGCGAGCGAGGCGTGCGCCGTGGGTGTTGGGCGTGAGGGTTAGGGTTTTCTTGAGAGAGAGAGAGAGAGAGAGAGAGAGAGAGTTTTTTTTTCTTTTCTTTTCTTCCTTCCTTAAGTTAAATAGACTTGGGAATCTCAAATGACCTTCCCAAGACTCCCCCTCGAGAGCCCAGCCAACGATTGATTTTTTTTTTTTTCCTATTTAATTCCAACTCCTATTTCCCTTTTTTTTTTTTTAAACTATTTCCGTTTAGCTGAAAATCGGGCTGTTACAAATTCCAAGACCAAGGAATAACCTGACAACTCCCAAGGAGAAACAGGTCCTTACAAGCAGACATCGGAAGGACAGAGAGCTTCACAACCGCTCGCTGTCTTGCTCAGCTAAGCACAACATCCAACTCTCCCAGAGGCAACAACAAGGGGTCCACCACAGACTGGACCGCCAACCACGGGCAAGAGAAGACTCACCCCAAACACCAAAAAAAGCAACTCTCAAACTCTGGAAACAGGAAAGACATCCGCCAGGGCAAAACCACTTGCCCCACGAGCAAGGCTAACTTCTAGCAACTCAAAAACCACACCTTGGTCAACACCAAGCACCAACTTGCCACCACACCAGAACCAATCCGGACTCTACTCCAAACAAACTCTAGCTTGCTAGCCTACCAAATCTGCCAGCAACTCACCCGAGGTCTACAACCTACACGACTCCGGCTTGCAAACTGAAACTCACTACCTAGGCTTGACTGAGCTCTGGTGAGGCTCTCCACAACTAGGGTTCTTCGACAACCCTCGACACACACTGTCGTCTAACGGTCTAACAGCCAACTGCCTGAACAAACAACTCCTTTTTCCAGCATCACAATCATGCTGGCCTGCTCCGAACCTTGAAACCAAAAAGACCAGAAACGCTTCAGAATGTGTCATCCTCCTACTCAAAGCATCAGCCACAATGTAGCTTCCACCTAGGGTAAGGATTCCGAGCAACACCCTTAGCAACTACGGTCAGGAACTACGCGGCTTCACTACAACCACCATTCGTTCAGCACCATCTGAACACCAACCATGAACACAAGAGGTTCCACCAACCAAGCTTAGGTTCAACTTAACAAACTTGCCTAAGCAAGAACAGATATGAGCATGCCAGAACGGAACAACCTAGCATGGACTAACATGAGAGAACAACATACGAAGTCATGCTAGTCAGAATTGCAACAGAGCACCTAAACTATACATGCTGATAATTACAAACAAACATACAAACAACAATCACATAGAACATCGCAGGGTCCACACAACTCCGGTAAGAAATCCTTACCTGGCCGGGAGGCAACTACCCACAAAATCCTAAGCTGCGATCGATCCCGAGCTAGCTAACGAGAACCTAACAAACACAATAATAATCACAATCCATAGGCCTAAAGATATAAAATAAACAAGGCTGGGCTCGGGAGCAACTCACGCGGCGCGGTTGACACACGGACGGGCAGACAGCATGGCGAGGCTGCTGCTGGACGCTGATGGGCGTTGATGGGCGATAGGGGTCGGGCACTGGGCGCTGACGGGCGCAGATGGGCGGCAGAGCTGGGCGCACGCGCGCGCGCGGAAGGCTGGCTGGCGCTGGCGCACGGGCGCGGACAAGCTGGACGCGGCAGGCAGGCGGCACGGCACGCTGGCGCTGGGCGCGGACGTGCTGGGACGGCGACGGGCGCGCGGGCGGTGGAGCTGCGACGCAGACGCGGGCGAGCGGCGCTGGCTGGCTGCGCGACGACGGAGCGCGGCAGACTGGCGGCGCGACGGGTGGGCGCTGGGCTGCTGCGACGGCACAGGCGCTGGCGTCTGGGCGCGCTGCTTCTTGGCCGCTGAGAAATTTCTGCTGGTGCGATCTGGCTGGGCTGCTCGACCGGGCTGCTCGGCTGGGTTGCTTGGCTGGCTGGAACGATGCTCGGAGGACTCTTGGGAAGAAGAACACGACAATGGAGCTTGAGGGAGGGGGGTTGGGCGGCCAAGGCTTATTTGGAGAAGAAGCTCAAAAGACCTAATTTCCTTTCATTTAACCAAATGCACCAAAACTCCAAAGATCTAAGGCTAACTAAGATATGACGCAAAAAGAGCAACAAGAGCTCTCTATAGCTCAACTAGCACGCATCCCCACAGGCTTTCCCGGAGACCCTGGTTCGAATCCCAGCGACAACACAATTTTCCTTTATTTTTACTTTTGCATCTATCCTTGCTCAAACCCATCCACAAAGCCTAAAAAACCTACATAAACCCATCCAATAATTTTAGCAACTGGAAAAAGACATAAACGGCCCTGACGGCCTGACCAAATTACCAAAATGCCCCTAGGGCACACCTGGAAGACCGGGATGAAAACCTGGGCCGTTACAGAGACTTCCGAGGATTCCAGATCTTGCCTTGTAAGCTCGTTGAGCTATGATCTGTATTCGTTGCTGTTTGCATGTATGCTAGGGTGTTAGATGACTGATGTATCGTATTGTACCCCGGTTGGGGATTCTTACTGAGTATGTTTATACTCACCCTTATTTATCTTTCAGGGAACTTGGTACAACACCAGGATGGCTAGCGGAGGGAGCTGATTGATCATGGGAGTTGCCGACACTCTGTCATTTATTATTGCATTGTTTATTCAGCATGTAGATGGACAGGAGTCCTAGGGGAACATTGTTTAAAAAGTTGTTTAAATTGTATTGTATGTTTTTATAAACACTGGCCAGACTTGTTTTATTTTGTTGGTTTGCTTAAATGAAAATTGCTGGTTATGTTTTAAGGGTTCCCCCTTCTCATATGTTTTGAAGAGTTTTTAAATATGAGCACTAAACCGCTTGTTATCATATTTAACTTGCATGCTGAGTGAGAACCCAGGTTTAGGACCGTATTGAGCTATTTTCAAACTTAAAGCAGGGGTCTGATTCGATCGAGGTTTATGGGAGGAAGTTTTCGAAGTATGGGTACTTCGCGCCGTAGCTGATTTCTAACCATGAGCTGAAGATCAGGAAGTTTATTGCTGGTTTGAGATAGGGAGTGTCTCAGGATGTTAGGGCACAGGCCGCAGAGACTTTTTCCAAGGAAGTGCAGTTGGCAACGATTTACGATGGGAAGTATCCTCTAGAGCAGGATGCTAGTGCTGCTGTGCATAAGGCCCTAGTATACTCGGGCCAGAAGCATAAGTTTGACTCAGGAAGCAATAGCCGTGTCGACGGTCAGCGCCGTGAGGGTTCTTATAAGGGCAAACCCCAAAGGCAAACCCGTGATGATCACCTCGCCCCAGGCGCGAAGCGTGCCACCACCGTATTGTAACCCTTGTGGGAAGCCGCATTGGGGTCCTTGTGGAGGTAACCCTAGGGCTTGCTATAACTGTGGTAAGGAAGGGCATGAGGCCCGGTTTTGCAACCAGAAAGTAGTGATACCGCAGCCAGCTCAGCAGCAGGGGCGAGTGTATGCTACGACCGGGAGAGGTGAGCAACCGGGCCGCAGTGGTAGGTACGCTCCTAGTTCTTAATCACCTTGCCTTTGTGTTGTTTGATTCGGGTTCCACTCATTCTTTTGTTTCTGCTGTTTTTGATGAGCATGCTTGCATGATTTTAGAGCCTTTAGGATTTGAGTTATCTGTTGCAACTTCTTCGGGAGCTAGTATGTTGGCTATTCAAAAGGTAAGGGACGATCAGATACAGGTATCCGACGAGTCTCTGCATGTTACGCTCATAGTACTGGCTATGAGTGGTTTTGATGTGATCCTCGGCATGGATTGGTTAGCTGATAACCACGCGATGATTGACTGCCGCCAGAAGGAGGTAGTGTTCAGCCGCCCGAGTAGGCCTAGCTTTAAATTTCGGGGCGTCCAGGGCGGGGTGTGTCCGCCAGTGGTTTCGGCAGTTAAGGCCCACCGTTTGCTAGCTTGAGGAGCTTGGGGTTTCATAGCTAAGTTTTCCGGAGTGAGTCGTGATCAGTTATCTGTTGAGCAAGTGCCCATTGTGCAAGAGTTTGCAGATGTATTTCCTGAGGAGTTTCCTGGTCTGCCGCCAAAGAGGGAGGTTAATTTCTCAATAGACCTTGAGCCAAGAACTTGTCCTATCTCGAAAGCTCCTTATCGTATGGCGCCAGCTGAATTGAAAGAGTTAAAGGAGCAATTGCAAGAGTTGCTTGATAGAGGATTTATTAGACCGAGTGTGTCCTCGTGGGGAGCACCTGTAAAGACCCGACCCAAAAGGGGCTCTAAATGGGCCTTTACCCCAATGCATGTAGTGAAAATAAAAGACATTATGAAAAATACATTTCGGATCCCAAGTAAAAACAGAAACATTCAACAACCAAAACATACATTTCTAAAAGCATACTCTGATCAGAGATTTATTTAAACCATTAAAACAATCCACAAGTACAAATATTTGGAATCCATAAAACGTAAGAAAACATCACGGGGCTCTGTGCCCGTCTACATGCATTCGGGGAAATAACAAAAGTCAAGAGTCATGATAAAATAAAATAATCGAGATGACAAAGAGGATTCCATGATCACGGCTTCCCTTCACCATCCTGTCTCCCGCCTTGATTACTCGTGGAAAACCACGAGAATAAGGGTGAGTAACGAATTACCAGTAAGAATCCCCAACTGGGGTACAATACGATATACATGATCATCTAGAAGAATGTATGCAAGCTATGAGTACAAACACAGAGCGGAGCACATAGCTAAGTCCACACTTGGACCTCGGATGCCAACTCGGGGTCTTAGTCCGGAAATACCACAACACACTAAACGCGTTATACGGGAACAAGTCCCGGCCTCGGCTGTCATCGTATCACGAAAGGTGCATCGCTCAAGATCCCGAGGAGCTCTCGATCGGCTTTGTAATGAGCGTAAGCGCACCGCATGCTCACCGCAAACTCGGGGGTGCCGGGTCTAGTGGCAAGTCGCCCGAGTTGATCACCATGCCTAACTAAATCTCCGGATCGGTGTCACCGACATAGGGGTGTGAGACACGGACACGTGAACTATGTCACTGTACCACCGCACTTTGAGGCTAAGGAACCGGTCGTGGTAGGCTTACACCAGAAGCGGTCCTTGCCCTAACAGTGGCAATCAAGGGCTACGGCCGAACACGCCGAGGGCGTGTCGATCGCCGGGGCTAGGCATTGCCAAGTCATCATCCCGACCGTTGGGGCATCGCTTAGACTACCACCCTCACCCAAGATTGCGGGGCCTACCGGTTGGGATAGCTAATCCCTCACGGGTCCAAGGGCGGAGAAGCGTCTCGAACGTCCTTGCCATAGATGCAAGATACTTTATGCATCGGGCCCGGATGATGCTATCTACCTGAATTCTAAACCTTAACAATAATAACGATTCAATCAATGCGGTCCAATACGTGCTCAACAGATACAAGGAACCTAGCATGATACTACGAAGCAAGAAGCAGTATCGAACATGCTAGAATAGAACAACCTAGCATGGGCTAACATGAGAAACAATACAAGAGTTCATGCGACCAGAATTGAAGCAGAGCACCTAGGGCTAAACATGCTAGTAATCATACACAGGCATACAAAACAACAATCACAAATATACGCGCAGGTCCACACAACCCGGTGAAGAAATCCTTACCTTGGTCGGAAGACTTCTACACACAAATCCTAAGTCATGGAACAATCCCGAGCTAGCGGCGGGAACCTAGCAAACCAACAATAATCAAAGATCTAAAAATGTCTAAACAACAATAGAACGACAAGCTCGGCTCGGGGAACTCACGCGCACCGCGACACGAAGCAAAGCGCTGGCTGGCAGCGCGGGCACGGCCGAGTGGGCGCTGGCCGCGCCTCGCACGGCGCTGGGCGCGCTGCATGCTGTATGGATGGGCGCTGGGCGCGGCCATGCTACACGGACAGACGGGACTCAGCAGGCAGCGGCACGGCACACTTGGCAGCGCGCGCGGCGCGGTGGCGTGCGAACACGGCGAAGCCGCTCGGCGAGGACGCGCACGCACGCGGCGAACGTCTTGGCGTCGGCGGCGAGCGGTTCGGCAAGCGACACGGCGAGGGCGTGCAATGGGCGACGCGGACGCTGGGACGCGCGCGGCGCCGGCGCGAAGCCTCTGGCGTCGCGAGCGACGTCGGCGCGAGCGACGCAGCGACGATCTGGCTCTGCTGGGCGCGATCCGGCGTCGCGGCAGGCCGCCGGCAGATCGGGCGTGGGACCGCCGCCGACGCGACAAGGCTAGCTGGCTGCTGGGAACGGCAAGGTCGCTAGGCGGATGGCGTGGCGGCAGTGGCCGCTTCGGCAGATTCGGGCGTGCGAGTGGCCGGTGGACGCGCGCGACGATTCTTCTTTGGCCGGGCTTCTCTCTACCGTGGTTGCAATCAACACAAACACACTTGGCCAAACAAAGACACCAAACGGATGAGAAGAAGAAGAGGAAGATCGATACCTACTACCGGAATGATGATGATCGATCCAAAGGAGCCGCAAGGATGAAGAACTCGGCAAGGCAATGGAGAGGAGAGCTTGTGCGGCCAAGAGGAGATTTGGAGAAGAAGATGGAATAAACCTAATTCTATTTCATTTAACCAAATGCACCAAAACTCCAAAATCCAAGGTTAACTAAGATGTGATGCAGAAAGAACAACAAAGAGCACCTAATGGCTCAATTGGCACACATCTCTACAAGCTTCCCAGAGACCGGGTCCAAACCCCTACTGCAAAGACAAATTCCTTTATTTTTACTTTTGCATCAAACCTTGCTCAAACCAAACCTCAAACCCCTCCAAAACCTACATAAAACCATCCAATAATTTTAGTAGTTGAAAAGACACAAACGACCATGACGGCCCGACCAAATTACCAAATTACCCCTAGGGCATACCGAAGACGGAAAAAAACACAGGTCGTTACAATATTCCCTCCTTTTATGATGTAAATGCACTCGAGGGTAATGCAATCTCATCTCGTCTTCCCGCTCCCAAGTGGCTTCCTCGTAACCCCGATTCTTCCACTGAACCTTTACTAAACGAATCTCGCGATTACGCAACGTCTTGGTCTCAAAGGCAAGGATCCCCACTGGCTTCTCCTCGAAGTTCAAGTCCTCATTCAGCTGCAAAGGCTCAACGTCCACAATGTGCGACGGATCCGGCACATACTGCCTCAACATCGATACATGAAAAACACTATGCACCGCTGATAGTGACGGAGGTAGGGCTAGCTGGTAAGCAACTCGCCAATCCTCTCTAGGATCTCAAACGGACCAACAAAGCGGGGACTCAACTTCCCACGCTTACCAAACCTCAGAACACCTCGCATCGGAGCAACCTTAAGGAACACATGCTGACCAACCTCAAACTCCAAAAAGGAGGGAATATTGTAACGACCCAGGTTTTTCTTCCCGGTCTTCCAGGTATGCCCTAGGGGTAATTTGGTAATTTGGTCGGGCCGTCAGGGTCGTTTGTGTCTTTCCCAGTTACTAAAATTATTGGATGGTTTTTGTAGGTTTTTGTGGTTTGGTTTGAGCAAGGTTTGATGCAAAAGTAAAAATAAAAGGGAATTGTCTTTGCTGGCACTGGGTTTGAACACTGGTCTCTGGGAAGCTTGTGGAGATGTGTGCCAATTGAGCCATTAGGTGCTCTTGTTGCTCTTCCTGCACCATTTTATGGTTAGCCTTGGATTTTGGAGTTTTGGTGCATTTGGTTAAATGAAATAGAAATTAGGTTTATTCCATCTTCTTCTCCAAATCTCCTCTTGGCCGCACAAGCTCTCCCTCTCCATAGCCCTTGCCGATTCTTCATCCTTGCGACTCACTTGGATCGTTCATCATCATTAGGGTAGGTATCGATCTTCCTCTTCTTCTTCTCATCCGTTTGGTGTGCTTTTGGCCAAGTGAAAAGAGGTGTGTTGTGTGTGTTTGTGTTGATTGCACCACCGAGAGAAGCCCCGACCAGCGAGCCATTGTCGCCGCGTCCCGCCCGGCGATCGCGACGCCGATCGCCCTGCCGTCGCACCGGATCGCCCAGATCCGTTGGCAGCCCTGCCGCCGTCGCACCAGATCGCCCGATCCGTTGGCGCACCGCCGCGACGCCATCGCTCACGAGTCGCCCAGATCTGTTGAAGCAGCCCTCCCCACGCCATCGCTCGCAGATCGTGCGAATCGCGCCAAAGAGCGAGACGCCAGACGCTGCGCCGCGCGCGCGGCCCGGCCGAGCTGCTCGCCGCCACGCCATTGTTGGCGTCGCGTGCGCGTCGCCGCGCGCACGCCGCGCCCGTCGCGCCTTCGCCGAAGCCGCGCCGCGACGCCCGAGACGCCGCCGCGCGCGCTGCTCTCGCTCGCCGTATCCATCGTGTGCCGTGCGTGCGTGCAAGCAGCGGCAGCGCCAGCCTGTGTTGGGCGCGGCTGCGCGCGCCACCTGCCGTGCTTGCTTGCAGACTCCAAGCTCGTGTCGCCCGTGCGCGTGAGTCCCCCGAGCCGAGCTTGCTGTTCTATTGTTGTTTAGACATTTTAGATGCTGATTATTATTGGTTTGCTAGGTTCCCGCTCGCTAGCTCGGGATTGTTCATGACTTAGGATTTGTGTGTAGAAGCTCTCCCGACCAAGGTAAGGATTTCTTTACCGGAGTTGTGTGGGCCCTGCGGTATATTTGTGATTGTTGTTTTGTATGCTGTGTATGATTACTAGCATGTTTAGCCCTAGGTGCTCTGTTCGAATTCTCGATGGCATGAACTCTTGTATTGTTTCTCATGTTAGCCCATGCTAGGTTGTTCCATTCGGCATGTTCGATATCATTCTTGCTTCGTAGTATCATGCTAGGTTCCTTGTATCTCATTGAGCACGTATTGGACTGCATTGATTGAATTGTTATTATTGCTATGGTTTAGAGTTCGTAGGTAGCATCATCCGGCCGGATGCATAACGTAACTTGCATCCCCGAAGCGAGGGACGCACGAGATGGTACTCGTCCACGATCCCGTTAGGGGTTTAGCTAACCATAAGCGGTGGCCCCGCAATCTTGGGTGAGGGTGGCAAATCGTTAATTGCCCCAGCGGTCGGGATGATGACTTGGCATTGCCTCGCGTCCGGCGATCGCACGTCCTCGGCGTGTTCGGCCGTAGCCCTTGATTGCCACTGTTAGGGCAAGGACCGCTTCACGGTGTAAGCCTACCGCGGCCGGTTCCTTAGCCTCAGTGCGGTGGTTGGTGACATAGTTCACGTGTCCGTGTCTCACACCCTATGTCGGTGACACCGATCCGGAGATTTAGTTAGGCATGGTGGATCGAACACGGGCGGCTTGCCACTAGACCCGCACCCCGAGTTTGCGGTAGCATGCGGTGCGCGCTTACGCTCATTACGGGCGCCGTGGAGAGCTCCTCGGGATCTTGAGAGCGTGCACCTTTCGTGTCGGCGATGAGATAGGCCGAGGCGGGACTCGTTCCGTATAGCGCGTATAGTGTGTTGTGGTATTTCCGGACTAAGACCACGAGTTGGCATCCGAGGTCCAAGTGTGGACTTAAGCTATGTGCTCTATTCGTGTTTGTACTCATAGCTTGCATACATTCTTCTAGATGATCATGTATATCGTATTGTACCCGGTCGGGATTCTTCTTTGGGTAATTCGTTACTCACCCTTATTCTCGTGGTTTTCCACGGGTAACCAAGGCGCGAGACAGGATGGCTAAAGGAGGAGCCGTGATCATGGAATCTCGCTTTCATCATCTCGACCATTTTATTATATCTTGACTCTTGACTTTTGTTATTTCCCCTGAATGCATGTAGACGGGCACGGAGCCCTAGGATGTTTTCTTACGTTTTATGGATTCCAGCATATTTGTACTTGTGGAATGTTTAAATGGTTTAAATAAATCTCTGATCAGAGTATGCTTTTAGAAATGTATGTTTTGATTGTTGAATGTTTCTGTTTTTACTTGGGATCCGAAACTTATTTTTCATAATGTCTTTTATTTTGAATACATGCATTGGGGTAAAGGCCCATTTAGAGCCCCTTTTGGGTCGGGTCTTTACAGTTGGATCGTTTGTATTGATGTTGAGGCCGCGTCCCAGGGTTGTTTAGCCCGTTGGCCAGAGTTGGCCCTGGCAGTTGAGTTGCCTAGAGGAGGGGGTAGAGGCTAGCACGCCTCAGAGCGAGACTCATTGAGCAGAGTGTGCTCCAGCCATGAGAGATTTGATGGCAGGTCTTCAGCTATCAAAGAGCGGAGACGGAGGCGCAGTTGTAGCACAAAGTGAGGAGTCCTGGGCACAGATAGCCCAGCTGGCAGAGTTTGTTTCAGCATTTTTCCCCCCAGTAGCTCTTGTAGCCCCGGAGGTTCCCGGGAGGGCATGATCAGCAGGTTTATGCAGACGAGTTTGTTGGCGTTGATGGAGCGCCTTGATTTGGCAAGTGGATGCCTGTAGAGCTCGTTGTTTGAGAAAGTCCTACTGCTAGTAGTAAAGAAGTTGGCCAGGTTTGAGTTTAGCATCCGTGTGTTGGGATGCCCCATTTATCATTCGAGAGGTCGAGATGTGTGCCTCTGTCTTTGTTTGGTACAAGAGATTGATCGTGGTAGTCCCTTGAGAGAGGTGGACTATTTGAGTCTCCTGATCGCCCGATTGATTGGCAAGTTGCCGTGTTAGTGGCTTGAGGCAGATGTAGAGCCATCTTTGCCCCCTTGCAAGCCTGCTGTCGTTGTGCAGCCAGTTCTTTTAGTGCCCTCGTAGCCAGGGTGCAGTTCAGAGTTTGCTTGCCAGGGTTTTATCCATTTGTGGATTTCAGCGGGCTAGTAGAGTGGAGCACTCTTTTATTTGGATGTTCCCAGTGTGGAACTAGTTGTTGCCACCCGAGGAGTTGGCCTGAGCTTCTGTTGAGCATCGAGTGAGATGCAAGAGTTGGCCTGAGCTTTGTTGAGCATCGAGTGGGATGCAGGAGTAGGCCTTGGCATGTCTGTTAGGCGAGATGCCAGAGATTAGGCTGCTCGAGTTCTTGGACTCTTTTGTTGAGTGCCATTGCCCCGTCACTTGGAGTGTGACCTTTCCTCAGAGGGGCATAAAGCTCGTTGTAGGCTGATTTGTGTTGTAAAGGATGTTGTGCCTGTTGGCACCAGGCTTTGAGAGGAGGCCTAGATTGAGGCCGATTGGCTCTGTTGTGCAGTGTGGTTCCGTGGCCGCCAGAGTATAGCATCCCCGCTAGTCCTGCACCCATTTCCCGAGGTTGCACTGTTTGGTTGCATAAGAGATCTAGCTCGGTGGTAGTCGAGAGGACTACAAGTATGAGGTTTTCGAGGAAAGTAGGAGCTTTCAGTGTCACCAAGAGTTGGTTGCAAAGGATGTCAGAGGGTGTTAAGAGCTAGCGCGTTCGAGTTCTCGCGCCGTGTTGTGAGCTTTGTGAGCGGTTTGATGGTAGCATGATTCGGCTACCCTTTGAGTTACCCTAGTATGGGTAGTGTTGGCATCGAGGATGCGTGATGAATCTAGTGTTAGAGCCATGAGTTGGATGGCTGATCCGGAGTGCGTTTAGTTAGCACATTGGCTTGAGGTTTGATTTCTTGGTATGGATTTGCTCTTGTAAAGTAAGTTGGCCAATGTGGCTTTTCGTGGTGAGTTGGCCCCGAGAGGGTTTGGACTCTTGTTGCTCCCTGGTTAGTAGTGGCTCTGTTTGGAGGTAAAAGTTTGCCACGTGTTAGAGCCCCTGATGGCATTGGATCTAGTTGGAGCTGTACACGCCGGTGTACTTTTGTGTAGCTCGTTCCGTGGTTTATGTTTGGAGAACCACGAAGGGTTCGTGTTGAGGAGCCAGTGCTTAGTCTTTGGGTTGTCAAGGCTTTGGTTCTTGGCAAGTGCCCCAGCTTTGGTTGTAAGGATGCCGTGCTCATTGTCGGGTTGTTGTTTAAGCAAGTTTTGCTTGTTGGTCCTTAGCCTGGTCAGAGTTTAGTTGGATCTGATCAAGAGCGGTGGTAGTAGCCGCGTAGTTTCTGATTGTTATGGTTGAGAGAGCTGTTCGGATCCATGCCTTGGGCAGAAGGTTTATGGAGGCTAGTTGGTGCTTGGTGTTGACCAAGTTTTGGTTCTCTTGATGTTTCAAGAGCTAGCTCGGTTCGAGCCAGAGGGCGTTGCCCTGAGGATTTGTTCCTAGTTAGGTTGTTTTGGGAGTTGACCCCTCCCTCGGCAGTTGAGTAAGTTCTGCTTGTTCTGGTTGAGGTTTCCCCTTGGGCGTTGCTTCCAAGAGAGTTGGTTGTTGTTGCCCTTGGGTTTGAGCTAGTCAGCGAGCGTGTGTGTAGTTCGCTGCCCTTCAGAGTTTGCTTGCTGGAAAATCGTTCCCGTTGAGGAGTCAGCGTAGCTTCTGAGCTGTGTAGTTGATCAGAGTAGCGCTTGATGGTTAGCCCAGCGAGAGGGTCCCTGCATGGTGTTGTTAGCAAGCGAAGTTGTTTGTCCCAAGAGCAAAGTGGCGATCGATTTAAGAGTTGAGTTTTTTTTTGGTAAGTTGTTGGTTGTTTGGGGTTTGAAGAGCCCCTAGTTTCCTTAGTGGTTGAGTTGCACCATGAATGCCTGCCTCGAGTGTTATCTTTGGAGATAGCCTTGTCGGTCCGTTTTCCTTGCGATGTTCCATGTGTGGAGTTTCTAGTCGCAGGATGAGTTAGGCCTTGGCTAAAAGGAGGAAGTCCTTTGAGTAGCCAGTTGGACTTAAGAGTTGAGTGGTAGCTTGGAGGCGAGTTTTGCTCGCGATGAGCTTGAGTTGAGTTCTACTGAGCAAGTCCTTCTCGGGCTTTGCTTCTTGTTGTTGTGCTTTCGCAGTTGGCGTTAGCTGAGCCTCAGTGGAGTTAGTTGGCACAGAGGTGCCGTGGCATTGGTTGGTTAGCCTTTGGGTTGTTCTCCTCAAGCTGTTGTGTTGCTGGTAGCCCTGTGAGGGTTAGGTCCTTGCTGCCGAGATTTCCATGAGAGGAACGTTGGTTGTTTTCCTTGCCTGGCAATGTTCTCTTTGGCCAGTTGCTAGTAGATTTTCATGGAAAAAGTTTGTGTTCGGCCGTTGAGAGGCTCCAGTTGTTGGCTAGGCCGAGTGGAGCCTGTGCCTGGTTTTGGCCATTTAGGGTTGGCCGTAGCTGAAGTTTCAACTTGCGCTTGTTGGAAAAGTTTTCCTTTTGAATCAATCGCCAGTTGGTGATTTGTTTGCTTTTCGTTAAGGCTTTAGGCAAGCTTGTGGTTCGCTGGTCTCATGTGATGTATGAGTAGGCCGTTTGGTTTCTGGAACCTGAGAGGTTCAGTTGTTTGGCCAGCTTGGTGTAGAGTTGAGGCTGTTTGTTAATAGTTGTGGGCATTCAGAAAAGTTACGCCAGTGCGTGGCGTTGAGTTTTGGAGCTTGTGCCAGTGTGCGAGTTTGCTGAGAGTAACACCGTAGAGAGGTGTTCCGTGTTGGATTAGTAGGGTTTTGTATGAGCCCCTGGTTTGTAGGCCTTCTGAGGTCCTTGAGCGGATCGAAGCAGTGGTTAGCTTTGCCCAGTCTTTGTTGAGCTAGTCTTTGGCAGAATGGTTAGCTTTGTGGCTTTGAGCCTTTGAGAACCCAAGAGGGTTTGGTTTTCGTAGAGGGCTAGTGTTGTATTAGACGAGAAGTTCAGTTGGCTAGGAATCAGTGGAGTATTCCTAGAGCCGTTTTTCGTCTTAGGACTTTCGAGGACGAAAGTCTTATAAGGAGGGAGTATTGTAACGGCCCGATTTTCTATCCCGATTTCGAGGAGCTTAGGTTCAGATTCGATGGTTGGTTGGGGCGTTAGAGTGCATTTGGACCCTTAGGGGCATTTTGGTCTTTTGCTCCCTAGGTAGGATTTGTGGATTTTCGTGGCTTCGAGGCGCTCCCGCCTTTGTTGAGGCTTGTTTGTTGTGGGTCATGAGTCCCGAGATGTTTGGGCTTTTCGTTTGGGAGTTCGGTTGTCATTTGGGTTTTGAGCAAAATGATGGTTGTTTGGGTGTTTCCTTCGGGATTCGAGCCGGGCCTTTAATGTTGGTTTGGGAGGTTGATTTCAGTGAGTTTTGTTGTTTGGAAAGGTTGCTTCAGTCGGGTCTCGAAGGAGGAAGCCGGGAAATGAGATTTAAGGATTTTAAGGATTTTTGGAAAAATTGGAAAATGGATAAATTGGATTTTTTTTTGGATAAGTTTGGATTTTAAATAAAAGAGAAAAAGAAAAGAAAAAAAAAAGGAAAAAAATCTCATTTTTCCCCCCATTTTTCCCTTTCTCTCTCCTCCAGCCCGAGCCCCTCCCCTTGGCCCTCTCCTCCCTGCCCGAGCGCCTGACTCACCCCGCCACCACCCGGCCCGAGCCCCCGGCGCCCGAGCTCACCTCACCACTCGCCCGCCCGCCAGCGCCAGCTAGCCCGATCGTGCCTGAGCCCCTGCGTCGCGGATCTGCCGCCGCCAGTCGTCCCCGAGCGGCTCGCCCAGTCCGAAGTCGCCCGGCCACGGTCCGTGCGCCAGAGCTCGCCGTCCCTCACACAGTGTCGTGCCAGATCGAGCGCTCGAGCCCGTCGCGTCGCGTCGCCTCGTGCCGTCTCCTATGCTTGCGGAGCTCGCGCCCGCGCGCCATCCATCAATCGAAGCTGCGCGCGCGCGCGCCGCGCCAGCCCCTGCGCCCGGCCCGGCCTCTCCGCTTTGCCGACACTGCTTGTGTGTGTTGGTTTGGCCCGAGCCTTGTGGCTTTCGGATGGCATTTCCGAGTCTTTTCTTCGTTGGGCCCGGATTTATTGGTCTTTGGTTATGGTTTTATTGGTCATTTATGTATTTGATTTGGGGTGCTTTGTTTGATGTTCAGGCTGTTCGGGATCGTCTAGAGGCTCGAGGATTCGCTCGTAGATTTATTATAATTATTGTTTTCTGCTTGTCCCAGGTAAGGATTTCTTACCGTGGTTGTGTGGACCCTGCGATATATCTCGATATGCCTTGCTTGTTTCTTTGATTGTTATGAGCATGTTAGCGATAGAGCGATTGATTGAATTCTTGCTAGCATGTTTGCTCGATTTTACATGTTAGTGCCATGCTAGGGTTTGTTCTGCACAAAGCATGCTTGTGATTCCTGCTTAAGCTCGTAGTATCATGCTAGGTAGTGTGATTGATGTCGGTCTTTGCTTGCTAGCCAGGAATCATTGCTTTTTACTCTGTACTCTTAGATAGAGTTGTAGGGTTTGTCATCATCCAGAGGCTGAGCGGACATAACGTACTTTGTCCCGAGAGCTTCAGTCGAGAGTAAATTGTGCGAAGCATAACGTATCTTGCTACCCGCCCGACCACCGGTTGTGGAGTTAGCTACCCACTTCGGCAAAGCCTAGTTTGTAGCCCTTTGCTAGAGCGGAACCCCCGCCAGCGGTGTAAGCCTGCCTTGGCCGGTTCTTAGCTTCAGGTCGGTGGATCAGGCTGCACAGATAAGCGCCGAGGGCCTCGCGCTCGTGATCGTGACACCGCTTCCAAGTCATAGGCATGCGTACTGGCCCGCGTAGTTTGCCCTTAGGCCCCGCATTTACGCCGGTTGCGAGAAGAGCATGCGGTGTGCGGTGCGCGCGCTGCGCGCGTTAGTTGCCGGTTTGGAGAGCTCCTCGGGCTAATGTTCGTGAGTACACCATTCCTTCCAATTTAGAGCCGGACTTGGGTACTCTCCGATAGTCCGGATGTATAGCGAGGGTAAGAGGCCCTTGAGGACACCCATTGGGATTGGCTTTTGAGCTAATCAATTGGTCGAGGGAGAAAGACCCTCGAGGGTGTCGGACATCTTGGGATCGGTTTTTGAGTGATTAAATGGCCGAGGAGAAAGACCCTCGGAGATGTCCCAGGATTGGTTATGAGAACCAATCATTAGGCCGGAAGTAGGAGACTTCCGATGATTCCCAGTAGGAGACTTAGATGATTCCAGATCTTGTTTTATTGAGCTCGTTGAGCTATGATCCGTGTTGATGGTCATTTGCTTGCTTGTTGAGGTGCTAGATGACGGATGTATCGTATTGTACCCCGGTTGGGATTCTTACTGAGTATCTTTATACTCACCCTTATTTATCTTTCAGGTAACTTGGGACAACACCAGGATGGCTAGCGGAGGGAGTTGATTGATCATGGGGAGCCGCCGGCACTCTGTCTTTTATTGTTGCATTGTTTATTCAGCATGTAGATGGACAGGAGTCCTAGGGGAACATTGTTTAAAAAGTTGTTTAAATTGTATTGTATATTTTGATAAATACTGGCCAGGATGTTTTACTTTGTTGGATGGTTTAAATGAAAACTGTGGTTTATGTTTTAAGGGTTCCTCCTTCTCATATGTTTGAAATGATTTTTAAATATGAGCACTAAACCGCTTGTTATCATATTTAACTTGCATGCTGAGTGAGAACCCCGGTTTAGGACCATGTTTTTGGGTCGGGTTCGTCACAGATGTGGTCCAGCCAGTTGGGCCACCGGTTGTTTTTGTTGCTCATTCCGCGGTATGCCTTGGTTTGCCTTGGTTTTCGGGTTTTAGGGAGTTTGAATAAAAGAGAAAAGAAAATAGGGTTATTCATATTTTCTTCCTCCAAATCCCTTGCCGTCCACCATCTCTCTCAAGCTTCCTTGCGTACGCCTTCTCCCAAGAGCTCCATCGTTCGTCGTCCCGGGTAAGCGTTCCTCGATCTCTTCTTCTCGTTCTTTTTTTGTTGTTCTTGCTGTCCGAGGGAAGAGGATTGAGAACTTGTGTTTGTGCGGCCAGTGAGAAGCAGCGAAATTTCAACCGAGCGAAAGAGCAAAGACTAAGCGCGACCAAATACCTAGCGACCACAAAGGTGCCAGCGATCCTACCATTCCCGATTGCTGGCTATCGCATGTCCCTGTTTCAGCGCCCCAGTCGATCGCCCAGCCTGCAGCGCCCGGCCCGATCGCGGCGTCGATCGCATCGCGGCCGTCGGCGTCGCGACCAACGCTCGATCGAGAATCACCGCACGCCATCGCATCCGCCACCCAAATTTCGTAGCGAGCACAACCCCGATCGTAACCTATAGGAGAGCTTCGCCAGCGCACGCTTCGCAATGCCCAGCAGCACTCGAGCATGCTCACGTCATCACCGCGCGCGCGCGCAGCCCTCTGTCGCGCTAGCACGCCCAGCAGCGCCCGTGCAGCCTGTTTGTCTGCACGCCAACCCCGTGCTGTGTGAGTTGCTCCTGACCCAACCGATTGCTGTTTGTATTTTTATTTAAGGCCTATAGGTTGTGATATTTGTTGTTGTTTGTTAGGTACCCGATAGCTAGCTCGGGTTCGATTGCTGCATAGGATCCTTGTGTGTTGTTGCCTTCCGACCCAGGTAAGGATGAAGTTGTGTGGGCCCTGCGGTATATTATGTGATTGTTGTTTGTATTCTTGTTTATGTTTATCAACATGTTAGTGGATAGGTGCTCTGTTATGAACTTCGACTGGCATGATTCTCGTGTTGTTTCTCATGTTAGTTCCATGCTAGGTTGTTCTGTTCTGGCATGCTCGTTATCTGTTCTTGCTTCGTAGTATCATGCTAGGTTCATTGTTTCTGCTGAGCAAGTATTGGATTGTTTGCTGTTATCTTTCTATTGTTTAGAATTCTGATAGGTAGCATCATCCGGGCGAGGATGCATAATGTAACTTGCATCCATGGCAGGGACGTGCGAGGCAGTACTCCGTCCTTGATCTGTCGTTAGGGTTTAGCTAACACTAACGGCAGCCCAGTGCAATCTTGTGTGAGGGTGGCAGACTGTTAAATGCCCCAACGATAGGGGGAATGACGAGGCATTGCCTTGTCCCCGGCAGTCGACACTACCTCAGCGTGCTGGCAGTAGCCCTTGATGGCCACCTAATAGGGCAAGGACCGGTTCTTGGTGTAAGCCTACCATGGCCGGTTTCTTAGCCACAGGTGCGGTGGTACAGGCTGACATAGTCATAGTGTCCTGGTCTCACACCATTATGTTCAGTGACACCGATCCAGAGATTCTTTTAGGCATGCGCACTAGACCAGGGCAGCATGCTCTAGTCCCTGCACCTCCCTGGTTTGCAGCAGCATGGGGTGCGCGCACACACTCATTACTGCGCCGACTGGAGAGCTCCTCGAGATCTTGAGTTCAGTGCACCTTACGTATCGACAGTAGTAGGAAAGCTGAGGCCGAGATTAGTTTCTCGTATAGTATCGAAACGCGTAGTAGTTTTCCAGAGTAAGACTGTAAGATGGCATCCATGGTATTCATGTATAGATTAAAGTGATGTGCTCTCTTCTGTGTTTATATTCATAGCTTGCATACTTTATACTAGATGACCAGTTATATTGTATTGTACCTCGGTTGGGGATTCTTACTGAGTAATTCGTTACTCACCCTTATTTTGTGGTTTTCCACAAGTAACCAGGGCGCGAGACAGGATGGCTGAAGGAGGAGCTGCGGATCATGGAATAATTGCTGTTTGAACTCTGAGTTTTAAGTTTATGTTTTGTTGTCCTCTGAATGCATGTAGTTGGGCACGGAGCCCTTAGGATGTTTTCTGATCGTTTTTCTGGATTCTTACATTGTTGTAAACTGTTTGGGTTTTCTTGAATGATTTGAACAAATCTCTGATCAGAGTAAGTTTTAAATTGTATTTAGCTTGGAAGCAGTGCTTGAAAGCAGGCGAGTTCGGTGACATTTTAAGTTCGATTTGAATGGATGTTTATCAGTTTTAGTTCTATTAAGAATCTGAAAAGTGATCTTGCATAATATTTTCTAAGTTTTGAAGTATTCATTGAGGTAAAGGCCTAGTTTAGGTCCTCTTTCGGGTCGGGTCTTTACAGGATGGCTGAAGGAGGAGCTGCGGATCTTGGAATAACTGATGTCTTTAAACTCTGAGTTTATATTTATGTTTCTAGTTTGTCCTCTGAATGCATATAGTTGGGCACGGAGCCAGTAGGATGTTTTCTGATTGTTTTTGGATTCTGACATTGTTGTAAACTGTTTGGGGTTTGAAATGTTTTGAATAAATCTCTTATCAGAGTATGTTTTAAACTTTATTTAGCTTGGAACAGGTGCTTGGATACAGGGACTGGTTTCAGGACTTCTTATGCTTGTTGTTAAAGTGATTGTTTACAAGTTTTTTTTTATTTTCATTCAGAATTTGGAAAGCAATCTTGCATATTATTTTTAAGTTTTAAAAACATGCATGGTGGTAAAGGCCTAGTTTAGGACCTCATTCGGGTCGGGTCTTTACATGAAACCACCTGATAGTCAAACTGAGCCAGAACTGAAAAAGCGGTCAAAACTAGCATCAAAGAGTATAAAAAATGGATCCAGAGCATTGAACTTACCCAATAGGAAAGAACCTCAAAATTCGTGTCCTAGCAACTCCTCGTGCCTTCTTAAGATCGGCTTGAAGGACGGAAACCAGCTCGAGTCAAATATGGTCAACAGAGAAGTCAATGGGTCAACATTTTCTAATAACCAAACAATAACCCATAACCAAACAGCCTTTAAGCCAAATACCTATTCATGACTTAGATAGTTCAACCCATCTAACCAAGCAGCCTAAATGCATAGCTTGAATACCCATAAATCAGCTACCAAAAAACCTTAATACTTCATTTAAATAACCCTAAACATTAAACCTAATAGCCGTTACTCATCATTTAGATAACGCTACACCATTAACCAAATTCCACCCTTCTTCAACCGTGGAAAGAAACTAAACCCATTTGACACCTTAACTAAACGGAAAAGGAAAGCAACTCACCTGAATACACTTTAGCGAAGGCAAGAAGAGCTCGTACCAGCGAAAGTAGAACAAAGGTTGCCGTGACACCCATTGCTACAGCGTACGCGGACTCCTCGTGGTGAATCTTCCTATAGTGAGCTTACGGTGCACTAAACCCACGAAGAAATCGACAACACTTTGCTTCTTGCCAACCCACATAGACGAACCACATGGTAACAAACTCACGCGAGCTCAACTCTTCCTTAAGGGCTAAACCAGACGATGCGACTCCGGCAAGCAAACTCGTCGTGAAAAAATGGTGAGAGAGAGAGAGAGATGAATTCTAAGGTGGCTGCATAATAAATAAGGCCTAGGGTTCCTAGACTACTATTAACTTTAAATAACCATAGCCAAAATACAAACATATCATTTCTCTTCACCAAGATATGTCTATTCGTTTCACAAATTTTATTTTTCATCCAATTTGATGCTTCATTATTAAAGTCATTCAAGTAGTTATGGGAAGGGAAAAAGTGCTTCTCTACTACAAAATATGGAAAATGTTTCTGTTAGTTTGAGTTTTGTGTCGTTCTTGTTTTAGCATTGATTGGAGTTGTTAATAACTATATAAAAAAAAAAAAAAAAGGAAATTGAAATTTTTTAGCCAGGGTGACTTTTGATTGAAATTTACCAATTGATACGGAACAAAACGAATTAAGAACTTCAAAGATGAAGAGAACCAAACTGACACAGTTTGAAGATATAGAGAGCCGAACATACACAACCACAAGATATAAAGGGCAACTTATAAATGTAGAGAGCCGAACTGACACATTTTGAAGATGTAGAGAGGCTCACTTCCACAATTTGAAGATATAGAGAGTCAGAGTGCCACAATTTAAAGATCCCTGAGAGGCCCACTCATCCACGGTTTGAAGATGGAAAGTCTAACTCACATAGTTGAAGATTGAGAAAGTCGCATGTTGTACGCTTCACTCTTCAGCCAAAATCTAGCCGTGTACAACCTACCAACGTCTACCTCTCAAGGCTACTTGTGGCATGCAATGAAAGTCACAGCGCTCACGATTGTCTTCAACATAATCCGACAATATGTATGATTATGAAAATAGATGTAAGGTTGTTGAAGATTTTTAAATTTTTTTTTTTTATCCTTGAATTTGTATGACTAAAAAATCATTTTGATTTGGTTGAATCATGATAAGATTTTTTTTTTTTTTTTTAGTTATAATGAATTTAGAATTTAGAATATGACTATTTAATAAACCAATATAATATGATTTGTTTTCTCCATTTACTTGGCACACAGAGGTACAAAGATGTATCAGGATCTCAAGCAGACTTTCTGGTGGAGTAATATGATAACGATCATAGCAGAGTTTGTTAGCCGGTGTCTCGCTTGTCATCAAGTGAAGGCTCCTAGACAGAACCACGCAGGGTTGTTGTAGCCACTGAGCTGGCCTCAGTCGAAGTGGGAAGAGATCTCCATGGATTACATTTCTGGAATGTCAAGGACACCGAGAGGGTTTACTCAGATCTGGGTGATTGTCGACCGTTTGACTAAGTGTGCACACTTCATTCCTGGTAGAATCATTTATACCGTGGAACAGTGAGCTCAGCTATTCTTGGAGCAGATTGTTCGATACCATAAGGTACCAGTTAAGATTGTATCTGATCGAGATTCCCGTTTCACTTCCCGATTCTAGAGGGCACTTCAGAAAGGGTTGGGTGTTGAGTGTTGTTTCAGTACCGCGTTCCACCCTCAGACCGATGGACAGACAGAGAGGGTGAACCAGATTTTGGAAGACATGTTGCGTGCCTACGTACTTGATTTCTTGGGTAGTTGGGACCAATATTTGTATTTGATGGAGTTTCCTTACAACAACAGGTATCGGGCGAAAATTCAGTTGGTGTCGTTTGAGGCTTTTTAGGGTAAGCGTTGTAGGTCTCCAGTATTTTATGAAGAGGTTGGTGGCACACAAGTTCTGGGTCTCGAGTTGCTTTAGATGACTAATGATGCAGTGTAGAAGATCCAGGCTTGTATGTTGACAGTGCATAGAAGACATTAGAGTTGCATCGATGTAAGGCGTAGAGACCTATAGTTTGAGGTGGTTCCTAAAGGTAGCACCGATGCGTGGAATTTTAAGGTTTGGTACGAGGGGGAAGTAAAGTCCCAGGTTTGTGGGACCTTTTGAGATCCTTGAGCCAATCGGTCCAGTGGCATACCGATTGGTCTTGCCCCCATATTTTAGACTTTTTTTATATGTTCATATCTCAAATTTCTTTTGTCTTAGTTGAGCTTTAAATACACATGTGTATGTATTTGTTTTTTCAGTTTAACAATATACATGATGTATGTGGGGGTGGAGAAGTCAAATTGTTTTCTCTTCGAGGAAAATATGTAATTTTGATGAGTGGAATTATGTTGAGATTGACTAAACTAAATGTACTAATCACAGTTACAAGGTCATAAAAATTGAAACTCATCTACTCCGAAATATAGTTAGACTAAAAATTTCTCATAATATTGTTCATCTTTGGTTGTAATAAAAGAAAATTGGAATACAAACAGAGACACAAATTAATCATAATTTGTATTTATTAAAGTAACACAAGAGGTAAACGCATTATTATAAATATACATATTTGGCATAGTTTGTTAATTAAAAGAGCCATAGATTCAATTAATGATGGTAACTTAATCACCGAAAAATGGATTAGTACACGTGTTTATAAATTGGCTCGATCGAATAAAAACAAAAAGTAAAATAGGAGAATAATTATATTCGATGAGGGGATTAGAGCCTCTAGGGAGGTGGCGGAGGTTTCCATGGATGGACGAAATATTGATTTTATCATCAGTAACCAAAGAGAAACCCTTCTCGTTAGCATTCCAAAAACAAGTATGATCACTGCATTTATTGGTAAGCCATTTCCCTCTTTCTGGCCAGAAAACCTCAAATGTATTCTCTCCCAATTTGCTCTTAAAAGTGCACTCAAACTTTGTGCTTTGCCAAATATTCATCTTGAATCCCCAATTGTATTCACCCCCGGATTTATCACATGCACGCCTGTAATAATCAATCACCAAAATTAGCCGTCTTCATTATGTATAACCTAATAAAAAACATGTTACATATTTGATATAAAATATTTAAAAGTTCTCTACCTAAATCATCGTCTTTGGACCTGCAATGCGCCTCTATTGGTGTATCCTTTAAACCGTTCCCAATCATCACTCGCCACTTTGATAATGGAATTTGATACTTGGATTCTTCAACTGCAAACACACAATCACATATTTATATATATATCCTTCGATTTATATTTATTGTTTCTATATGTATTTTTTTTTAAAAGCTCTTGGTAAATATTATTTCTACTCAACATATTTTTAACATCAACACAACCAAGTTCCTTATTGTATGTCCTCATGATGATTTTTGTTTTTTTTCAAACATTATATAAATAAAATAAAACATTATAAATTAGGAAAATGATATAGATATGCAACTTTATCTCAACCGTGTTAATTTAAATACTCTTTTAAAAAAACATTTGTAGATAAAAGATTTTTGTACTTTTTCATATTCTAAAATTGCATTCTTTCCATTTCTTGAATTTACTTCATTCCAATTAGATTAACTGATTGTGGGTAATAAGTATCAGTTCACTTTATTAGTAGGCATTTTGTTCACTTTACAAGAATCTACCCATTCTTTCCATTTCTTGAATTTACTTCATTCCAATTAGATGAACTGATTGTGGGTAATAAGTATCAGTTCACTTGATTAGTAGGCATTTTGTTCACTTTACAAGAATCTACCCATTTTTCTTATATAAACGATTTGTTTCCAAAAAATTTTGAATTCATTTCTTTCATTTTTCCGTTATACATAAAAAATAAAATTCTCTAATGTTTTCTGTAAAATTTAAATAACATAAAATTTTGAATCACATTATTATTTTTACAATGAAAATGAAAGGAGAAACCAGAAATGACTAAATATCTATGAAATAAAATTCTATTTTTCATTATAAACAACCAATTGTGTTAATGTCAAAGTGAAATAAGCCGAGTGGTATCGATATATTTTTCCATCTTAAAGTCGTAGGTGCAAGCCACCCAAAATGTGTTACCATAAAAAATAAGCCCTATATGAGTTTTTAAAACAATGAATAAAGGGTGCCAAAAGTTATATTCGATCATTACAAGATGGTTGTCTCTTGATAATGGTCGAGTATAGATTTAAAAAATAAACATACCAATATGCTGGGAGTGACATTGTTGGACTTCGTAAGAAAATGCCAAAACAAAAACTAAAATTGCCAAAGCCCTGAGAGTTTTCATTTTCTTCTTCAACGAGCTTTATATTTTTCAAGTAAATTTGCTAATATTTATAGTTTCATCCCCTCTTGCAATAGAAATTTCAAAGTCTTTAATCAAAATTAAAACACATTGATCTTTTTTTAGAATTGAACCGAAATGTTAAATTTAGAAAGAAAACAATTTGTGATGAAAATCAAGCTACCGTGTTAATTTGTTGAAACATTTATGTAATACTATCCTTAATTTAGTGGTTAATATTTATCCATAGAAGTCAAGAGATTGTTAGCCTTAAATGTCTGCATGAAAATCTCTCCTTCATTTGTACTTTGTTTCCTAATTAGGATTAACTAGTGGCTTCCTTTAATAATTGGAATTAATGTGTCGATGATTAGTGGATGTAAGGACCCGACACTAAACAGCCCTAAATGGCCCTTACTTAACATGTAAATTCATTGGAAATCGTTCAAAGGGCTGGAAAAGAACATCTTTATTAAAAGTACTGGGAATATAAAATCCATTTGAAATGCTTAAAGGGAAAAACAATAAACATCCTCTTGCCAGAGTTTACAAAACATTACAAATGACAATGACATAAATCCAAGTTCAACAATACAAGTTCCAAAACTCTTTCAAGATGCATTGTAAAAGACTTAGACTATGCAGCGGCCTTCCCATGATCCATCAGCTCCCTCCTTTAGCCACCTCGATGTTGTGCCAAGTTACCTGGTCGAGAAAACCACAGAAAGGGTGAGTACAAGTTGCACTCAGTAAGGATTCCCCAACCTGGGTACAATATGCACAATAAATCACCTAACACCCTAGCATACATCCAACATTTGAGAACATGGCAGTCTTAAACAGTACAACAGGATAAATCATCAGCAAAGTCTAAGCTTACAACCAGACAAGGTTAACACACACTGGGCTAACTAACAGGAGTACTTAACAAGTAATCTCAAAGCTATAACAGCACAGTAAAACAAGGTTAGCACACCCTAGGCTAACTAAGGACAGCAACACACTGGGCTAGTCTCGCCGCAACACATCGGGCGACCTTGAATCGCATAACACACTTGGCGGTTTTGCTCAACACGATTAGCAACACACTAGGCTAACAGGGGACAAGCAACACATCGGGCGACCTTGAATCGCAACACACTTTGGGCGCTTTTGCTCAACCTGATTAGCAACACACTAGGCTAACAGGGGACAACAACACACTAGGCTAGTCCTGGAGCAACACACTAGGCCAACCCGAGATCAGCAACACACTAGGCCAATCCTAGAAACTGGTCAGCACACACTGGGCCAACAAGGGACACAACACCTTTGGGCTAGTCTCGGGATCAGTAACACACTGGGCAATCCTGAGCAAACCGACCCAGCACGCAACTCGACTGACACTCGGGACTCCCTAAGGACTCTAACACATCTCACAATCATAGAATAATAAATAACCAGTCCAGGATACAAGGATATAAAGCAGACAGATAGGCAAGTCAATAACAGGGAAGCATAGAAAATAAGACATTATTCTACATGCCAATCCTAACAGCTATTCAGGAAGAACTTAGCTACAACATGCTTAAACATACATCACCACAAAACATATATAGCATACAATTCCAGGTTACACAATAGGGAATAGACAGAGTTAAGCATCTACGAGAACATACTTCCTCTAGAGTTCCTGCAAGAGCCTATCCACTAACAGTTTAAATAATTCAGACAACCTGTAGAAGAACCTATCCACTAACAGTTTATATAATCCAGACAACCTGCAGAAAGCCTATCCACTAACAGTTTATATAATCCAGACAACCTATAGAAAAGCCTATCCACTAACAGTACCATACAAACACACAACTAGGAGTTATCAATGAGGTGCGCAGGGCCCACACAACCATGGCAAGGAACCCTTACCTGTCAACAGTGGAATCAAAACCTCGAAGTAAGCTTTTCAGAAAAAGAAAAAAAAAACCTCAAAGTAAGCCCTAAACTGCAGAACACCTCACAAGCTATCCTAGCAATAGAACAACAAGTCACAAACCAAACCACAACAACCAAACAACCAGGAATTAGGGCTTTACCAAAACCCGAGCAAGGTTTCAAGGTCCAAGGGTAGTCTCGGCCAAGCTAGGTCCAACCACACACAAGAAAACTCCAAGCTCCTTTCTCTTCACTCTCGGCTAGGGCATACAATCCAACACAAGGCATAGGTTAGGTTTAGCTTAATCACACAACAACAAGGCACAATTCCCACATGGTGCTCTCGACCACCAAGGGGTTTTAGGACAAAGAAGCACACATCAAATAAGCACCACTCACCTTGCAGTCTCGACCAAAGAGGTGACACTAGAGGCCTCTGTAAGCACACTCCACAAACACCCAAAAGAATTCGGCTAGGGCTACTTGCACAACCAAGAAAAGAAATTTGAGAACAACAACAACAAGCATTCGAACACAACACAAGAGCAAGAACAAACATACTGACCTATTAGTCTCGGCCAAGAGGAGGAAAAGAGACAATGAGGATTTCGGCAATAGCACGAGTGAAGGGATTTTCGGATCTTCAACCACCAAAAAAAGAGCAAACTCCAAATCTTCTCTTCTCAACCAATAGAACTCGGATCTATAAGGAGGAGAGAAACTGTAAGAACCCGACCCAAAACATGGTCCTAAACCTGGGATCTTACTCAGCATGCAAGTTAAATATGATAACAAGCGGTTTAGAGCTTATATTTAAAAACCTTTCAAAACATATGAGTAGGGGGAGCCCTTAAAACATAACCAACAATTTTCATTTTAAACAATCCAACAAAGTAAAACAACCTGGCCAGTGTTTAATAAAATGTACAATACAATTCAAGCAACGTTTTAAACAATGTTCCCCTAGGACTCCTGTCCATCTACATGCTGAATAAACGATGCAATAATAAAAGACAGAGTGCCGGCGTTCCCCATGATCAATCGGCTCCCTCCGCTAGCCCTCCCGGTGTTGTCCCAAGTTACCGAAAGATAAATAAGGGTGAGTATAAACATACTCAGTGAAGAATCCCCAACCAGGGGTACAATACGATACATCAGTCATCTAGCAACTCAACATGCAAGCAAGCGACTATCAACACGGATCATAGCTCAACGAGCTCATAAAACAAGATCTGGAAACATCGGAAGTCTCTTACTTAGGAATCATCGGAAGTCTCCTACTTCGGCCTAATGATTGGTTCTCATAACCAATCCCGGGACATCTCCGAGGGTCTTTCTCCTCGGCCAATTGATCACTCAAAAACCGATCCCAAGATGTCCGACACCCTCGAGGGTCTTTCTCCTCGACCAATTGATTAGCTCAAAAGCCAATCCCAATGGGTGTCCTCAAGGGCCTCTTACCCTCGCTAACAATCTGGACTATCGGGAGAGTACCCATGATCCGCTCTAAAGCTGGAAGGGCGGTGTATTCACGAACATTAGCCCGGGAGCTCTCGAACCGGCTACTAACGCGTGTCGCGCACACACCGCATGCTCTTCTCGCAACCGGCGTAAATGCGGGGCCCTAAGGGCAAACTACGCGCGGGCGCACGCATGCCTAAGACTCGGAAACGGTCTCACCGAACACGATGAGTGCGAGGCCCTCGGCACTCATCCGTGCACTGTACCACCGACACGAAGCTAAGAACCGGCCAAGGCAGCTTGCACCGTTGGCGTGGTTCCGCTCTAGCGGGCTACAAACTAGGCTTATGCCGATGTGGTAGCTACATCCACATCGGCCGCTGGGGGAAGCAATGTACGTTATGCTTCGCTCTACTCCCGACCGGTGGGGACAAAGTACGTTATGTCCGCTCTCGGCCTCCGGATGATGACAAACCCTACTACGCTATCTAAGAATACCGAGTAAATCAATGATTCTGGCTAGCAAGCAATGACCGACATCAATCACGTTTACCTAGCATGATACTACCACTTAAACAGAATCACAAGCATCTTTGGAAGAACAAACCTAGCATGGCACTAACATGTAAAATCAACAAACATGCTAGCAAGAGATCAAACAAAGTCGCCTATCACTATCATGCTCATAACAATCAAAGCAAACATACAAGGCACAATCGAGATATATCGCAGGTCCACACAACCACGGTAAGAAATCCTTACAGGACAAGCAGAAAATAATCACAAATCAACCAAGCAATCCTCGAGCCTCTAATCGAACCCAAACAACCTAAACATAAAATAAAGCAAAACCCAATTCAAATACATAAAAACAGCCCAAATAAATCCCTAAACAAAGACCAAGAAAAGACTCGGGAAATACCATCCGAGAAGCCACAAGGCTCGGGCCAACCAAAGACACACATGTGGCGGTCGGGCGCAGAAGAGCACTGGTGGGCGCTGGGCACAAGCGCTGGGCACCGGGCGCAAGGTGGCGCGCCGCGCAGCGCGCGGAGTCCGGGCAAGGCAAGGGCGCACGGCGCGGGCTCGAGCTCGGCTGGGCGACGACACACGGCGCGGCTTGGCAGAGGACGGCGCACGGGCGCTGGGCGGGAGGCGACGCGACGCGATGGGCTCGGGGCGCTCGGGAAGGCACGACGACCTACTGTGGGGAGCGACTTCGGCGCGGCTGGGGCTCGGGCGACTCGACACGGACACGGGCGACACGGAGGCGGCACGGGCGATGCAGATCTGGGCTCGGCGCGACTCGGGCGAGGGCGATGCAGATCTGGACTCGGCGCGACCAAGGCGACACGAAGATGGCCTGGGCGATGCAGATTTGGGCTCTGCGCGACTAGGGCGAGGCGGCGCGCGATCGGCGCTGGGGTGGCTCGGCGCGGCGCGGGCATGGGTGAGTCGGGCGGCTGGGAGCGAGGCGCGGCTAGGGCTGGACATGGGCGACTAGGGTGGGCATGGTGCGGCCAAAAGGGGTTGCTCGCTGGAGTGGAGGAGAGAGAAAAGGAGAGAAAAAGGAAATTTTGGGGATTTTGGAAAATAAAAGGGAAAAATAAAAGGAAAAAGGGAATTAAAAGGAAAAATGGGATTTTATCCTCCTTTCCATCCTAAACCAATTTTCTTTCCAAATTTAAATAAGTCTTAAAGTCCTTAAATCCCATTTCGGCTTCCTCCTTGAGACCCCAGTGAAACAACCTTTTCCAAACAATAACTCTCACTTAAACAAACTCCCAAATCATCTCTAAGGGCACAGGCTCGAATCCCCAAAGGAAACACCCAAACAACGATCACTTTGCCCAAAACCCAAATCACAATCGAACTCCCAAACGAATACCCCAAACATCTCGGGACTCATGAGACACCAACATACAAGCCTCAACAAAGGCAGGAGCTGCCTCAAGCCACGAAAAACCACAAATCCTGCCCGGGAGCAAAAAGACCAAAATACCCCTAAGGGTCAAAGCAGCTCTAACGGCCCAACCGAACCATGAACTGAGGCAGGAAGCACTCGAGAGGCGGAATAGAAAATCGGGCAAGCTGAGAAACATAACCCCTTTAAGCTGAAGTTGGCTCTCAGCCAAGACAAGGAGAAAGAGGAAAAGAGAATTTGCATGTAACGACCCAAGTTTTCATCTCGGTCTTCCAGGTATGTCCAAAGGGTATTTTGATAATTTGGTCGGGCCGTTAGGGCTGTTTCTGTCTTCTCAGTTGTTTATGTTCTTGGATGTTCAGATAGGGGTTTGGATGCCTTCTGATTGAGTTTGGGGTGTTGAGAGTTGCAAAAATAAAAATGAGAGTTTTGCCGGAATAAAAATGCATAAGCTGGGGTTTGAACCAGGGTGGCCTGGCTAGTTAGCTAAGGGGCCCTTGCTAGATGAGCTGCAGGCGGTTGTTGACACTCATTCCACAGGTTATCTTGGTTTGCCTTGGTTTTCGGGACTTAAGTGAGTTTGATTAAAAAAATAGGTTTTTCTTTTTTCTCCTTCCCAAATTCCCTTGCCACATTCTCTTCTCCAAAGCTCGTTCTTGTCGTGGGATTTCCACCCTCTCGGGAGCTTCGATCGATCGTCCCGGGTAAGTGATCCTTGTGTTTCGATTTTCCTCCCTTGTTGTTGTTGTCGATCCGTTGGCTAAGGGAGTTGTTGGTTTGTTCTTGCTCGCCGAGAGGAGGGGAAAGGTAATTGTTGGTCGTGCGTTGTTGTTGTGGTTGCAGCCGCACGGAGTCGCCCAGCTTGCTGCAGCCCCTTCGCATCGCCGCCCAGCCTGCAACAACCCCGTCGCTTCGCAGCCCCTGCCGTAGCTCGATCCCGCCAGAATGCAGCAGCGCTTTGCCGAGCACCGAGACGCATCGCTCAAGCCAGCCCGCGCGCGAGCAGCAGCCCTGTCGTGATCGCATCCTCTGTAACGACCCAGGTTTTCATCCCGGTCTTCCAGGTATGCCCTAGGGGTATTTTGGTAATTTGGTCGGGCCGTCAGGGCCGTTTATGTCTTTTTAAGTTGTTAAAATTATTGGATAGACTTAAGTAAGATTTTGATACTTTGTGGTTGTGTTTGGGCATGGTGAGATGAAAAAGAAAAATTGAGAAATAGAGTGAAGCAGTTGGGTTTCGAACCCAGGTGGTATAGGAGGTTAGTTGTGTGTCATTGCCGGTTGAGCCTCGAGCTGTTCTTGTTACTCTTTCCGTGGCATATCTTGGTTAGCCTTGAGTCCTTGGGATTTTGGTGCATTTGATTAAAAGAAGGGAAATTAGGTTTGGGTGTTTCTTCTCCAAAATCCCCTTGCCGCCCCAAGCTTTCTCTCCCAAGCCCCCTTGTCGTGCTCTTCTTCCCAAGCTCCATCGGCGTCATCCGCGGCGAAAGGGCCTAAGCGAGCAGCCGAGCACTGTGTCACCCCAGAAGAAATTTCATCCGACGGCCAGGTCGCGCCAGCAGAAAGAACCGTGGTCGCGCGGATGCCCATCGCCAGCAGCCCCGTCGCCCCTGTCGCACGCACTAGTAGCAGGCCCGTCACCCCTATCGCACGCACCAGCAGTAGGCCGTCGCAGCCGTCGCGGGCACCAGACACCATCGCCAGCCGAGCTCGCGTTCTCCCGTCCGCGTCTACGCCCCGCGCCCGCTTCTCATCTGCACTGTAACAGCCCAGATTTCAGTTAAATGGAAATTAGTTTAAAAAAAAAAATAGAATAGGAGGGCTCGAACCCTTAGCCTCAAAGAGGGAAGGGAGTTTGGAATTAATTAAGGAAAAATAAATAAATGCGTTGGCCAGGGCTCAAAGGGGGGAAGCCTTGGGAAGGGCATTTGAGATTCCCAAAGCCTATTTAACTTAGGGAAGGAAGGAAAAAGAAAAAAAAAAAGAAAAAGGAAAAGCCCCTTCTCTTGCAAACCCTCACCCTCTCCCCACACCCTCGCCGCCACCGCCGTTGCTCTTTGCCGCCCATCGCCCCGCCTCGTCGCGTGCAGCCACCAGACCAGACTGCACCGAGCCGCCTTGCAGCCAGCCCAGCCGCGCGCACCAGTCGCCCTACCCTAGCCGCGCGCGCACGCGCGCGACCAGTCGCACGCCCCACGCCACATCGCTTCTCGTCGCGCGCCCGCACGCCGTCGCGCGCGCCTCCGCATCTCGCGGCCTAGGTCGCCCGCTCGCAGCCCCGCCGTCCCGTCGCCTTGCCGCACGCCCGCTCTAGCGTGTCTGCTCGCCTTGCCGCGCACCTGAGCCAGCGCCAGCGTCTCTGCCGCACTAGCAGCGCCCATTCCTGCTCCTTGCTGCCGAGACGTGTGTCTTCTCGGTTGGTAAATTTTCGAGCCTCCACCCTTTGGACTTCATGATTTTAGCTGCTATTTATTTATTTAGGATATTTTATTGTATGCCTAGGTCGCTCGGGTTCACTTAAAAGCTCGAGGGTTGTTAGTAGATTCGTGATAAGTTACTTCCCACTCGTTTCCAGGTAAGGATTTCTTACCCGGGGTTGTGTGGACCCTGCGAACACTTGATAGCATATTGATTATTGTAACTGTATGAGTTTCTAGTGGATAGGCTTCATGCTTGCTTTTGATTCATGTTCGTGTTATGTTTGAGTTTCGTTAGTTCCATGCCAGGGTTCTCTTATCCTGACATATCCATGCTTTATGTTGTTTTCTATTAGTTCCATGCTACGATCTTCCATCTTGGCATATCCATGTTCTCCGTTGAATGCTGTTAGATCCATGTTAGGTTTAGACAGGTGTCGTATAGTGTAGAGGATTGTAGGGGTAACTAGTGTAGGTCCCGCTCGGGTAAGACCCCGATGGACATCCAGAGGTGTAAGACCCCGATGGGCATCCTAGGTGTATCAGACCTCGATGGGCATCACTGAGTTGGAGGTGTAAGACCCCGATGGGCATCCTAGGTGTATAAGACCCCGATGGGCATCACTGAGTTGGAGGTGTAAGACCCCGATGGGCATCCTAGGTGTATAAGACCCCGATGGGCATCACTGAGTTGGAGGTGTAAGACCCCGATGGGCATCCTAGGTGCATAAGACCCCGATGGGCATCACTGAGTTGGAGGTGTAAGACCCCGATGGGCATCCTAGGTGTATAAGACCCCGATGGACATCACTGAGTTGGAGGTGTAAGACCCCGATGGGCATCTTAGGTTTATAAGACCCCGATGGGCATCACTGAGTTGGAGGTGTAAGACCCCGATGGGCATCCTAGGTGTATAAGACCCCGATGGGCAACACTGAGTTGGAGGTGTAAGACCCCGATGGGCATCCTAGGTGTGTAAGTCCCCGATGTGCAGCACTGAGTCCTAGGTTGTGAAAGGCCCGAAGGGCATCCAATTGTAGAACCTAGGGTAGTTTATAGCTGTAAGCCTTCGAATAGGCAAGCTCCAAGAGGGGCGTATGGTCTAACCCAACTGTTTGCTCCAAGTCGTTGTATGGTTGCATGTGCTTGTGCTGAATGAGATGTTTTCGTATTGTACCCCGGTTGGGGATTCTTACTGAGTAACTTGTTGCTCACCCTTATTTTTCTGTCGTTTTCCACCGGGTAACTTGGGGACAGAGGTGGATGGCTAGGAGGAGGTCTTTGGATGATCATGGATAGCTGACTCTGAGATTGCACGTTCTTTTACTGTTTTTATGAATTAGCATGTAGTGGGACTTGAGTCCCTAGGAAAACACTCAAAAAACTATTTTATGTTCACAAACCGTTTCCCTTTGATTTGTTTTAAGAAAGTACTGATCACTCACTTACTTGTTGGTTTTATTTATTGGAGTTATGGTTTATGTTTTAAATGTGCTGACTGCAAAGATTTAAATTTGGAGCTCTGAATGACGTTTTACATTCTTAATCATGCATGCTAAGTAAGGAGCTAGGTTAGAGACCGTTTCTTGGGTCGGGTCCTTATAGTTGGTATCAGAACTCAGAGTTATAGGTTCTGTAGACTGACCTGCAGTTGTAGGTTGTTTTCCATGATCATCTGCCCTCCACCAGCCATCAGGTATGTCTGTAAGTTTAAGGTTACGGGTTAAGAATTACAATACCGTTTGCACCTTGCATGTACATGACTTGTTGTTGTAGAGCAGGGAATACAGGTTCTGACTCATTGTTGGTTTGGGTGTAGATTGACAGTATGCCAGTCACTCGTAGAGGGCAGGGAGGCTCGAGGCCGACCAGCCATGGCATTCGTATTGATTCAGACACGGGAGGGACGTCGTCCCAAGCTGATGCTGATGTTAGGCCGCCTACAGGCCCTTCTGCCGTGTTGCCCGTAGAGGGCGTGGAGGCAACTCAGCCTCGGGAGGCTGCACCGAGAGTTGCTTTTGTAGAGTCCATGAGGGCTCTTATGGTTGGGTTCTTTGTCGTCGACTGGAGGGCCAGCGAGAGAGGCCGAGACGCGATCTCTGTTAGCCGCACACAGAGGAGGAGGCCCGAATTCGGATATAAGCGGTGACCGAGTTGGTTCAAGTGAGAGGACTATAGTGCTACCGATCGCCACTCGGCAGAGCCAATTGTGAATGAGGCCGTTGTGGCGGAAGGTGCTGAGGATCTGGGTAAGTGGCTGAGGGATTTTGTCAAATGGAAGCCCGAGAAGTTCAGTGCCCCTAGAGTACCATTGGTAGCTGCCGCGTGGATTGCTGAGCTGGAATATACATTTATGGTGATGGCTTGTCCTAAGGTGCAGCGAGCTCGATGTGCAGCTCATGTGTTGTTAGTGCATGCATACTAAGTGGTGGTGGGATTCCACCTTGAGTGAGAGGCCGGCTGGGTCTCCACCTGCCACCTGGGAATTCTTCAAGGCCGAGTTCAAGGCAAAATATATCAGTGAAGAAGCCCAAGAAAAGATGATTGAGCTGTTTTGAAACCTTAAGCAGGGGTCTGACTCGATAGAGGTGTATGAGAAATTTTTTTCGGAGTATGGGTACTTCGCGCCGCAGTTGATTGCTACCCCTGAGCTGAAGATCAGGAAGTTCATTGCAGGTTTGAGACAGGGAGTGTCTCAGAATGTTAGGGCGCAGGCCCTAGAGACTTTTGCCAAGGCGATGCAGATTGGCGACGATTTATGATGGGAAGTACCCTCGAGAGCGGTAGCTAGTGCAGTAGTGCGAGAAGGCCCGGTGTACTCGGGCGAAGCGTAAGTTTGACTCGGGAAGTAATGGCGTGGGGCGGTCGCGCGCCGTGGTACTTATCATGGCAGAGACCAGCATCGGGACCGTAACCGTGATCAGCCTCGCCAACAGGGCGTAGGGAGGCCGCCACCGTATTGTAGATCCTGTGGGAAGCAGCATTGGGGACCTTGTGGTGGTAACCCTAGAGCTTGCTATAACTGTGGTAAGGAGGGGCATCAGGCCCGGCATTGCAATCGTAGCAGCGATGGTGGCGCGATCGGCCAAAGAAAGCGGGGAGAGTGTATGCTACGACCCGCCAGAGGTCGAGGAAGCGGGGCGCGCGGTGGCGGTGCACGCTTCTAGTTCTTGACCACCTTGCCTTTGTGTTGTTTGATTCGGGTTCCAGACATTCTTTTATTTCTGCTGTGTTTGCTGAGCATGCCTGCATGATTTTAGAGCCCCTAGGATTTGAGTTATCTATTGCTACTCCCTCGGGAGTTAGCATGTTGACTAGCCAGAAGGTAAGGGATGGTCGGATACAGGTATCCGACGAGTCTCTGCAGGTTACGCTCATAGCGTTAGCTATGAGTGGTTTTGACGTAATCCTCGGTATGGATTGGTTGGCTGATAACCACGTAATGATTGACTGCCGCCGGAAGGAGGTAGTGTTCGGGCCGCCGGGTAGGCCTAGCTTTAAATTTTAGGGCACCTAGAGTGGGGTGTGTCCGCCTGTGATTTCGGCAGTTAAAGCTCACCGTTTGCTAGCTCGAGGAGCTTGGGGTTTCTTAGCTAAGTTGACCGGAGAGAACCATGATCAGTTATCTGTTGAGCAAGTGCCCATTGTGCAAGAGTTTGCAGATGTTTTTCCTGAAGAGTTGCCTGGTCTGCCGCATAAGAGGGAGGTGGATTTCTCAATAGAGCTTGAGCTAGAGACTCGTCCTATTTCGAAAGCTCCTTATCGTATGGCGCTAGCTGAACTGAAAGAGCTAAAGGAGCAGTTGCAGGAGTTTCTTGACAGAGGATTTATTAGGCCAAGTGTGTCCTCGTGGGGAGCACCCGTGCTATTTGTTAAGAAAAATGATAGCTCGATGCGTCTATGCATCGATTACAGGGAACTGAACAAGGTGACTATCAAGAACAAGTATCCACTGCCACGTATCGATGACTTGTTTGACCAGCTACAGGGAGCTTGTGTGTTCTCGAAGATTGACTTAAGGTCAGTCTACCACCAGTTAAGGATCCGGGAAGCAGATATCCCTAAAATAGCTTTCAGGTCGAGGTATGGTCACTACGAGTTCGTGGTCATGTCCTTCGGACTGACGAACGCCCCAGCAGCATTCATGGACATGATGGACAGAGTGTAACGGCCCCGTTTTCCTTTCCGGTTAATAACAAAATTAATTGGAAAATTAATTTAATCTTTTGGGATTTGAGCCTTGCCCTAAATGGTGAATGTGGAGTTTTAAGAAAAGAGTCTTAATTAAAAAGAAAAAGAGAAAAGAATTTCTTTGACCGGGACCCGTAAGAGAAAAGCCTTGGGAAAGGAACTTAGGGCTCCTAGCCTATTTAAAAATAAGGAAAAGAAGGAAAATCAAGAAACTCCTAATTTTTCCCCTTAGAGCCGCATTCTCTCTCTCTCTCTCTCTCTCTCTCTCCTAAAACCCTAGCCGAGCGGCCCCTAGCCACACCATCGAGCCACCCCGAGCCACCCGGCCCTAGCGCGACGCACCACCCCCGCCAGCCACCGCCGCCGCGCAGACACCCACACACCGCACGGACCACGCACCGCTTGGCCCCGCCGCCGCGTCACGCGACGCTCGCGAACCAGCGGCCCACCGTCGCACCCCATCGCGCCGCCGGCGTCGCCGTGGCCGCCAAAGACCGCCGACGTCGCTCGTGGTCGCGACAAGATGCCGCCGCGCAGCTCGACGCGCGCGCCGCCGCCGCAGCGCCCGCCGCTCAGTGCGACCCACGACGCGCGCCCACTCCAGCGCGACCCCGCGCGCGCGCCGGCCAATGAGCGCTTCGCTCGCGCGTCGCCTTGCGGCCGCGCACACCCGCTGCCGCCCTGCGCGTCCGCCGGACGTGCGCATGCGCGCCAGCGCCAGCGCCAGCGCCCAGCGCCAGCGCCAGCGCCCGGCCACACCAGCGGCGCCCAAGCCACCCTCCTTGCTGCTGCGAGGCCCGTGTCTTCTCGGTGGTAATTCCCGAACCAATCCCTTTGTGTTTTCTAAGCAGGCTGCTGTATGTATTTACTTAGGATGCTTTATTTATGCCTAGGTTGCTCGAGTTCGTATTAAGCTCGAGGGTCTTTTTGGTTGTGATAGCTATTCTCCACTTGTTTTTCGTGTAAGGACTTCCTACCGTGGTTGTGTGGACCTGCTATGCTTTCTTAATTGTGCCTTGTATGCTTGTTTACCTTTATGAGCATGTTAATGGATAGGATAGCTAGTGATTGAATTCTTGCTAGCATGTTTTGCCTTTTTGTACATGTTAGTGCCATGCTAGGTTTGTTCTTCCGGCATGCTTGAGATTCTGCTTTAAGCTCGTAGTATCATGCTAGGCTATGTATGATGAGATGTCTTTGTGGATGTTAGCCAGAATCACGTACTTGGTAGTCTAAGCTAGTATGATAGGGTTTGTCTTCATCTAGAGGTGAGAGCGGACATAACGTACCTTGTCCCCACCGGTCGGGAGTAGAGCGAAGCATAACGTACCTTGCTTCCCCGTGCAGCCGGTGAGGATTAGCTACCTCATTGGCATAAGCCTAGTTTTTGTAGCCTGCTAGAGCGGAACCCCGCCAGCGGTGCAAGCCTACCTTGGCCGGTTCTTAGCCAGTCGGTGGTACAGCCGCACGCAGATGAGTGCCGAGGGCCTCGCCTCTTGTGATCGGTGTCACCGTTTCCGAGTCTTAGGCATGCGTGCACGGCCCGCGTAGTTTGCCCTTAGGCCCCGCATTACGCCGCCGGTTGCGAGAAGAGCATGCGGTGTCTTGCGCTGACACGCGTTAATAGCTTGATTCGGAGAGCTCCCGGGCTAATGTTCGTGAGTACACAGTTCCTTCTTGTTTAGAGCCGGACTTGGGTACTCTCCCGATAGTCCAGATTTATAGCGAGGGTAAGAGACCCTTGAGGACACCCATTGGGATTGACTTTAGAGTTAATCAATTGGTCGAGGAGAAAGACCCTCGAGGGTGTCGGACATCTTGGGATCGGTTTTGAGTGATCAATTGGCCAAGGGAGAAAGACCCTTGGAGATGTCGGGATTGGTTTGAGAGCCAATCATTAGGCGGAAGTAGGAGACTTTCCGTGGATTCCGGATTTGCCTTGTGAGCTCATTGAGCTAAGATCCGTGTTGATATTTGTGGCATGTGTACTAGGTCGCTAGATGATAGATTGCATCGTATCGTCCCGGTCGGGGTTCTTCTTGAGTATGTTTATACTCACCCTTATCGTGGTTTCTTCCACGGGTAACTTGGGACAAGACCAGGTGGCTAGCGGAGAGAGTGGGAGATCATGGATCTTCTTGACACTGGCCGTGTCTTATTTTCTTGTTTTTAAGTAAAAAAATCTTGATCGATCCATTTTTTTAATTTGAATGGTTCGTTTTGCCTAATGAATGTTTACTTTGTTTTGATTGTTTTCCGTTCATGTGTTTGAAAAGCTTTTAATCCGACCACCGGGCCGGGTCCTTTTATGTTTTAAATTTGCATGCTGAGTAAAGACCTAGATTTAGTTCCATTTTCGGGTTGGGTCTTTACACAGAGTGTTCAAGGCATTCTTGGACCGCTTTGTCATCGTATTCATAGACGACATTTTTGTGTACTCTAAGTCTAAGGAGGACCATGCTTCGCACCTAAGGCAGATTTTGTCGGCCTTGCGCGAGAACCAGCTCTATGCGAAGTTTTCAAAGTGTGACTTTTGGCTTGAGGAGGTAGCTTTTCTAGGACACGTTGTGTCTAAGGAGGGAGTGGTTGTGGACCCTTCAAAGATAGAGGCCGTTAGTTCGTGGGCGGTAGCCGACGATCGTGTCGTAGATTCGTAGCTTTCTAGGTCTGGCCGGATATTACCGATGCTTCGTTCAAAATTTTTCTACTATAGCAGCCCCGCTTACTCGGTTGACGAGAAAGTGCGTCAATTTCGTTTGGGATAAGAAGTGCGATGAGAGTTTTGCTAAGCTGAAGAACAACTTGACGTTTGCACCAGTGTTGGCAGTTCTAGAGGGAACAGGGGGTTTCGTGGTGTACAGTGATGCCAACAAGTTTGGTTTGGGTTGCGTTCTGATGCAACACGGTAAGGTGATAGCGTACGCCTCGAGGCAGTTGAAACCACACGAGCAGAACTATCCGACTCATGATATGGAGTTGGCAGCGGTCGTCTTTGCACTTAAGATCTGGAGACACTACTTGTATGGGGAAAAGATTCAGATTTTCTCGGACCACCAAAGCCTCAAGTATTTCTTCACTCAGAAGGACTTAAACATGAGACAGAGGAGGTGGTTGGAGCTTGTAAAAGATTACGATCGTGAGATCTGTATATCACCACGGGAAGGCAAACGTTGTAGCAGATGCACTAAGTAGGAAGACCTCGCATCTAGCAACGTTGGCAAATCCCAACAGTACCATAAGAGAAGACCTCGAGAGAGCGGAAATAGCAGTGATGTTAGGGGATGTTACCACCAGGGTAGCTCAGTTGGCCATCCAGCCTTCGATAAGGCAAAGGATTATCGACGGCCAGTTGAATGATCTTAAGTTAAAGAGTTTGTATGAGAGAGTTCAGGCAGACGGTGACTTCGATTTTGTGATATTTGCAGATGGTGGCTTGAGATATAAGGGTTGGCTATGTGTCCCAGCCGATGCCGGTATTCGCACAGAGTTGTTGACCGAGGTTCACACGTCGCCTTTTGCATGGCACCCAGGGGGTAACAAGATGTATCAAGGTCTTAAGCAGACTTTTGGTGGATGGGGATGAAGAGAGAGATTGCCCAGTTTGTCAGTCCGTGCTTCACTTGTCAGCAAGTGAAGGTGCCTAGGCAGAAACAAGCAGGTTTGCTGCAGCCGCTCGGGGTGCCACAGTGGAAGTGGGAGGAGATTACCATGGACTTTATTTCGGGTTTTCCCAGGACTCCTAGAGGTTATGCACAGATTTGGGTGATCGTTGACAGGTTGACCAAGTGTGCACACTTCATTCCCGGGAGGATAAGCTATACCGTGGAGCAAAGGCGCGATTGTTCCTTGAAGCGAGATAGTTAGGTACCACGGAGTGCCAGTTAAAATTATCTCCGACCAAGATTCTCGTTTTACATCACGGTTTTGGAAAGCTCTTGAGCGAGTTTGGGCACGAGTGCGGCTACGATCTGACCTTCCATCCACAGACCGATGGTTGGAGACAGAGGCGGGTGAACAGATTTTTAGAAGATATGTTGCGAGCTTTGTGTGTTGGATTTCGGGTAGTTGGGACCAATACTTATATTTGATGGAGTTTGCCTACAACAATAGTTTCCGGTCGACCATTCAGATGGCACCGTTTGAGGCATTGTATGGTAAGCGCTGCAGATCCCCAGTATTCTGGGAAGAGGTTGGAGACAGGCAGGTATTGGGTCCGGAGTTGCTCCAGTTGACCAATGAGGTGTCCAGAAAATCGAGCTCGTATGTTGATCGCGAGAGCAGAGGCGGAAGAGCTACGCCGATGTCGGCGTAGAGAGTTGGAGTTTGAGGTTGGCGGCCACGTGTTCCTTAAGGTAGCTCCGATGCGTGGAGTTCTGAGGTTTGGTAGAAAGGGGAAGCTGAGCCCCAGGTTTGTTGGACCATTCGAGATCCTCGAGAGGATTGGGGCCGTAGCTTATCGATTAGCATTGCCGCCATCCTTGGCTGCAGTGCATAGTGTGTTCCATGTTTCGATGCTCCGCCAATATGTGGCAGACCCTTCGCATGTCATAGATTTCGAGCCTTTGCAGCTAAACCATGACCTGAGCTTTGAAGAAAAACCCATAAAGATCTTAGCATTTGAGAAGAAAGTCCTGAGGAACCGAGCTATTGATTTAGTGAAAGTGCAGTGGCGGAATCAAAGAGTTGAGGAAGCTACTTGGGAGTTAGAAGGGGAAATGAGGAGAAACTACCCGGAGTTGTTTTAGTGCGGCGACTTAGAGGACGGAAGTCCTCCAAGGAGGAGTATTGTAATGGCCGGATTTGATTAAATGGAAATTAGTTTAAAAAAAAAAGAATAGGAGGGCTCGAACCCTTAGCCTCAAAGAGGGAAGGGAGTTTGGAATTAATGAAGGAAAAAAAAAATAAATGCGTTGGCCAGGGCTCGAAGGGGGGAAGCCTTGGGAAGGGCATTTGAGATTCCCAAAGCCTATTTAACTTAGGGAAGGAAGGAAAAACAAAAAAAAAAAGAAGGAAAAGCCCCTTCTCTCGCAAACCCTCACCCTCTCCCCACACCCTCGCCGCCGCCGCCGCTCGTTGCCGCCCATCGCCCCGCCTCGCCGTGCGCAGCCACCAGCCCAGGCCGCACCGAGCCGCCTTGCAGCCAGCCCAGCCGCGCGCGCACGAGTCGCCAAGCGAGGCGGCGCACGGGTTGCACGCCCTGCGCGCCGCCTACCGCCGCCCGTCGTCGCGCCCGCGCAGCGGCGCCCGATGTTGCCGTCACGCGTCTGCATCGTCGCGCCAAAGACACCGCCGAAAGCCGTCCGTCTGCGTCGCTCCGCTCGCCCACGCGCTGTCCCAGCGAGACAGCACGTCCACGCGCCGTCTCCGCAGCCTAGGTCGCCCGCTCGCTGCCTCGCCGTCCCGTCGCCTTACCACGTGCCCGCTCGGCGTGTACGCGCGCCGCCTTGCTTGCGCGAGCCCGAGCGATGCCCGCTCAGCGTGTCGCTCGCCTTGCCGCGCACCGTGCAGCGCTAAGCGCGCCTGCCACGCTGCACCGGCGCCGTTCTGCTCTTTGCTACCGAGACGTGTGTCTTCTCGGTTGGTAAATTTCTGAGCCTCCACCTTTTGGACTTCATGATTTTAGCTGCTGTTTATTTATTTAGGATATTTTATTGTATGCCTAGGTCGCTCGGGTTCGCTTAAAAGCTCGAGGGTTGTTAGTAGATTCGTGATAAGTTACTTCCCACTCGTTTCCAGGTAAGGATTTCTTACCCGGGGTTGTGTGGACCCTGCGAACACTTGATAGCATATTGATTATTGTAACTGTATGAGTTTCTAGTGGATAGGCTTCATGCTTGCTTTGGATTCATGTTCGTGTTATGTTTGCGTTCCGTTAGTTCCATGCTAGGGTTCTCCTATCCTGACATATCCATGCTTTATGTTGTTTTCTATTAGTTCCATGCTACGTTCTTCCATCCTGGCATATCCATGTTCTCCGTTGAATGTTGTTAGATCCATGTTAGGTTTAGACAGGTGTCGTATAGTGTAGAGGATTGTAGGGGTAACTAGTGTAGGTCCCGCTTGGGTAAGACCCCGATGGACATTCAGAGGTGTAAGACCCCGATGGGCATCCTAGGTGTATAAGACCCCGATGGGCATCACTGAGTTGGAGGTGTAAGACCCCGATGGGCATCCTAGGTGTATAAGACCCCGATGGGCATCACAAAGTTGGAGGTGTAAGACCCCGATGGGCATCCTAGATGTGTAAGTCCCCGATGGGCAGCACTGAGTCCTAGGTTGTGAAAGGCTCGAAGGGCATCCAGGTGTAGAACCTGGGGTAGTTTATAGCTGTAAGCCTTCGAATAGGCAAGCTCCAGGAGGGGCGTATGGTCTAACCCAACTGTTTGCTCCAAGTCGTTGTATGGTTGCATGTGCTTGTGCTGAATGAGATGTTTTCGTATTGTACCCGGTTGGGGATTCTTCTTGAGTAACTTGTTGCTCACCCTTATTTTCTGTGGTTTTCCACGGGTAACTTCGGGGACAGAGTTTGGATGGCTAGGAGGAGGCTCTTTGGATGATCATGGATAGCTGACTCTGAGATTGCACGTTCTTTTACTCTTTTTATGAATTAGCATGTAGTGGGACTTGAGTCCCTAGGAAAACACTCAAAAAACTATTTTATGTTCACAAACCGTTTCCCTTTGATTTGCTTTAAGAAAGTACTGATCACTCACTTACTTGTTGGTTTTATTTATTGGAGTTATGGTTTTTGTTTTAAATGTGCTGACTGCAAAGATTTAAATTTAGAGCTCTGAATGACGTTTTACATTCTTAATCATGCATGCTAAGTAAGGAGCTAGGTTAGAGACCGTTTCTTGGGTCGGGTCCTTACATGCACGTCGCTCCCGCGCGCCTTTGTCTCGCCCACAGCTAGTCGCTCCGGCTCTCACGCGCGCCTGACTCGCGCCCAGTGCTGCAGTGCAAAGACGCCACCTTCATTGCCATGCCAGACCACATCGCCAGCCGGTGCCAGTGCCGTTCGGCTGTCCGTCCATAGCGTCAGCCGTGCCGTGTGAGTTGCTCCCGAGATGAGCCCTATTGTAAAGACCCGACCCAAAAGGGGCTCTAAATGGGCCTTTACCCCAATGCATGTAGTGAAAATAAAAGACATTATGAAGAATACATTTCGGATCCCAAGTAAAAACAGAAACATTCAACAACCCAAACATACATTTCTAAAAGCATACTACGATCGAGAGATTTATTTAAACCATTAAAACAATCCACAAGTACAAATATCTTTGGAATCCATAAAGCGTAAGAAAACATCACGGGGCTCTGTGCCCGTCTACATGCATTCAGGGAAATAATAAAAAGTGAAGAGTCATGATAATTAAAATAAAATAATCGAGAGATGACAAGCGAGGTTCCATGATCACGGCTCCTCCTTGACCATCCTGTCTCCGCCTTGATTACCGTGGAAAACCACGAGAATAAGGGTGAGTAACGAATTACCAGTAAGAATCCCCAGCAGGGGTACAATACGATATACATGATCATCTAGAAGAATGTATGCAAGCTATGAGTACAAACACAGAGCGGAGCACAAAGCTAAGTCCACACTTGGACCTCGGATGCCATCTCGGGGTCTTAGTCGGAAATACCACAACACACTAAGCGCGCTATCACGGGAACAAGTCCCGGCCTCGGCACGCCCTGCGCCGATCGAAAGGTGCAGCGGCTCAAGATCGAGGAGCTCTCGATCGGTATTTGTAATGAGCGTAAGCGCGCACCGCATGCTACCGCAAACTCGGGGTGCGGGTCTAGTGGCAAAGCTGCCCGAGTTCGATCACCATGCCTAACTAAATCTACGGATCGGTGTCAGCGACATAGGGGTGTGAGACACGGACACGTGAACTATGTCGGCTGTACCACACACTTTGAGGCTAAGGAACCCGGTCGTGGTAGGCTTACACGAGAAGCGGTCCTTGCCCTAACAGTGGCAATCAAGGGCTACGGCCGAACACGCCGAGGGCGTGTCGATCGCCGGGGGCGAGGCAATGCCAAGTCATCATCCCGACCGTTGGGGCATTTAACGATCTGCCACCCTCACCCAAGATTGCGGGGCCTGCTCGGTTGGGATAGCTAATCCCTCTCACGGGGTCCAAGGGCGGAGGCTGTCTCGAGCGTCCTTGCCAAAGATGCAAGATACTTTATGCATCGGGCGGATGATTCTATCTACCTCAATTCTAAACCTTAACAATAATAACGATTCAATCAATGCGGTCCAATACGTGCTCATCGGATACAAAGAACCTAGCATGATACTACGAAGCAAGAGCGAGATATCGAACATGCTAGAATAGAACAACCTAGCATGGGCTAACATGAGAAACAATACAAGAGTTCATGCGATCGAGAATTGAGCGAGCACCTAGGCTAAACATGCTAGTAAACATACGGGCATACAAAACAACAATCACAAATATACCGCGAGAGTCCACACAACCTCGGTAAGAGATCCTTACCTTGGTCGGAAGACTTCTACACACAAATCCTAAGCTGCGGAACAATCCCGAGCTAGCGGCGGGAACCTAGCAAACCAACAATAATCGGCATCTAAAATATCTAAACAACAATAGAACGAGCAAGCTCGGCTCAAAGGGAACTCACGCGGCGCGACGACCACGAGCTTAGGGGCTGCTGGCAAGCCAGCTCGGCAAAAAGGGTGGCGCCAGCACAGCGAGGACACGCGCTTGGTTCTGTGCTACTGCACGACACGGACACGCTGCTGGCTGGCTACTTGCCGCTGGCAAGGCAGCGAGGGACACGCGTAGAGTAGCGTCGCGAAGGCGCGCGGCGGCGCGTGGCGTCTGGCGGCGCGGCGCGCGAAGCGCGTCTGAGCGAAGGCACGCTGGCGCCGGGCGTGCGATGCGGACACGGCGAGCAACTTCAGCGAGGGCCTTGCGAAGCGGCGTCTGGCGAAAGCGCGCGGGCAGCGATTCAGCAGGACACACAGCGGCGTGCGATGGGCGGCGCGGGCGTGGGTGGGCCGCGGGCGCTGGCGAGGACCTCTGGCGTCGCGGCGATCGGGCGATCTATCTTCTGCTGGCGAAGCGCGAATTTCTTTGGGACAGATCTGGCGCGTCTTGGCGCGGTGGTTCGGCCGTCTGGGCGTCGGCGACAGGTGGTTCGACCGATCTGGGCGTCGCGAGTGGGTGGCGATGATGGTTGCTCCTCTCATTTGGTTGCACAACACACACACACAACCCCTTTTTCTTACATTCGGCCAACAAACACCCAAATGAGAAGATGAAGAAGACGAAGACTTACCGGAATGATGATGATCGAACCCAAGGAGAGGCAAGGATGAAGAACTCGGCAAGGCTATGGAGATGGAGAGCTTGGGCGGCCAAGAGGTGCTTTTGGAGAATAAGATGGAATAACCTAATTCTATTTCATTTAACCAAATGCACCAAAACTCCAAAATCCAAGGTTAACTAAGATGTGATGCGAGAAAGAGCAACAAGAGCACCTAATGGCTCAATTGGCACACATCTCTACAAGCTTCCGGGAGACCGGGTTCAAACCCATTGCGGCACAATTTCCTTTATTTTTACTTTTGCAACAAACCTTGCTCAAACCAAACCACAAACCCCTCCAAAACCTACAAAAACCATCCAATAATTTTAGTAAGCTGGAAAAGACACAAAGCGACCTGACGGCCCGACCAAATTACCAAATTACCCCTAGGGCATACACGGAAGACCGGGAAGAAAAACACACGGTCGTTACAATATTCCCTCCTTTTTATGACTTTCGTCCTCGAAAGTCCTTAAAACAGCTTACTCGAGGGTAATGCAACCTCATCTCGTCTTCCCGCTCCCAAGTGGCTTCCTCGGAACCCCGATTCTTCCCTTTGAACCTTTACTAAAGCGAATCTCGCGATTACGCAGCGTCTTGGTCTCAAAGGCAAGGATCCTCACGGCTTCTCCTCGAAGTTCAAATCCTCATTCATTTGCAAAGGCTCAAAGTCCACAATGTGCGGCGGGTCCAGGCACATCTTGCCTCAACATCGATACATGAAAAACACTATGCACCGTGATAGTGACGGAGGTAGGGCTAGCAGGTAAGCAACTCTGCCAATCCTCTCTAGGATCTCAAATGGACCAACAAAGCGGGGACTCAACTTCCCACGCTTACCAAACCTCAAAACACCTCGCATCGGAGCAACCTTAAGGAACACATCTTTGACCAACCTCAAACTCCAAATCTCGGCGCGAACATCGGCGTAACTCTTCTGCTGCTCGAAAGTTTGTCAACATACGAGCTCTAATCTTACGCCTTTGCACCATTGGTCAAGCTGCGTGAACTCGGGACCCAAAACTGTCTATCACCAACCTCTTCCCGAACACGGGGACCGATAACGCTTACCATACAATGCCTCGAATGGAGCCATCCCAGATAAATCGATTGTAAGCTGTTGTTATAGGCAAACTCCATCAAATCTGAATCTTTGGTCCCAAGCGCACGGGAAATCCAACACACAAGCCCTCAACATATCCTCGAGAATCGATTCACTCTCTCGATCGACCATCCGTGCGAGGGTGAAAAGCTGTCTTTGGCGCACTCTGTGCCCAAACCCATACGGGCGCTCTCGAAGCGAGAAGTGAACCGCGAGTCACGATCGACACAATCCTCACCGGCACACCATGATAACGGATGATCGCTCCAAAAAGCAATTGCGCGCCTTTGTTCCACGGTATAAGTGTCTCTACAGGGAATGAAGTGTGCGCTCTTGATCAAGCGGTCGACTATCACCCAAATCGAGAGAGAACTTCCTCGGAGTCCTTGGCAAACCGGATATAAAGTCCATAGAGATCTCTTCCCATTTCCCTGGGGTACACTCGGTCGATGGCATTGCAACAAACTCTTTGGCCTCTGCTGGGTGCCTTCACTTTGGCGACAAGTGAGACACCGGTGACAAACTCTGCCACATCTCTCTTCATTCCCATCCACGGAAGGTGCGCTTAAGGTCACGATACATCTTGGTACCCCAGGGTGCCAAGCAAAAGGGGAATGTGGGCCTCAGAGAGCAACTCGCTCGCATAAACACGCAATGTCCGGAACACACAACCGGCCTCTATAAGTCAACCCACCGTGCAGGGAAAATACAAAGTCAAAGTCACCGTCGCCTCGACTCTGTCAACCAATCTCTTAAGTGCGGGGTCACCCAAGCCCTGGTACATCTATAATCCATTTGCCTAATCGGCGGCCGAGCAGTCCAGCTGAGCTACCACAGCGGTAACCTCTCCCAACAACACTGCAACCTCGCCCGCTCGAACTCTCTGCGCAAACTGGGTGGGAACTCAACAACGCCGCAGAGTGCGGCGTCTTTCTACTCAAAGCATCGGCCACTACATTGGCTTTACCGGATGGTACAAAATCTCATGATCATAATCCTTTACCAACTCTAACCATCTCCTCTGCCTCATATTCAACTCCTTACGAGTAAAGCAGATACTTGAGGCTACGGTGATCGGTAAACATCCGAATCCGCTCACCATACGGGTAATGCCTCCAAATCTTGATTGCAAACACCACTGCGCCAACTCCATATCATGAGTCGGGTAGTTACGCTCATACGGCTTGGTTTGACGGAAGCATAGGCAATGACCTTCCGTCTTTGCATCAACACACAACCTAATCCAAACTTGGAAGCATCATTTGTAGACCACGAAACCACTGCCCTCCGGATTGCCAACAGTCTTTGAAGTCAAAGCTGGCGCTTGAGCACAGCAAAGCTCTCATCACACTGCTTTGTCCCAAACAAACTCGACACCCTTCCTCGTCGGGACGAGTGAGGCGAGGCTAAAGCGAAAAGTCCTTGACGAACCAAGCGGTAGTAACACGCCAAACCAGAAAGGCTGCGAATCTCGGCAGAATCGAAGTCGGCTTGGCCCATGAACTCACGGCCTCAATCTTCGCGGGGTCCACGGCTATACCATCTCTCGAAACCACGTGGCCTAGGAAGGCCACTGCTCCAACCAGAAATCACATTTGGAAAACTTCGCATAAAAGTGGTTTTCCCTCAAAGCTGCCAATACTCGCCTCAAATGCTCTGCATGTTCTTCTTTAGACCTCGAATAAATCGGGGAATATCGTCAATGAACACGATGTGAAATTTGTCCAAAAATGATTTGAACACCCTATCCATCATGTCCATGAAGCGGTGGGGCATTGGTCAATCCAAACGACATAACCACAAACTCATAGTGACCATATCCGGACACAGAAAATTTGTCTTAGGAATGTCGGCATCACGATCCATGGCCCGATGGTAACCGGATCTCGAGATCTATCTTGGAGAACACTTTGAAGCTCACTGAAGGCGATCGAACAAATCATCGATCACGGGACAGCGGATACTTATTCTTCTTTGTCACCTTATTAAGCTCGTGGTAATCAATACATAAGCGCATAGAACCATCCTTCTTTTTCACAAACAGAGGCGGTGCTCCCCACGGGGACACACTTGGGCGGATGAACCCTCGGTCTAACATCTCCTGCTGGCTGAATCTTGGTTCCTTTAACTCACTGGCGCCATGCGTCACGGAGCCTTCGAGATAGGGAGGGTCCTTGGCTCGAGCTCAATAATGAAGTCAACCTCTCTCTTTGGGGCAACCCGGTAACTCCCTCGAAACACATCCGCGAACTCTTGCACGGCCGGCTTTGATCAGCAGACAATGAGGGGCGGCTCTTCCTGAACAACTTGGCTAGATAGCCCCAAGCTCCATGAGCTAGCAAGCAGCGAGCTTTCACGGTGACACCATCGCGCCAAACTCCACCCTGGACTCCACGAAACTTAAAGCTAGGCCGACTGGCGGCGGCTGAACACTACTTCTTTCGGTGGCGGTCAATCAGCGCGTGGTTAGCGACTAACCACTCCATACCAAGAATCACATCAAAACCGCTCATAGGCGGAACTATGAGCGTGGCCTAAGCAACTCTCCGGATATCTCGATCCGACCATCCCTAATCTTATCTCTAGCCAACATACTAACTCCAGAAGGAGTTGCAATGAGATAACTCAAAACCTAGAGGCTCTAGTCTCAACTTAGCATGCTCACCAAACAACACAGATACAAATGAATGCGTAGAACGAGAATCAAACAAGACAAATGCGCGGTGATCTAAAACAAGAAGCGTACACCGCCACGGCGGCATCCGTGACGCTCGGCCTCTGACGGTCGTAGCAAACACTCGACCTCGCTGCTGCATTATTGATTTGCCGTGCCATAGTGGTGATCACAAAAGCAGGCCATGTGTCCCTCTCTACCACAGCGGAAGCACAATCTAGGTCGGTGACAAGCTCGGCGTGGACTTTCCCACAAGTAGCACAAGCGGAAGCGCTGGGTCCTCCCTGCTTTGTGGAGTGAAACGGATTTGGAGCTCTCGCCGATCTGTTTTGAAAGCGCCCTTGGCGTGGCGCCGCCGCCTCCCGAAAAGTCAAACTTCCTCTTTCGCCCCTGTTGCTAGGACGGGACGGCGAGCGAAGGAGGCGGCAACAACCCGCTCAAGCAGGATACTTCCCATTATAGATCGTGGCTAAGCGGGATGACCCTAGCATAAGTGTTAGGGGCACGAGCCCCGACATCACGGGAAACACCCGCCTCAATCCGGATATGAACTTAGAGATCTTGACTCTGGGGTGGCAATCAAGCGAGGAGCAAAATATCCATACTCACGAGAACTTGCGCTCATATTCCTCAATGGAATCAGAACCACGCTTCGGGTTACGGAAGAGCTCCACCATCTTCTCCACGAGCCTCATCACCGATGAACTTTACCTTGAACTCGGCCTTGAAGAACTCCCAAGTAGCGGGTGGAGACCCGGTGGTCTCTCGCTCAAGGTGGACTCCCACCACCATCTCATTTGTGCCTCCTAGCACATGAGCCGCACATCTCGGCCTCACGAATATCGGGGCACACCATGATCGGGAAGGTGTACTCCAAATGGGCAATCCACACTGGCTGCCGCTAACGCATCACCAGGTGGCATCAAACTTCTCGAGCTTCCACTTCACAAAATCCTTGACCACCTACCAATTCCTCGGCACCCTCGCCATATCTTCCTCTGGGGCTACTTGCTCGAGGAGGCTGGAGAGGTGCTCTTGAGCTCTTTGAACCAATCGAGTCGGCTACTCGATCGGGCTCGGGACTCTTCCCATTGCTTGGCGCCAACAAGGCACAGGTCTACGCCTCTGGTCACTCAACATGCGACCATAAAAGCCCTCATAGACTCGGCAAACTCTGCTCCAGAGCGATCTCACGGCGCTCGATCGCCTCAACGCCCGCTCTAGGCGTAACGAGGAGGCCGCTTTGGTGGAATGCCATCGATGTCGGCTTGGGGCGATGTCCTGCAGATCGAGATCCGATCACGATACCTCGACCGCTCTCGAACCTCCTCTCCGATGCAGGTGGTAGCATCTTTGGCGATCTACATCCAAACCAACAATGAATCAAAACACACTGTCACCATTCCACAACACCAAACAAGGCATACACTAGATGATAGGTATTGTAAATTCTTAACCCTTTTCCTTTCTAAAACAATAAATCTAGGCGCACTGATGACCTGCCGGAGTCTTGATGATCATGGAAAAACGACCTACAACAAAAGGTCGATCCAACAGAATCTATGACTACGAGCTCGATACCAAGCTGTAAAGACCCAGACCCAAAAGGGGCTCTAAATGGGCCTTTACCCCAATGCATGTAGTGAAAATAAAAGACATTATGAAGAATACATTTCGGATCCCAAGTAAAAGCAGAAACATTCAACAACCCAAACATACATTTCTAAAAGCATACTACGATCGAGAGATTTATTTAAACCATTAAAACAATCCACAAGTACAAATATCTTTGGAATCCATAAAGCGTAAGAAAACATCACGGGGCCTTTGTGCCCGTCTACATGCATTCGTGGGAAATAATAAAAAGTGAAGAGTCATGATAATTAAAATAAAATAATCGAGAGATGTGGCGGAGTTCCATGATCACGCTCCTCCTTGACCATCCTCGTCTCCCGCTTGATTACCGTGGAAAACCACGAGAATAAGGGTGAGTAACGAATTACCCAGTAAGAATCCCCCCAACCGGGGTACAATACGATATACATGATCATCTAGAAGAATGTATGCAAGCTATGAGTACAAACACAGAGCGGAGCACAAAGCTAAGTCCACACTTGGACCTCGGATGCCATCTCGGGGTCTTAGTCCGGAAATACCACAACACACTAAGCGCGTTATCACGGGAACAAGTTCCGGCCTCGGCCGCCTCGCGTCGTACGAAAGGTGCATCGGCTCAAGATCCCGAGGAGCTCTCGATCGGGCTTTGTAATGAGCGTAAGCGCGCACCGCATGCTACCGCAAACTACGGGGGTGCCGGGTCTAGTGGCAAAGCGCCCGAGTTCGATCACCATGCCTAACTAAATCTCCGGATCGGTGTCAGCGACATAGGGGTGTGAGACACGGACACGTGAACTATGTCGGCTGTACCACCGCACTTTGAGGCTAAGGAACCCGGTCGTGGTAGGCTTACACCGAGGAGCGGTCCTTGCCCTAACAGTGGCAATCAAGGGCTACGGCCGAACACGCTAAGGGCGTGTCGATCGCCGGGACGCGAGGCAATGCCAAGTCATCATCCCGACCGTTGGGGCATTTAACGATCGCCACCCTCACCCAAGATTGCGGGGCCTACCGGTTGGGATAGCTAATCCCTCACGGGGTCCAAGGGCGGAGAAGCGTCTCGAACGTCCTTGCCAAAGATGCAAGATACTTTATGCATCGGGCGGATGATTCTATCTACCTCAATTCTAAACCTTAACAATAATAACGATTCAATCAATGCGGTCCAATACGTGCTCATCGGATACAAAGAACCTAGCATGATACTACGAAGCAAGAAGCAGGATATCGAACATGCTAGAATAGAACAACCTAGCATGGGCTAACATGAGAAACAATACAAGAGTTCATGCGATCGAGAAATTGAGCGAGCACCTAGGCTAAACATGCTAGTAAACATACACGGGCATACAAAACAACAATCACAAATATCCGCGAGAGTCCACACAACCTCGGTAAGAGATCCTTACCTTGGTCGGAAGACTTCTACACACAAATCCTAAGTCTGCGGAACAATCCCGAGCTAGCGGCGGGAACCTAGCAAACCAACAATAATCGGCATCTAAAATATCTAAACAACAATAGAACGAGCAAGCTCGGCAAAGGGAACTCACGCGGCGCGACGACCACGAGCTTGGGGTCTGGCGGCAAGCTGGCTCGGCAAAAGGTGGGCGCTGGCCGCTGTGCTATTGCACGTCGAGGACACTGTATGTGGTTGCTTGTATTGCAACGGCACGGTTTCTGTGGCTGCGCTGCTGTATTGGCCGCAACGGCAGCGAGGACACGCGCGCGGGCGAAGCGTCTCGGGCGAAGCGCGTATGGCCGTGGCGTCTCTGGCGTCTGGCGCGCGCGCGCGTCGGCCAGCGCGCGTGGCGGCGCGCGGCGTCGCGATGCGGACACGGCGAGCAACTCAGCAGAGGACGCGCCGCGCGAAGCGAACGTCTGGGGCGAAGGCGCGCGGGCAAGCGATTCGGCAAGGACACAGCGAGGGCGTGCGATGGGCGGCACGGGCGTGGGTGGGCGCGGCGGCTGGCGAGAACTCTCTGGCGCGGCGGCGATCGGGCGGCGATCTGGCGGGCGAAGCAGCGAGGCTGCCGGGACAGATCTGGGCGTGCGGTAGGGCTGGTTCGACCGATCTGGGCGTCGCGGCAGGCTGGTTCGACCGATCTGGCGTCGTGGAAGGTGGCGATGATGGTTTGCTCCTCTCATTGGTTGCACAACACACACACACACAACCCCTTTTTCTTACATTCGGCCAACAAACACCCAAATGAGAAGATGAAGAAAGCGAAGACTTACCGGAATGATGATGATCGAACCCAAGGAGAGGCAAGGATGAAGAACTCGGCAAGGCTATGGAGATGGAGAGCTTGGGCGGCCAAGAGGTGCTTTTGGAGAATAAGATGGAATAACCTAATTCTATTTCATTTAACCAAATGCACCAAAACTCCAAAATCCAAGGTTAACTAAGATGTGATGCGAGAAAGAGCAACAAGAGCACTTAATGGCTCAATTGGCACACATCTCTACAAGCTTCGGGAGACCCGGGTTCAAAACCCTTTGCAAAGACAATTTCCTTTATTTTTACTTTTGCAACAAACCTTGCTCAAACCAAACCACAAACCCCTCCAAAAACCTACAAAAACCATCCAATAATTTTAGTAACTGGAAAAGACACAAACGACCCTGACGGCCCGACCAAATTACCAAATTACCCCTAGGGCATACCTGGAAGACCGGGAAGAAAAACCTGGGTCGTTACACCTATTTATTTTATTATATTTAGGCCTATGGATTGTGTTAATTATTGTGCTTGTTAGGTTCTCATTAGCTAGCTCGGCATCGGTCGCAGCTTAGGATTCTTGTGTGTAGTTGCCTTCCGACCTTGTAAGGATTTCTTACCGGAGTTGTGTGGGCCCGACGATATTATATGTGATTGCTGTTTGTATGCTTGTTTGTGTTTATGAGCATGTTTAGTGATAGGTGCTCTGTTCTAAATTCCCGACTAGCATGATTTCTTACGTTGTTTCTCATGTTAGTCCATGCTAGGTTGTTCCGTTCTAGCATGCTCGTTATCTGTTCTTGCTTCGTAGTATCATGCTAGGTTCGTTGTATCTGTTGAGCACGTATTGGATTGTTTTGATGTATCTGTTTATAGGTTTGAGATATGGTAGGTAGCATGATCCGGGCCAGGATGCATAACGTAACTTGCATCCACGGCAGGGACGTACGAGGCGGTACTCCGTCCCTGATCCACCGTTAGGGTTTAGCTAACCCTAACGGCAGGTCCTGCAATCTTGGGTGAGAGTGGCAGACTGTTAAATGCCCCAACGGTCGGGATGATGACATGGCATTGCCTTGTCCCCGGCAGTCGGCACGTCCTCAGCGTGTTCGGGCGTAGCCCTTGATTTCCACCTGTTAGGGCAAGGACGTCTTCCTGGTGTAAGCCTACCACGACTAGTTCCTTAGCCTCAGGTGCGGTGGTACAGGCTGACATAGTTCACGTGTCCAGGTCTCACACCCCTATGTCAGTGACACCGATCTTGAGATTAGTATGACATGGTGACTGGACCTGGGCAGCTTGCCACTAGACCCGGCACCCCCCATGGTTTGCAGTAGTATGCGGTGCGCACATACACTCATTACAGCACCGACCGTAGAGCTCCTCGGGATCTTGAGTTCAGTGCACCTTTCGTATCGATAGTAGACAGGCTGAGGCCGAGACTTGTTTCTCGTATAGGATCGTATCGTGTGGTGGATTTTCCGGAGTAAGACCCTGAGATGGCATCCGAGGTTTATGTGTGGATTTAACCTAGTTGCTCTCTTCTGTGTTTATATTCATAGCTTGCATACCTTTCCGCTAGATGACCATGTATATCGTATTGTACCCGAGTTGGGGATTCTTACTGAGTAATTCGTTACTCACCCTTATTTTGTGGTTTTCCACAGGTAACCATGGTGCGAGACGGGATGGCTGGAGGAGGAGCTGTCATCATGGAAACCAGTTGTTCGAACTTTGATTTTATGTCTATGATTCTTTATGTTTTATTTTCCTCTGAATGCATGTAGTTGGGCACGGAGCCCTAGGTTGTTTTCTGACTGTTTTTCCATATCAGAGTGAGTTTTGGAAATGTATTTGCCTTGGAACAGGTGCTTGGAAACATGGACAGGTTTCAGGAATTTTATATTGACTTTTTAAATGGATGTTTGTATGTTTTAGTTTTCACTTAGAATCCAAAAACCATTCTTGCATATTGATTTTAAGTCTTGAATGCATGCATTGAGGTAAAGGCCCATTGTAGGACCCCATTCGGGTCGGGTCTTTACAGCCCCGCACGCACGTGAGTAGCCTTTTTCGCCCTGCAGTGCCCCAGCGCCCTTTCGCAGCCCCTGCCGCACGCCAGGCTTCGCCGCTCGCGCACGCCTGCTCCATGCCGCACGCTTCCTAGCCACGCAGCAGCACAGATGCACGCCCCAGTTCTGCTCGCCTGCCAGCCTTGCCGCACGCCTAGCCGTACGTCGTCGAGCCGTGTCCCTTGCAACTTGTCCGTCCGCGCTCCAGTTGTAACGGACCAGGTTTTCATCCTGGTCTTCCAGGTATGGCCTAAGGGTATTTTGGTTGGGCCATTAGGGCCGTTTCTGTCTTTTTTAGCTATTAATATTCTTGGATGGTCCAATGTAGGGTTTGGTTGCTTTTGGATGAGTTTGGGCATGGAGAGATGCAAAAATAAAATTCAGGATTAAAAGTGCATCAGCTAGGATTCGAGCCTGGGTGGCCAGGGAGTCAGTGGTGTGGACCTGCTAGTTGGGCCACCGGTCGTTCCTATTGCTCATTCCGCAGTATACCTGGGTTTGCCTTGGTTTTTGGGTTTTAGAGAGTTTGATTAAAAGAGAAAATAAAATAGGGTTATTCATCTTTTTCTTCCTCCAAATCGATTGTCGTCCACCATCTTCTCTCAACTTCCTTGCGTGCGCCTTCTCCCGAGAGCTCCATCGTTCGTTCGTCTGGCGGTCGGCGGCTCTGTCCTTGTCTGGCGCGCCGACCGGATCGCCAGCGTGCGGCGCCGTCGCCCGGCCGTGTGCACCCTGCTGTCCATATCGCCAAGACGTGCAGCCCTGCCTGTTCCGATCACCTAGCCTCTGGCGCCGTCGCCCGATCGTGCGGCCCCGCGTCGCCACGCCCGATCCCAGCGTGTGACCGGCCGGATCGCGAACCTCATTGTCGCGTCGCCACCGACAACAACGGCCAAGAAGACACATCGCCCTTCGCCCGGCCCGCGCGATAGTATGCCCAGTCGCACACGAGCACGCCCGCGTCATCGTCGCCAATGCACGCTGCCCTTGCCGCGCCAGCACGCCCAGTAGTGCCCCAGCGCCCGTGCAGCCTATAAGTCCATGCGCCAGCCTGTGCTGTGTGAGTTGCTCCCAATCGAGCCTAGTGCTGTTTGTATTTTTATTTAACGCCTATTGGTTGCGATATTTGTTGTTGTTTGTTAGGTTCCCGGTAACAAACTCGGGTTCGATTGCTGCATAAGATCCTTGTGTATTGTTGCCTTCCAACCCAGGTAAGGATTTCTTACCGGAGTTGTGTGGGCCTTGCGATATTTTCTGTGATTGTTCATTGTATGTATGTTTATGTTTATCAGCATGTTAGTGGATAGGTGCTCTGTTCTGAATTCCGACTGGCATGATTCTCGTGTTGTTTCTCATGTTAGTTTCATGCTAGGTTGTTCTGTTATGCTATGTTCATTATCTGTTCTTGCTTCGTAGTATCATGCTAGGTTCATTGTTTCTGCTGAGCACGTGTTAATATGTTTGTTGTTAGCTGTTTATAACTTAGAGTTCTGATAGGTAGCATCATCCGGGCGAGGATGCATACCGTAACTTGCATCTGTGGCATAGACGTGCGAGGTTGTACTCCGTCCCTGATCCGTCGTTAGGGTTTAGCTAACCCTAATGGCAGCCTAGTGCAATCTTGGGTGCGGGTGGCAGACTGTTAAATGCCCCAACGGTCGAGGGAATGACGAGGCATTGCCTTATCCCGACGATCTACACGACCTCCGCGATGTCGGCGGTAGCCCTTGTTTGCCACCCGATAGGGCAAGGACCGGTTCTGGTGTAAGCCGACCACGGCCAATTTTTAGCCTTAGGTGCGGTGAGTACAGTGACATAGTCATAGTGTCTGGTCTCACACCACTATGTTTAGTGACACCGATCCAGAGATTCTTTTAGGCATGCGTACTAGACTAGGGCAGCATGCCCTAGACCCAGCACCTCCCTAGTTTGCAGCAGCATGCGGTGGGCGCACACGCTCATTTCAACACAGACTGGAGAGCTCCTCAGGATCTTGAGTTCAGTGCACCTTTCGTATCGGCGATAGTAGGAAAAGCGAGGTCGAGATTAGTTTCTCGTATAGTATCGAGACGCGTAGTAGTTTTTCGGAGTAAGACCGTTTGATGGCATCAGTGGTATATGTATGGATTAAAGTGTTGTGCTCTCTTTTGTGTTTATATTCATAGCTTGCATACTTTCTGCCAGATGACCAGTTATATCGTATTATACCCCAGTTGGGGAATCTTACTGAGTAATTCGTTACTCACCCTTATTTTGTGGTTTTCCACAAGTAACCAGGGCGACAGACAAGATGGCTAAAGGAGGAGCTGCGGATCATGGAAACTGCTATTTGAACTCTGAGTTATTAAGTTTATGTCTTGTTGTCCTCTAAATGCATGTAGTTGGGCACGGAGCCCTTAGGATGTTTTCTAATCGTTTTTTTGGATTCTGGCATTGTTCTAAACTGTTTGGGTTTTCTTGAATGATTTGAATAAATCTCTTATCAGAGTAAGTTTTAAATTGTATTTAGCTTGGAACAGGTGCTTGGAAACAGGGACAGGATTCAGGACATTTTACGTTTGATTTTGAATGGATGTTTACCAGTTTTTAGTTTTATTCAGAATCTGGAAAGTGATCTTGCATAATATTTTCCAAGTTTTTAAGCATGCATTGAGGTAAAGGCCTAGTTTAGGACCTCTTTTGGGTCGGGTCTTTACACCAGCCCCGTGCCGTGTGAGTTGCTTCCGACCGAGCCGAGTTCTGTTCGTATTTTACCTAAGGCTTATAGATTGTGATGCTTGCTGTTTGTTTGTTAGGTTCCCGATAGCTAGCTCGGGTTTGGTTGCAGCTTGAGATCCTTTGTAACGGCCCAGTTTTCTATCCCGATTCTCGAGGAGCTTCCGGTTCAGATTCAGTGGTTCGGTTGGGCCGTTAGAGCTGTTTGGACCCTTAGGGGCATTTTGGTCTTTTTGCTCCCTAGGCAGGATTTGTGGATTTTCAGGGCTTCGAGGCAGCTCTTGCCTTTGTTGAGGCTTGTTTGTTGTCGGCTGCGAGTCCCGAGATGTTTGGGTTATTCGTTTGGGAGTTCGGTTGTGATTTGGGTTTTGGGCAAAATGATGGTTGTTTGGGTGTTTCCTTCGGGATTAGAGGGCCTTGATATTGGTTTGGGAGGTTGATTTCAGTGAGTTTTGTTGTTTGGAAAGGTTGCTTCAGTCGGGTCTCGAAGGAGGAATCCGGGAAATGAGATTTAAGGATTTTAAGAATTTTTGGAAAAATTGGAAAATGGATAAATTGGATTTATTTGGATAAGGTTGGAATTTAAATAAAAGAGAAAAAGAAAAGAAAAAAGGAAAAATCCATTTTTTTCCCATTTTCCCCTTTCTCTCTCTTCCAGCCCGAGCCCCCCCTTGGCCATCACCTCCCAGCCCGAGCAGCTCCTGGTCGCCCAGCCCTGGCGCCCAGCTCGCCCATGGTAGCGAGCCTAGCTTCCCATCTTCCCCAGCCGCGTCGCATAGCGCCGAGCCCAGCCCGCGTCGCCCTGGTTCCGCATCGCCAAGATCTGCCTCGCCCAGGCCGTCCCCGAGCCAGCTCGCCCTGGTCCGAGTCGCCCAGCCCCGAGCCGTGCGCCCTGTAGCTCGCCGTCCCTCGCACAGTGCCGTGCCAGATCGAGCGCCCGAGCCCGTCGCGTCGCGTCGCCTCGCGCACCCATGTGCTTGCCGAGCTCGCGCCAACGCGCAGTCCATTGTGCCGAGCCGCGCCGCACGCCGCTCGCCCTCGCCTCGTCCCAGCTCGCCCGAGCGCAGCTCCACGCCCGTGCCCTGCGCCCGAGCCTGCTCCCCAATGCCTGCCGCGCCCAGCGCCCGGTAGCGCCCGGCCGACCTACGCCTGCCTAGCGGCACTGCTTGTGTGTGTTGGTTTGGCCCGAGCATTGTGGCTTCTCGGATGGTATTTCACGAGTCTTTTCTTTGTTGGGACCTGATTTGTTGGCTGCTGGTTGTTGATTTATTGGGTTGTTTATGTATTTGATTTGGGTGTTTTGTTTGATGTTCAGGCTGTTTGGGATCGTCTAGAGGCTCGAGGATTCGCTCGTAGATTTATTATAATTATTGTTTTCTGCTTGTCCCAAGTAAGGATTTCTACGAGTGGTTGTGTGGACCCTGCGATATATCTCGATATGCCTTGCTTGTTTGCTGATTGTTATGAGCATGTTAGAGATAGAGCAGTTGATTGAATTCTTGCTAGCATGTTTGCCTGATTTTACATGTTAGTGCCATGCTAGGTTTGTTATGCCAGCATGCTTGTGATTCCTGCTTAAGTTGTAGTATCATGCTAGGTAATGTGATTTATGTCAGTCATTACTTGCTAGCCAGGAATCATTGATTTTTGCTCTGTACTCTTAGATAGAGTTGTAGGGTTTGTCATCATCCAGAGGGTGAGCGGACAAAAACGTACTTTGTCCCTAGTAGCTCAGTCGGGAGTAAAGTGTGTGTAACATAACGTATCTTGCTACCCCGACCCGCCGGTTGTGGACTTAGCTACCCACTCCGCCCAAAGCCTAGTTTGTAGCTCTGCTAGAGCGGAACCACTTAGCGGTGTAAGCCTACCTTGGCCGGTTCTTAGCTTCGGTCGGTGGATCAGTGCCTGAGATGGCGCCGAGGGCCTCGCGCTACTGTGATGAGTGACACCGCTTCCGAGTCATAGGCATGCGTACCTGGCCCACGTAGTTTGCCCTTAGGCCCCCGCATTTACGCCGGTTTCAGAGAGGATGCGGTGTGCGCGCACGCAGCGTTATTCTGCCGGTTCGGAGAGCTCCCGGGCTAATGTTCGTGAGTACACCATTCCTTCGATTTAGAGCCGGACTTGGGTACTCTCCGATAGTCCGGATGTATAAGCGAGGTAAGAGGCCCTTGAGGACACCCATTGGGATTGGCTTTTGAGCTAATCAATTGGTCGAGGGAGAAAGACCCTCGAGGGTGTCGGACATCTTAGGATCGGTTTTTGAGCTGATCAAATGGCCGAGGGAGAAAGACCCTCGGAGATGTCCTGGGATTGGTTATGAGAACCAATCATTAGGCCGGAAGTAGGAGACTTTCGATGATTCCATATCTTTCCTTATGAGCTCGTTGAGCTATAATCTGTGTTGATGGCTGTTTGCTTGCATGTTGAGGTGCTAGATGACGGATGTATCGTATTGTACCCCGGTTGGGGATTCTTACTGAGTATCTTTATACTCAGCCTTATTTATCTTTCGGTAGCAGGACAACACCGGGAGGGCTAGCGGAGGAGCCGATTGATCATGGGAGCCGGCACTCTGTCTTTTATTGTTTCATTGTTTATTCAGCATGTAGATGGACAGGAGTCCTAGGGGAACATTGTTTAAAAAGTTGTTTAAATTGTATTGTATGATTTGATAAATACTGGCCAGGATGTTTTACTTCGTTGGATGGTTTAAATGAAAACTGTTGTTTATGTTTTAATGGTTCCCCCTTCTCATATGTTTGAAATGATTTTTAAATATGAGCAGTAAACCGCTTGTTATCATATTTAACTTGCATGCTGTGTGAGAACCCGGTTTAGGACCATGTTTTGGGTCGGGTTAAATCACAGATTGGTATCGTGAGCAGAGAGTCATAGATTCTGTAGACTAACCTGCTTTGTAGGTTGTTTGCTCCCATGATCATCAGCACTCCACAGCCGCCAGGTTTGTTTGAGTTCAATTAAGCTAAGGGGTAAGAATTTACAATACTTTTTATCTAGCTTTTATGCCTTGTGTAGAGTTGTGGAGCGGAGACGAGCAGGTTCTGACTCATTGTTGGTTTGGGCCTAGAGAGCCATCATGCCAACTTTCGCGATCTGCAGCGATTTGTTGAGCAGTGAGAGCCCCAGTGTGGGCCAGCATTTATGCTTTGTGCAGATCGCCAGTGTGTTGATCGCACTCTGAGGAGCAGGACGTTTGGCATGTTCGACCGAGGAGTTGGACCGATTGTTTTGATGTTGAGGCCGCGTCCAGGGTTGTTTAGCCCGTTGGCCAGAGTTGGCCCTGGCAGTTGAGTTGCCTAGAGGAGGGGGTAGAGGCTAGCACGCCTGAGAGCGAGACTCCTTGAGCAGAGTGTGCTCCAGCCATGAGAGATTTGGAGATGACAGGTCTTCAGCTATTAGAGAGCGGAGACCCAGGCGCAGTTTGTAGCGCAAAGTGAGGAGTCCCGGGCACAGATAGCCCAGCTGGCAGAGTTTGTTTCAGCATTTTCCCCCCAGTAGCTCTTGTAGCACCGGAGGTTCCCGGGAGGGCATGATCAGCAGGTTTATGCAGTCGAGCTTGTTGGCGTTGATGAAGCCGCCCAGTTTGGCAAGTGGATGCATGTAGAGCTCGTTGTTTGAGAAAGTCCTACTGCTAGTAGTAAAGTCGTTGGCTAGGTTTGAGTTTAGCATCCGTGTGTTGGGATGCCCTGCTGTTCAGAGGCCGAGATGTGTCGTTCCTGTGCTGTTTGGTACAACAGTTGATGGTGGTAGTACCTTGAGAGAGGTGGACTAGCTGAGTCTCCACCAGTCGCCCGATTGATTGGCAAGTTGCCGTGTTAGTGGCTTGAGGCAGATGTAGAGACATCTTTGCCCCCCTTGCAAGCCTGTTGTCGTTGTGCAACCAGTTCTTTTAGTGCCCTCGTAGCCAGGGTGCAGTTCAGAGTTTTCTTGCCAGGGTTTTATCCATTTGTGGATTTCAGCAGGCTAGTAGAGTGGAGCACTCTTTTATTTGGATGTTCCCAGTGTGGAACTAGTTGTTGCCACCCGAGGTATTAGCCTGAGCTTTTGTTGAGCATCGAGTGGGATGCAGGAGTAGGCCTTGGCATGTCTGTTGGTCTAGATGCCAGAGATTAGGCTGCTCGAGTTTTTGGACTCTTGTGTTGAGTGCCATTGCCCCGTCACTTGGAGTGTGACCTTCCCTTTCCTCAGAGGGGCATAAAGCTCGTTGTAGGCTGATTTGTGTTGTAAAGGATGTTGTGCTGTTGGCACTGAGGCTTTGAGAGGAGGCCTAGATTGAGGCCGGTTGGCTCTGTTGTGCGAGTGGTTCCATGGCCGCCCCAGTATAGCATCCCCGCTAGTCTTGTACCCATTTCACGAGGTTGCACCTGTTTGGTTGCATAAGATATCTAGCTCGGTGGTAGTCAGAGGACTACAAGTATGAGGTTTTCGAGGGAAAGGAGGAGCTTTCCTTGGTCACCGAGAGTTGGGTGCAAAGGATCTTTGTAGGTTGTTAAGAGCTAGCGCGCGTTCGAGTTCTCGCGCTGTGTTGTGAGCCTGTGAGCGGTTTGATGGTAGCATGATTCGGCTACCCTTTAGTTACCCTAGTATGGGTAGTGTTGGCATCGAGGATGCGTGATGAATCGATGTTAGAGCCATGAGTTGGATGGCTGATCGGAGCGCGTTTAGTGAGCACATTGGCTTGAGGTTTTATTGCTTGGTATGGATTTGCTCTTGTAGAGTAGGTTGGCCAATGTGGCTTTTCGTGGTGAGTTGGCCCCGAGAGGGTTTGGACTCTTGTTGCTCCCTGGTTAATAGTGGCTCTGTTTGGAGGCAAAAGTTGCCCTGTGTTAGAGAGCCCCGATGGCATTGGATCTAGTTGGAGTGTACACGCCGAGTGTACTTTTGTGTAGCTCGTTAAAGTGGTTTATGTTTGGAGAACCACGAAGGGTTCGTGTTGAGGAGCCAGTCTGCTCGAGTCTTTGGGTTGTCAAGGCTTTGGTTCTTGGCAAGTGCCCCGACTTTGGTTGTGTAAGGATGTCGTGCTCATTGTCGGGTTGTTGTTTAAGCAAGTTTTGCTTGTTGGTCCTTAGCCCAGTCGAGTTTAGTTGGATCTCGATCAAGAGCGGTGGTAGTAGCCGCGTAGTTTTCGATTGTTATGGTTGAGAGAAGTCTGTTCGGATCCTTGCCTTGGGCGAGAAAGGTTTATGGAGGCTAGTTGGTGCTTGGTGTTGACCAAGTTTTGGTTCTCTTGATGTTTCAAGAGCTAGCTCGGTTCGAGCGCAGGGCGTTGACCTGAGGATTTGTTCCTAGTCAGGTTGTTTTGGGAGTTGACCCCTCCCTCGGCAGTTGAGTAAGTTCTGCTTGTTCTGGTTAGTGGTCCAATCGGTTGAGGTTTCCCCTTGGGTGTTGCTTCCAAGAGAGTTGGTTGTTGTTGCTCTTGGGTTTGAGCTAGTCAGCGAGCGTGTGTGTAGTTTCTTTGCCCTTGAGTTTGCTTCTTTGGAAAATCGTTCCGTTGAGGAGTCAGCGTAGCTTCTGAGCTGTGTAGTTGATCAGAGTAGCGCAGTGGTTAGCCCAGCGAGAGGGTCCCTGCATGGTGTTATTAGCAAGCCAAGTTGTTTGTCCCTGCAAGAGCGGTGGCTAGCAAGTTTAAGAGTTGAGTTTTTGCTGGTGAGTTGTTGGTTCTTTGGGGTTTGAAGAGCCCCTAGTTTCTATGGTGGTTGAGTTGCACCATGGATGCTAGACTCGAGTGTTATCTTTGGAGATAGCCTCGTCGGTCCGTTTTCCTTGCGATGTTCCGTGTGTGGAGTTTCTAGTCGCAAGATGAGTTAGGCCTTGGCTAAAAGGAGGAAGTCCTTTGAGTAGCCAGTTGGACTTAAGAGTTGAGTGGTAGCTTGGAGGCGAGCTTTGCTCGTAATGAGCTTGAGTTGAGTTCTGCTGAGCAAGTCCTTCTCGAGCTTTGTTTCTTGTTGTTGTGCTTTCGCAGTTGGCGTTAGCTGAGCCTCAGTTGAGTGAGTTGGCACAGAGGTGCCGTGGCATTGGTTGGTTAGCCTTTAGGCTGTTCTCCTCAAGCTGTTGTGTTGCTGGTAGCCCTGTGAGGGTTTGGTCCTTACTGCCGAGATTTCCATGAGAGGAGCGTTGGTTGTTTCCTTGCCTGGCAAAGTTCCCTTTGGCGATTGCTAGTAGATTTTCATGGAAAAGTTTGTGTTCGGCCGTTGAGAGGCTCCGTTTGTTGGCTAGGCCGAGTGGAGCACTGCACTGGTTTTGGCCATTTAGGGTTGGCCGTGAGTGAAGTTTTAGCTCGTGCAAGTGGTGTTAGCCGTCGGGTGTACCAGAATGGTGCCCCTTGCCTTTGGTTAGGCAATTTCTCCTTAAGACGATTGCTTAAGTGTTGTAAGCTTGTGCCTGTCGGAAAAATTTTCCTGGTGGATCAATCGCCAGTTGGTGGTTCGATTGTTTTTCGTTAAGGCTTTAGGCAAGCTTTGTGGTTCGCTGGTCTCTTGTGAAGCAGGAGTAGGCTGTTTGGTTTCTGGAACCTGAGAGGTTTAGTTGTTTGGCCAGCATGGTGTAGAGTTGAATTTGTTTGTTAATGATTGTGGGCATTCGAGAAAAAGTTACGCCAGTGCGTGGCATTGAGTTTTGGAGCTTGTGCCCAGTCTGCGAGTTTGCTGAGAGTAACACCGTAGAGAGGTGTTCCGTGTTGGATTAGCAGAGTTTGTATGAGCCCCAGGTTTGTAAGCCTTCTGCGATCCTTGAGCGGATAGGAGCAGTGGCCTTTTGGTTAGCTTTGCCCAGTCTTTGTTGAGCTAGTGTTTGGCAGAATGGTTAGCTTTGTGGCTTTGAGCCTTTGAGAACCCAAGAGGGTTTCGTTTTCGTAGAGGGCTAGTGTTGTATTAGCCGAGAAGTTCAGTTGGCTAGGAATCAGTGGAGTATTCCTAGAGCCGTTTCGTCTTAGGACTTTCGAGGACGAAAGTCTTATAAGGAGGGAGTATTGTAACGGCCCAATTTTCTATCCCGGTTCTCGAGGAGCTTCCGGTTCAGATTCAGTGGTTCGGTTGGGCCGTTAGAGCTGTTTGGACCCTTAGGGGCATTTTGGTCTTTTGCTCCTGGCGGGATTTGTGGATTTTGGGGCTTCGAGGCGCTCTCACGCTTTGTTGAGGCTTGTTTGTTGTGGGCTGCAAGTCCCGAGATGTTTGGGTTATTCGTTTGGGAGTTCGGTTGTGATTTGGGTTTTGGGCAAAATGATGGTTGTTTAGGTGTTTCCTTCGGGATTCGAGCCGGGCCTTCAGTATTGGTTTGGGAGGTTGATTTCAGTGAGTTTTGTTGTTTGGAAAGGTTGCTTCAGTCGGGTCTCGAAGGAGGAAGCCGGGAAATGAGATTTAAGGATTTTAAGGATTTTTGGAAAAATTGGAAAATGGATAAATTGGATTGATTTGGATAAGGTTGGAATTTAAATAAAAGAGAAAAAGAAAAGAAAAAAAGGAAAAATCCATTTTTTTTCCCATTTTCCCCTTTCTCTCTCCTCCAGCCCGAGCCCCCCCCCCCCCTTGGCCCTCACCTCCCGGCCGAGCGGCTCTGGTCGCCGACCTGGCGCCCGGCCACGACGCCTTGGCTCGCCCGAGCCTAGCTCGCCCATGGTCGCGAGCCTAGCCGCCCATCTCCCCGGATCGTCGCTGACAACGCCGAGCCCGCCCCGCGTCGCCTCAGTCCGCGATCGCCGGATCCGCCTCGCCCGAGCCGTCCCGAGCAGCTCACCTGGTCCGAGTCACCCAGCCCCGTGTCGTGCGCCCTGTAGCTCGCCGTCCCTCGCACAGTGCCGTGCCATATCAAGCACCCGAGCCCGTCGCATCGCGTCGCCTCGCGCGCCCCTGTGCTTGCCGAGCTCGCGCCTGCGCGCCACGCGCCCTCGCCTCGTCCCAGCTCGCCCGCGCGCAGCTTTGCGCTTTTGCGCCCGTGCCCTGCACCCCAGCGCGCCCCAGCCTGCGCCCCAGCGCCCTCGCGCGCCCAGTGCCTGCGCCCAGCCAGCCTCTGCCCTGCCGACAGCCTGCTTGTGTGTGTTGGTTTGGCCCGAGCCTTGTGGCTTCTCGGATGGTATTTCCCGAGTCTTATCTTCGTTGGGCCCCGATTTGTTGGTCTTTGGTTGTTGATTTATTGAAATTTCATTTATGTATTTGATTTGGGTGTTTTGTTTGATGTTCAGGCTGTTCGTGATCGTCTAGAGGCTCGAGGATTCGCTCGTAGATTTATTATAATTATTGTTTTCTGCTTGTCCCAAGTAAGGATTTCTTACCGTGGTTGTGTGGACCCTGCGATATATCTCGATATGCCTTGCTTGTTTGTTGATTGTTATGAGCATGTTAGAGATAGAGCAGTTGATTGAATTCTTGCTAGCATGTTTGCCTGATTTTACATGTTAGTGCCATGCTAGGTTTGTTCTGCCAGCATGCTTGTGATTCCTGCTTAAGTTGTAGTATCATGCTAGGTAATGTGATTTATGTCAGTCATTACTTGCTAGCGAGGAATCATTGATTTTTGCTCTGTACTCTTAGATAGAGTTGTAGGGTTTGTCATCATCTAGAGGCTGAGCGGACAAAACGTACTTTGTCCCTAGTAGCTCAGGTCGGGAGTAAAGTGTGCGTAACATAACGTATCTTGCTACCCCCGACCCGCCGGTTGTGGACTTAGCTACCCACTCCGGCCAAAGCCTAGTTTGTAGCCTGCTAGAGCGGAACCTTGCCAATGGTGTAAGCCTACCTTGGCCGGTTCTTAGCTTCAGGTCGGTGGATCAGGCTGCACAGATGAGCGTCGAGGGCCTCGTGCTACTGTGATCAGTGACACCGCTTCCGAGTCATAGGCATGCGTACCTGGCCCGCGTAGTTTGCCCTTAGGCCCCTGCATTTACGCCGGTTTCAGAGTGCATGCGGTGTGCGCGCACACGCGTTAGTTGCCGGTTCGGAGAGCTCCCCCGGGCTAATGTTCGTGAGTACACCATTCCTTCCAGTTTAGAGCCAGACTTCGGGTACTCTCCCAATAGTCAAGATGTACAGCGAGGGTAAGAGGCCCTTGAGGACACCCATTGGGATTGGCTTTTGAGCTAATCAATTGGTCGAGGGAGAAAGACCCTCGAGGGTGTCGGACATCTTGGGATCGGTTTTTGAGCTGATCAAATGGCCGAGGGAGAAAGACCCTCGGAGATGTCACGGGATTGGTTATGAGAACCAATCATTAGGCGGAAGTAGGAGACTTAGATGATTCCGGAAGTAGGAGACTTCCGATGATTCTGGAAGTAGGAGACTTCCGATGATTCCAGAGCTTTCCTTATGAGTTCGTTGAGCTATAATCTGTGTTGATGGCTGTTTGCTTGCTTGTTGAGGTGCTAGATGACGGATGTATCGTATTGTACCCCGGTTGGGGATTCTTACTGAGTATCTTTATACTCACCCTTATTTATCTTTCAGGTAGCTTGGGACAACACCAGGAGGGCTAGCGGAGGAGGCGATTGATCATGGGAGCCGCCGGCACTCTGTCTTTTATTGTTGCATTGTTTATTCAAAGCATGTAGATGGGACAGAGTCCTAGGGAACATTGTTTAAAAAGTTGTTTAAATTGTATTGTATGATTTGATAAATACTGGCCAGGATGTTTTACTTCGTTGGATGGTTTAAATGAAAACTGTTGTTTATGTTTTAAGGGTTCCCCCTTCTCATATGTTTGAAATGATTTTTAAATATGAGCACTAAACCGCTTGTTATCATATTTAACTTGCATGCTGAGTGAGAACCCCGGTTTAGGACCATGTTTTGGGTCGGGTTCATCACATCCTTCTTGTGTGTTGTTTGCCTTCTGACCCAGGTAAGGATTTCTTACCGGAGTTGTGTGGGCCCTGCGATATTTTCTGTGATTGTTGATTGTATGTATGTTTATGTGTATCGGCATGTTAGTGGATAGGTGCTCTGCATTGCAATTCGTGGCATGATTCTCGTGTTATTTCTCATGTAAGTTCCATGATAGGTTGTTCTGTTCTGGCATGTTCGTTATCTATTCTTGCTTCGTAGTATCATGCTAGGTTCATTGTTTCTGCTGAGCACGTGTTAGTATGTTTGATGTTAGTTGTTTTGTAAAGACCCAACCCGAAAGAAGTCCTAAACTAGGCCTTTACCTTAATGCATGCTTTTAAAACTAATAATAATATGCAAGATTGCATTCCAGATTCTGAATGAAAATAAAAACTTGTAAACATTCATGAAATAACCAATTATAAAATGTCCTGAAACCTGTCTCTGTTTCCAAGCACCTGTTCCAAGCTAAAAGTAGTTTAAAACATACTCTTATCAGAGATTTATTAAAAACATTCTAAACCCAAACAGTTTACAACAGTGCCAAAATCCATAAACAATTAGAAAAAATCCTAAGGGCTCCGTGCCCAACTACATGCATTCAGAAGACCAAACCAAAAACATAAACATAAATTCAGAGTTAAAAGACAACAGGTTTCCATTATCCGCAACTCCTCCTTCAGCCATCCTGTCTCGCTCCCTGATTACCTATGGAAAACCACAAAATAAGGGCGAGTAACGAATTACCCAGTTAGAATCCCTAACCGGGGTACAATACGATACAACTGGTCATCTAGCAGAAAGTATGCAAGCTATGAATACAACACAAAAGAGAGCACATCACTTTAATCCATACATAAATACCATGGATGCCATCTTACGGTCTTACTCTGGACAACTACCCGTCCGCGCGCGCGCGCATCTTTGCCGCCCATCAGCAGCCCCGACCGTACAGCCTGTTCGTCCGCGCGTTAGCCGTGCCGTGTGAGTTGCTCGCGACCAGGTAAGGATTGTGATAATTTTTGTGCTTGTTAGGTTCTCATTAGCTAGCTCGGGATCGATCGCAGCTTAGGATTCTTGTGTGTAGTTGCCTTCCGACTAGGTAAGGATTTCTTATTGGAGTTGTGTGTGCCCTACGGTATTATATGTGATTGTTGTTTGTATGCTTGTTTGTGTTTATGAGCATGTTTAGTGATAGGTGCTCTGTTCTGAATTCCCGACTGGCATGATTTCTTATGTTGTTTCTTATGTTAGTCCATGCTAGGTTGTTCCGTTCTAGCATGCTCGTTATCGGTTCTTGCTTCGTAGTATCATGCTAGGTTCGTTGTATCTGTTGAGTACGTATTGGATTGTTTGTTGTTGATGTTATAGTTTAGAGTTCTGATAGGTAGCATCATCCGGGCCAAGATGCATAAAGTACCTTGCATCCATGGCAGGGACGTACGAGGCAGTACTCCGTCCATGATCCCCGGTAGGGTTTAGCTAACCCTAACGGAAAGCCCCGCAAACTTGGGTGAGGGTGGCAGACTGTTAAATGCCCCAACGGTCGGGATGATGACATGGCATTGCCTTGTCCCCGGCGGTGGCACGTCCTCAGCGTGTTGGCGCAAGAGCCCTTGATTGCCACCGCTAGGGCAAGGGCGGCTTCACGGTGTAAGCCTACCATGACCGGTTCCTTAGCCTCAGTGCGAGTGGTTCGAGCTAACATAGTTCACGTGTCCAGTCTCTCACACCCTATGTCAGTGACACCGATTCAGAGATTTAGTTTGGCATGGTGGCTGGACCTGGGCAGCTTGCCACTATACCCGGCACCCCCCATGGTTTGCAGTAGCATGCGGTGCACGCACACGCTCATTATAGCGCCGATTGAAGAGCTCCTCGGGATTGTGAGCCTGTGCAACTTTCGTATCGAAATTAGACAGGCTGAGGCCGAGACTTGTTTCTCGTAAAGGATCATATCGTGAGGTGGATTATTTCGGAGTAAGACCCTGAGATGGCATCCGAAGTTTACGTGTGGATTTAAGCTATGTGCTCTCTTCTGTGTTTATATTCATAGCTTGCATACCTTTCTACTAGATGACCATGTATATCGTATTGTACCCCGGTTGGGGATTCTTACTGAGTAATTCGTTACTCACCCTTATTTTGTGGTTTTCCACAGGTAACCAAGGTGCGAGACAAGATGGCTGAAGGAGGAGCTGTGATCATGGAAACTAGCTGTCGAACTCTGAATTTTATCTATGATTCTTTATGTCTTATTTTCCTCTGAATGCATGTAGCTGGGCATGAAGCCCTAGGTTGTTTTCTGACTGCGTTTCTGGATTCGAGCATTATTGTAACTGTTGGATGTTTTGAATGTTTTAAATAAATCTCTTATCAGAGTAAGTTTTGGAAATGTATTTGTCTTGGAACAGGTGCTTGGAAACAGGGACAGGTTTCACGAATTTATGTTGACTTTTTAAATGGATGTTGTATGTTTTAGTTTTCACTTAGAATTTGAAAAACCATTCTTGCATATTGACTTTAGTTTTGAAGGCATGCGTTGAGGTAAAGGCCCAGTTTAGAACCCCTTTTTGGGTCGGGTCTTTACACCCTATCAGGTGGCAATCAAGGGCTACTGCCGACACGCTGAGGTCGTGTCAACTGCTGGGGACAAGGCAATGCCTTGTCATTCCCCCGACCGTTGGGGCATTTAACAGTCTGCCACCCTCACTTAAGATTGCACTGGGCAGCCGTTAAGGTTAGCTAAACCCTAACGACGGATCAGGGACGGAGTACTGCCTCGCACGTCCCTGCCACAGATGCAAGTTACGTTATGCATCCTCGCCCGGATGATGCTACCTATCAGAACTCTAAGCTATAAATAGCTAACAACAAACATACTATCACATGCTTAGCAGAATCAATGAACCTAGCATTGTACTACGAAGCAAGAATAGATAACGAACATGCCAGAACAGAACAACCTAGCATGGAACTAACGTGAGAAATTGAAAGAACCCGACCCAAAATGGACCTAAATCCAGTTCTTGCTAGCATGCTTGCAATTTTTAACTTTTATAACGTTAAAGGAAATAGCTCAAGATAAAACTTATTCAAACCTCAATAGAAAACATTCATTTAATAAGTTCCTTAAAACAAGCCTGGCCAGTGTTTCAATAAAACAGTTTGAACAAGTCACAATAGTAAACAGTTAAATCACTCTAAAATCAATACAGTTATCCCAGCATGCTACTACAGAATGAAAGACTCAAAACATAAAAGACACAGAGTTCGCCGGCAGCTCCCTCCACTAGCCATTCCGGTGCTGTCCCAAGTTACCTGAAAGATAAGTAAGGGTGAGTATAAACATACTTAGTAAGAATCCCCAACCGGGGTACAATACGATACATCCATCATCTAACATCCTAGTATACATGCAATCAGTTACCAGCACAGAAACTTTGCTCAACGAGCTAATCAAGTCATGTCCAGAAACCTCGGAAGTCTCCTACTTCCGGCTTAGAGATCAGCCGCCATATCTTATTCCAACTAATGGGACAAAGTGCGTTATGTCCAACCTGATGGGACAAAGTGCGTTATGTCCAACCTGATGGGACAAAGTGCGTTATGTCCAACCTGATCTATCAAATAAGTCTGGGAACTTCAGAAGTTTCCTACTCCCGGTCTACTGATTGGCTCTCCTAACCAATCCCAAATGACATACTCGAGGGTCTTTCTCCCTCGGCCAATTGATCAACTCAAAAGCTGATCCCGAATATATGTCACACACCCTCGAGGGTCTTTCTCCCTCGGCCAAATGACCAACTCAAAAGCTGATCCTGAATAGGTGTCCTCGTGGGCCTCTTACCCCCGGCCAGGCTAAACCCTAAGACAATGGGAGAGTACCTGAGTCAGGCTCTAAACAAGAATAAGAATGGTGCCACTGATCTACAGTAGTGCAGAGCCCTCGGCACTCAGTTGTAGCAGCCTGTACCACCGACCTGAAGTTAAGAACTGTCTCCGGGCAGGCTTGCACCCGTGACGGGTTCCGCTCTAGCAGGTTACAAATTAGGCTTGTACCGATGCGGGAGCTAATTTGCACGTGCTGCCGAGGGTGCAGACAAAGTACGTTATGCCTCTCACTGATCCCGACTTGTGGGGACAAGATACGTTATGTCCACTCTCAGCCTCTGGAAGACAAGTCTAGCTAACTATCTAATATCACAAATATACATCCCTAGCCACTGAACATGCTTATCAAGAATACAGGAACAACCTAGCATGATACTACGCATTTAAACGGAGATTTCAAAACATGCTGGAAGGACAAACCTAGCATGGCACTAACATGTAGAAACATGGGCAAACATGCTAGCAGAGTTAAACAAGGAAACAATCCTATCTACTAACATGCTCATAACATATAAATAGAATGCAATCAAGACATATCGCAGGGCCCACACAACCCTGGTAAGAGATCCTTACATGGAATAAGCAGAAATATAAACAGTAAAGTGCTCCTTGAGCTGCAGTGCCTCACAACCTAAAAGCATACAACATACAAATTAACCTAGCTAGCTAAACAATTATCTATCAACTACAAACTAGAAGCAAGGGAACAAGAGACTACCCCTACTAGCACTTCGTGCTCTCGGCCAAGCACCAAGGATAGAACCCTAAGAATCTCGGCCACAACATTTCCACACTTGATCTTGGCTAGGGCAACACAACAAGCATAACCAAGCTAGGACTCGACTACTGTAAGAACCCGACCCAAAACACGGTCCTAAACCTAGGTTCTCACTCAGCAAGCAAGTTAAATACTTCATCAAGCGGTTTAGTGCTCATATTTAAAACCTTTCAAAACATTTAAAAGCGGGGACACTTAAAACATAAACAACAACCTTCATTTAAGCAAAGCCAACAAAGTAAAACAAGCCTGGCCAGTGTTTATAAAATCATACAATACAATTTAAACAACTTTTAAAAACGTCCCCCTAGGACTCTGTCCGTCTACATCTTGAACAAATTATGCAAACAATAAAAAGACAGAGTGTCGGCAGCTCCCATGATCAATCGGCTCCTCCGCTAGCCGTCCGGTCTTTGCCGCCCCAAGTTACGGTGGAAAACCACACGAAATAAGGGTGAGTATAAACATACTCGTAAGAATCCCCAACAGGGGTACAATACGATACATCAATCATCGGCACCCTAGTATACATGCAAGCGATTACCAACATGGATCATAGCTCAACGAGCTAACAAGGCAAAATCTGGAATCCTCGGAAGTCTCCTACTTCCAGCCTAATGATTGGCTCTCATAACCAATCTCGGGACATCTCCGAGGGTCTTTCTCCCTCGGCCAATTGATCAGCTAAAAAATCGATCCCAAAGCCAATCCCAATGGGTGTCCTCAAGGGCCTCTTACCCTCGCTAACAAATATGGACTATCGGGAGAGTACCCGAAGTCTGGCTCTAAACTGGAAGGAACTGGTTTACTCACGAACATTAGCCTGGGGGAGCTCTCCGAACCGGCGACTAACGCTTGTGCGCGCACACCGCATGCTGCTGCAACCGACGTAAATGTGGGGGCCTAAGTACAAACTACGCGGGCCAGGTACGCATGCCTAAAGACTCGGAAAGGGTGTCACTGAACACAGTAGTGCGAGGCACTCGACACTCATCTGTGCAGCCTGTACCACCGACCTGAAGCTAAGAACCGGCCAAGGTAGGCTTGCAACGTTGGCAGGGTTCCGCTCTAGCAGGCTACAAACTAGGCTTATGCCGATGTGGTTGCTAAATCCACATCGGCTGCCGGGGGGAAGTAATGTATGTTATGCTTCGCTCTACACCCGATCGATGGGGACAAAGTACGTTATGTCCGGTCTTAGCCTCTAGATGATGACAAACCCTACTATACTAGCTAGGAGTACAAAATAACTGATTCCTGGCTAAACATACATATCAACATCAATCACACATAACCTAGCATGATACTACGAACATAAAGCAGTAATCATAAGCATGCTGGAAGAACAAACCTAGCATGGCACTAACATGTACAATCAGGCAAACATGCTAGCAAGAGATCAAACATAGCTGTCCTATCACTATCATGCTCATAACAGTCAACAAGCATACAAAGTACATCATGATAATGTCGCAGGGTCCACACAACCATGGTAAGAAATCCTTACTTGGAAACAAGCAGAAAATAACTACCATAAGCCAACCAAGCGACTCCCGAGCTGTAACAGCCCGGTTTTCAGCTAAATGTAAAATAAGGTTTCCTTTTATATTTTTTAGTTTGGGAGGAGCTGTTGGAAGGACTCGAACCCTTGGCCTAAAAAGGGGTTTGGAAGCTTGGGTTTAAATAAGGAAAATAAACGCGTCAGCCGGGGCTCGAAGGGGAGTCTTGGGAAGGTCATTTGAGATTCCCAAGTCTATTTAAGTTAAGGAAGGGAATTATATTTAAAGAAAAAAGGAAAGAGAAAATAAGGACAAAAGAAAGAACCCAAAACCCTAGACTTCTCCTTCACCTCACCCAAGCCGCCAGACGCTCTGCTGCACTCGCCCCACACCGCGCCGTGCCTCGCCCACGCCGCCGCCTAACGCTCTCTTGCCGCCGCCCACGCCATCGCACGCCTGGCGACCATCTGCCGCACTACACCGAGCCACCGCCGGCCCAGATCGCGTCGGCAGCAACACCACGCCCGCCGCCGCCGCAGCAGCCAGCCTCCACTCGCACCAGTCGCGCCAGCGCAGACCGGCGTGTAGCGACCCCTCGCGCTCGCAGACACCACCCAGCGCCGTCGCTCCCACGCCGCCGCACCGCACCGCCCGCGTCTGCGTGCTGCGTGCCGCTTCGTCGCGTCGTCGCGCCGCGCGCCGCCAGCGCGGCGCTGCTCGTCCTGCCGCGCCAAGACGCCAGCAGCGCCCGATAGCGCCAGTCTGCGCGCCGGCGCCTGGCGCCTAGCAGCGCTTGTCCTTGCTGCTTGCTGCCGAGACGAGTGCCTTCTCGGTTGGTAAATTCCTTAGCCTCCACCCTTTGGACTTCCTTATTTTAGATGCTGTTTATTGATTAGGATGTTTTATTACTTGTTTAGGTTCCTCGAGTTCGCTTAAAAGCTCGAGGGTCGTTATTTGATTCGGGATAATTAACCTCCACTTATTTCCAGGTAAGGTGTAAAGACCCGACCCAAAAGGGGCTCTAAATGGGCCTTTACCCCAATGCATGTATTGAAAATAAAAGACATTATGAAAAATATATTTCGGATCCCAAGTAAAAACAGAAACATTCAACGACCCAAACATACATTTCTAAAAGCATACTCTGATCAGAGATTTATTTAAACCATTTAAACAATCCACAAGTACAAATATGCTGGAATCCATAAAACGTAAGAAAACATCCTAGGGCTCCGTGCCCGTCTACATGCATTCAGGGGAAATAACAAAAGTCAAGAGTCATGATATAATAAAATGGTCAGAGATGACAAAGCAGGATTCCATGATCACGGCTCCTCCTTCACCACCATCTGTCTCGCGCCTTGGTTACCTGTGGAAAACCACGAGAATAAGGGTGAGTAACGAATTACTCAGTAAGAATCCCCAACCGGGGTACAATACGATATACATGATCATCTAGAAGAATGTATGCAAGCTATGAGTATAAACACAGAATAGAGCACATAGCTTAAGTCCACACTTGGACCTCGGAAGCCAACTCAGGGTCTTAGTCCGGAAATAAATCCACCACACAATACGCCCTATACGAGAAACGAGTCCCGACCTCAGCCTGTCTACTGTCGATACGAAAGGTGCACTAGCTCAAGATCCCGAGGAGCTCTCCGGCCGGCGTGTAATGAGCGTAAGCGCGCGCGCGTGCTCTACGCAGACTATGGGGTGCGGGTCTAGTGGCAAGCTGCCCATGTCCGATCCACCACGCCTAACTAAATCTCCGGATCGGTGTCACCGACATAGGGGTGTGAGACCGGACACGTGAACTATGTCACCTGAACCACCGCTTTGAGGCTAAGGAATCGGTCGTGGTAGGCTTACACCAGAAGCCGTCCTTGCCCTATCGGTGGCAATCAAGGGCTACGGCCGAACACGCCGAGGACGTGTCGATCGCGGGGATGAGGCAATGCCAAGTCATCATCCCGACCGTTGGGGTATTTAACGATACCGCCACCCTCACCCAAGATTGCGGGGCCACCGTTAGGGTTAGCTAAACCCTAACGGGATCGGGGACGAGTACCATCTCGCACGTCCTCGCGCGGGGATGCAAGTTACGTTATGCATCCGGCCGGATGATGCTACCTACGAACTCTAAACCATAGCAATAATAACAATTCAATCAATGCGGTCCAATACGTGTTCCATGGATACAAGGAACCTAGCATGGTACTACGAAGCAAGAACAGATATGAGCATGCCGAGCGGAACAACCTAACATGGACTAACATGAGAGAACAACATACGAAGTCATGATAGTCGAGAATTGAAGCGAGCACCTAAACTATACATGCCGATAATCACAAACAAACATACAAACAACAATCACAAATATACCGCAGGCCCACACAACTCCGGTAAGAAATCCTTACAGCCCAGGGCAACTACACACACAAAATCCTAAGTCGCGATCGATCCCGAGCTAGCTAACGAGAACCTAACAAACACAATAGAAATCACAATCATAGCCCTAAAAATATAATAAAACAAGCAGGCTCGGCTCTAGGCACTCACACGCACGCACACGACACGACACGGGTGAAAGTCTTCTTTCAGCCGGTGCGTGCTGGCCGGGCGCTGGTGTGGCCCTGGAGCGCTTGCTGCTGTGTGTGGACAAGCACCGGAGCACGCTGACAGCGGCGGCTGCACGCGGCGCTGGCGAAGCGGCCTGAGCACGAGCGAGCGTCTCGGGCGTCTTGGGCGAGCGCGCGAGCGAAGGCGCGCGGACACGGCGATCTGCTGCTGCTGCGCGCCCGAACCAGTGCGCGACGGCGGGCTGCGCGCGAGAATCGGCGCGGCGATGGACGGATCTCGCGATCCTCGGCCGGATCTGTGCATTTCTGGTGGTCGAGGCGTCTGCGGCGGCAAAGCGTGGTGCGACAGCCGTTCAGTGCGGGTTGGGCGTCTTTGCTCGGCCGGCTCGGCGGGTGGTGGGCGATCCGCGCTGGGCGGACTCGCAACAACACACACACACATGGGCACCTCCTCTTACCTTCGCCAAAGCAAAACAACCTATCGAGAAGATGAAGTAGATGAATACCTACCCGAATGATGATCGAACTACGGAGCAAACAAGGGGATGAAATTCGGCTAGAGAAAGTTGGGGAAACAAGCTTGGGCGGCTAGGAGGATGTGTTGGAGAAGAAGAACAAAACCTAGCTTTTCTTTTCCATTTAACCAAATGCACCAAAACCCCAAAATCCAAGGCTAACCATAAAATGACACGGAAAGAGCAACAAGAGCTCTCCATAGCTCAACTGGCCACACCACCCACCTGACTTCTCGGACCACAGGTTGAAACCCACCAAACACACTTTTAACACACAATTTTCCTTTTGCATCTCCCCATGCCCAAACACATCCACAAAGCCTCAAAACTTACATAAATCCATCCAATAATTTTAGCAATCGAAAAAAACATAAGCGGTCCCTGACGGCCCGACCAAATTACTAAAATACCCCTAGGGCATACCGGAAGACCGGGATGAAAACACTGGTCGTTACAATATTCCTCCTTTTTATGACTTTCGTCCTCGAAAGTCCTTAAGACTGAAACAACACACGAGGATCTTTGCATTCTCATCCCGTCCTTCCCGCTCACGAGCGGCCTCCTCCGAACTCAGACTCCTTCACTAAACTTTTACCAACGGATCTCACTTCTACGCAACGTCTTCGACTCAAGACCAGAATACTCATAGGCTTCTCCTCGAAGCCCAAACCCTCAATCACCGCAAGGGCTCAAAGTCCACAATGAACAATGGGTCCGGCATATGCCGCCCCAACATCGATACATAAAAGCTTTGTGCCATGACTATCAACAAACAAACTCAACCCTACAACAAATCAAGCAAACAAGCTGAACCTTCCAGATTCCAAAACTAAACGGCCTACTCTTACTTCACAAAAGACCAACAAACCTCAAACCTTGACTACAAACCTTAACGAGATACAAACGAACCACCAATCGGCGATCGATCCAAAAGACAAACTTCTCCAACTAGAACACGACCACAACACTTAAGCAACCATCTTAAGGAGAAAATCGCCGGGCAAGGAACATCCAACATTCCTCTCAAGGAAAACTCGGGAAGCAAGGACTAAACCATCACGTGACTATCTGCGACACAACACCTTGAGGAAAAGCGGCTCAACGACTTACCAACCAATGCCACGGCACCTCTGTGCCAACTCACTCAAACGCGGCTCTACTAACGCCAACCGGGAACTCACAACAACTAGGAACAAAGCCCGAGAAGGGCTTGCTCGTGCAGAACTCAACCCAAACCTATAACGAGCAACGCCGCCTCCAAGCTACTACTCAACTCTTAAAATCCAACTGGCTACTCAAAGGACTTCCCTTTAAGCCTAAGCCTAACTCATCTTCCAACCGTAAGCTCCACTCCCAAAACCTCACAAGGAAAACGGATAACGACAACCTCAAAGCTTACGGATCCCGGGCCACACGAATCCGCAAGACTACCTCGCAAGCTATCACTCGAGGGTGGCATCCAAGGAGCAACTCAACCACCACAGAGGCTAGAGGGAAAGGAAATCTTCAATCCCCAAAGAACCAACAACTTGCCGAACAACTCAACTCTACTTGGTGGCCTCCGCCCTTGCGGGAACAAACAACTCTTGCTTGCTAACAACACAAAGCAGGACCCTCTCATTGGGGTGACCATTGCGCTACTCGATCGACTACACAACTCGGGAGCTAAGGCGACTCACGCCAAACGGAAATGACTTCCCAAAGCAAGCAAACTCGGAAGGGCGCGTGAACTCCACACACGCTCACGACTTGCTCAAACCCAAGGCAACAAGAACCAACTCTCTTGGAAGCAACACCCAAGAGAAAACTCAACCAATCGGACCACCAAACCGAAACAAACAAAGACTTGCTCAATCTGCCGAGGAGGGGTCAACTCCCAAAACTTCTTGACTAGGAACAAGACCTCAGGGCAACGCCCTCGGCTAGAACCGAACTAGCTCTCGAAACAACAAACGAACCAAATCTTGGCCAAACACTCACAAGAGGCAGAACAACCTTTCTGCGACCTCTAGAACACCATCCAAGAATCCGCTTAATCGGACAAACGACTACTTCCAAGCGGCCAACAAACTTTTCCTTCAAGCTAGCGCTTCCACCATTAACTCCAAGACCAAGGGAGTAACGACAACTCCCCAAGGAAACGGCTCTTACAAGCGGACAACCAACGGACAGAGAACTCCACATACGCCACCTGTCTTGCTCCACCGAGCAACAACATCTAATCTCACGGGCGCAACAAGGGTCCATCTCGCATGAATCCTCCAAATGCCAAACGGGGCAACTCAACATCCGGAAACAAGAAAAACAACCAACATGGCACAAACCACTCGCCCCACGAGCAAAACTAAACTCTAGCAACTCCAATCCACACCTTGGTCAACACCAAGCATCAACTTGCCACCACACCGAAACCACTCCGGACTTTACTCCAAACAAACACTAGCTTGCTAGTCTACCAAGATCGCTAGCAACTCCACCGAGGCTACAAACTACACGCCTCCGGCTAGCCAACTGAAACTCACTATTTGGGCTCGGTGAGCTCGAGAGGCTCTCCACAACCTAGGGTTCTTCGGCAACCCTCGACACACACACCTGCTTAGGCATACGATCTAACAGGACAACCGCTGAACAAACAACTCCAATTTCAAAGATCCCAACCATCTTTGGCCAACTCCAACTCCTTGGGAACCTAGAGGACCCGAACGCGCTATGAACGCGTCATCCTCCTACTCAAAGCATCGGCCACAACATAACTTCTACCCAAGGAAGGATCCGAACAACTCTCTTAGCCATGACGATCGAAACCACGCGGCTTAGCTACCATCGCTCTTGTCTGGGTTTCCAAGCGAACTCCAACCAACGATCAACAAGAAGATCCGCCAACCAAGCTTAGGCCCAACTTAACAAATCTTGCCTAAGCAACAACTTGATACCACGAGCACGGTATCCTTACCACCTCAACCAAAGCCTTACAACAACCACAGAGTCAAACTTCTCAAGGAACCGAGCACGAGATCTCCAAAGCAAACCCTACATGGATGCGAAACTCTCGCCACGGAACGAACCACACAAAACACACTTGTGTGCACAACTCCCAACCTTCCTTTAGAGATCCAAGACTAACAAGCGCTTTTCCACAAAGCAACGATAACTCGGCAATGATACAAACAATCCAAGGAACACCAAAAGTTCCATCTCCACACGTTACTGAAAGCCGAGGCAACCTTGCTCTACCAAAGCATAATCATGCCAAACCAAACTTACTTTGTACCAAGCCTCTACCAAGGGTGCTTACCCCTAAGGCATCCAAAACCTCTCGCAAGGCATCGGCTCATCTCGCCTCAAAAGCATCCAACTCGCCTCATAGGCATCCGGCTCATCCGATAAGCATCCAACTCATGGTCCCTCAATTTGGACCAAATTCGCATCTACAATGCTCAACTCTCCTCTCAGATTTAGGCACTCGAAGGTAGTTGACCGCACTACCAACCTCAAAGAAAATCTCTTGGCCTTACACTAGCGCGAGACTCACGCGCACCAACATTTACCAACCGGCAACTGTTGACTTACTCAACCTCCGGAAACATTGGGAAGAGGCTCGGCTCCTCTCGAGCATCCTTTCGCTTGTAGTCCATCGACTACCACCGAACTAGCCCTCCGCACGACCTAAACGGGTGCAAGCGCCATAAAGCAGATCCAAGGCTAAAGGAGTACGTTGAACTCCGAACGGCATAGAACCATCCGCTATGCCCAAGCCAAACTCAAGCTCGAACCGGACTTAGTGCCAAAGTGGCACACCAACCAATGCACCTCAAGTGCTACTACTACCAAATCCACATCTGAGGAAGCTGGGCTGTTAAACAACAACAGGCTCGCAAGGGGCAAAGATGTAAAGACCCGACCCAAAAGGGGCTCTAAATGGCCTTTACCCCAATGCATGTATTGAAAATAAAAGACATTATGAAAAATACATTTTGGATTCCAAGTAAAAGCAGAAACATTCAACAACCAAAACATACATTTCTAAAAGCATACTCGATCGGAGAGATTTATTTAAACCATTTAAACAATCCACAAGTACAAATATATGCTGGAATCCATAAAACGTAAGAAAACATCCCGGGGCTCTGTGCCCGTCTACATGCATTCGTGGGAAATAACAAAAGTCAAGAGTCATGATAAAATAAAATGGTCGAGATGACAAGCAGGATTCCATGATCACAGCTCCTCCTTCACCATCCCGCCTCGCGCCATGGTTACTCGAAGATAAGTAAGGGTGAGTAACGAATTACTCAAGAAGAATCCCCAACAGGGGGTACAATACGATGCACATGGTCATCTAGATGAGTGTATGCAAGCTATGAATATAAACACAGAATAGAGCACATAGCTTAAGTCCACACTTGGACCTCGGATGCCAACTCATGGTCTTAGTCAGGAAATAAATCACACCACACAATACGCCCTATACGAGAAACAAGTCTCGGCCTCGGCTCATCTCCGATCGTCTGAAAGGTGCACTAGCTCAAGATCCCGAGGAGCTCTCCGGTCGGCGTTGTAATGAGCGTAAGGATGCACCGCGTGCTTCTACTGCACTATGGGGTGCCGGGTCTAGTGGCAAGTTGCCCATATCCGGATACCACGCCTAACTAAATCTCGGATCGGTGCAGCCGCGACATAGGGGTGTGAGACACGGACACGTGAACTATGTCACTGTACCACCGCTTTGAGGCTAAGGAACGGGTCGTGGTAGGCTTACCCGAAGCCGTCCTTACCTTAACAGTGGCAATCAAGGGCTCTTGCCGAACACGCCGAGGACGCGTGCGGCCGCGGGGACTAGGCATTGCCATGTCATCATCCCGACCGTTGGGGCATCGCTTAGACTACCACACTCACCCAAGATTGCGGGGCCTACCGGTTGGGATAGCTAATCCTCACGGGGTCCAAGGACGGAGAAGCGTCTCGAACGTCCTTGCTATGGATGCAAGATACTTTATGCATCGGCCCGGATGATGCTATCTACGAATTATAACTGCCTTAACAATCGCCAAACAATCCAATACGTGCTCGAAAGAATACGTGCAGACCTAGCATGGTACTGACGAAAAGAATGAATATGAGCATGCGTAGCGGAACAACCTAGCATGGACTAACATGAAAGAACAACATACGAAGTCATGCGATCCAGAATTCAGAGCAGAGCACCTAAACTATACATCTTTGATAGTCACAAACAAACATACAACATCAATCACATAGAACATCGCAGGTCCACACAACTCCCAGTAAGAAATCCTTACACGCCGGGAGGCAACTACACACAAAATCCTAAGCTGCGATCGAACCGAGAGCTAGCTACCGAGAACCTAACAAAAACAATGATAATCACACTCTAAAGGCTTAAATATAATAAAATAAATAAGGCTCGGCCGGGAGCAACTCACGCGATGCGGTGACACGCTGACGACGGCGGGCAAAGACGGCGGGTGCTGGCTTGGGCGCAGATGGGCGGCAAATGGCGCGACACTGGGCGCCGACGGGGCGCGGAGAGGCGGCGAGGCTGGCTTGCGCGCTGCTGGACGGACGGCTGGCCGGGCGCAGCGCATGCGCGAGGCAAGCAGACGAGACGAGCGCTGGCTGGCGCGAGGCGTGCGCGACGCGGCGCGCGGGACCTGGCACAGAGGAGGAGCGGCGCGCGGGCGCGAGACGCGGGCGCGCTGGGCGCTCGGTGGTGCGCGACGTCTTGCGCGACAGTGGCCGGGCGGTGCTGGGCGGCACGGTGCTCTTCTTTGCCACGATCTGGGCGACTGGGCTTCTTTGCTAGGCGATCTGGGCGGCTCGGGCTTCTTCTTTGGCAGATCTGGGCATCTTTGGGCACTGCAACAAACACACACACACATACACAACACACCTCTTTTCACTTGGCCAAAAGCACACCAAACGGATGAGAAGAAGAAGAGGAAGATCGATACCTACCCGAAATGATGATGAACGATCCAAGGGAGCTGCAAGGATGAAGAATCGGCAAGGAGAGCTTGGGAGAAAGCTTGGGCGGCCACAACTCTTTTGGAGAAGAAAACACAACAAACCTAATTTCTATTTCATTTAACCAAATGCACCAAACACCAAAGATCCAAGGTTAACTAAGATGTGATGCAGAAAGAGCAACAAGAGCACCTAATGGATCAATTGGTACACATCCCCACAAGCTTCCCAGCGACCGGGTTCAAACCCATTGCAAAGACAATTTCCTTTATTTTTACTTTTGCACCAAACCTTGCTCAAACCAAACCACAAATCCTTCCAAAAACCTACATAAATCCATCCAATAATTTTAGCAACTGGAAAAAGACATAAACGGTCCTGACGGCCCGACCAAATTACTAAAATACCCCTAGGGCATACCTGGAAGACCGGGATGAAAACCTGGGCCGTTACAATATTCCCTCCTTTTTATGACTTTCGTCCTCGAAAGTCCTTAAGACTGAAACAACACAGGATACTGCATTCTCATCCCGTCCTTCCCGCTCACGAGCGGCCTCCTCCGAACTCAGACTCCTTCACTAAACTTTTACCAACGGATCTCACTTCTACGCAACGTCTTCGACTCAAGACCAGAATACTCATAGGCTTCTCCTCGAAGCCCTAAACCCTTAATCAGCTGCAAGGGCTCAAAGTCCACAATGAGCAATGGGTCCGGCACATGCTGCCCCAACATCGATACATAAAAACACTATGCACAGCTGTCAACAAACAAACTCAACCCTACAACAAACTGGCCAAACAACTGAACCTTCCAGATTCCAAAACTAAACGGCCTACTCTTACTTCACAAGAGACCAACAAACCTCAAACCTTGACTACAGCCTTAACGAGATACAAACGAACAACCAACTGGCGACTGATCCAAAAAGACAAACTTCTCCAACTAGAACACGACCACAACACTTAAGCAACCATCTTAAGGAGAAATCGCCGAACCAAAGGCAAGGGGCACCATCCTGGTACACCAGACGGCTAACAATACTCACACCAGCTGGAACTTCAGCTACGGCCACCAAAAAAATAACAAGGGCCAAGCACAGACTCCACTCGGCCAAGCCAACAAACTAGAACTCCTCATCGGCCGAACGCAAACTTTCCAACGAACACCTACCAGCAACCGACCAAGGAGAACATCGCCAGGCAAGGAACATCCAACATTCCTCTCAAGGAAAACTCGGGAAGCAAGGACTAAACCATCACGCAGACTATCTGCGACACAACACCTTGAGGAAAAGCGGCTCAACGACTTACCAACCCATGCCACGACACCTCTGTGCCAACTCACTCAAACGCGGCTCTGCTAACGCCAACTGGGAACTCACAACAACTAGGAACAAAGCTCGAGAAGGGCTTGCTCAGCAGAACTCAACCCAAACTTATAACGAGCAACGCTCACCTCCAAGCTACTACTCAACTCTTAAAATCCAACTGGCTACCCAAAGGACTTCCCCTTTAAGCCTAAGCCTAACTCATCTTCCAACCAGAAGCTCCACTCCCAAAACCTCACAAGGTAAACAGATAACGACAACCTCAAAGCTTACGGATCCTGAGCCACACGAATCCGCAAGACTACCTCGCAAGCTATCACTCGAGGCTGGCATCCAAGGAGCAACTCAACCACCACAGAGGCTAGAGGGAAAGGAAATCATCACTCCCCAAAGGACCAACAACTTGCCCGAACAACTCAACTTTGACTGGCTAGCCTCCGCCCTTGCGGGAACAACAACTTTGCTTCCTAACAACACAAAAGAGGACCCTCACGCTCATGATGGCCGCTGCGCTACTCTGATCAACTACACAACTCAGGAGCTAAGCTAACTCCTACCAAACGGGAAACGACTTCCCAGCAAGCAAACTCAGAAGGGCAGCGAACATCACACACGCTCGCTGACTTGCTCAAACCCAAGGCAACAACAACCAACTCTCTTGGAAGCAACACCCAAGAGAAAACTCAACCAATCGGACCACCAAACCGAAACAAACAGCACTTGCTCAACTGCCGAGGGAGGGGTCAACTCCCAAAACTTAATGACTAGGAACAAGACCTCAGGGCAACGCCCTCCAGCTAGAACCGAACTAGCTCTCGAAACAATCAAACGAACCAAATCTTGGCCAAACACTCACAAGAGGCAAAACAACCTTTACTACAGCCTCTAGAACACCATCCAAGAATCCGCTTAACTGGACAAACGACTACTTCCAAGCAGCCAACAAACTTTTCCTTCAAGCTAGCGCTTCCACCATTAACTCCAAGACCAAGGGAGTAACCTGACAACTCTCCGAAGGAAACGGCTCATACAAGCAGACAACCAACGGACAGAGAACTCCACATACGCTCACTGTCTTGCTCCACTAGAGCAACAACATCTAATCTCACGGGGCACAACAAGGGTCCATCTCAGACTGAACCTCCAAATGCCAAACGGGGCAACTCAACATCCTGGAAACAGGAAAAACAACCAACATGGCACAAACCACTCGCCCCCACGAGCAAAACTAAACTCTAGCAACTCCAATCCACACCTTGGTCAACACCAAGCACCAACGTGCCACCACACCGAAACCACTCCGGACTTTACTCCAAACAAACACTAGCTTGCTAGTCTACCAAGACTGCTAGCAACTCCACCGAGGCTACAAACTACACGCCTCCAGCTAGCCAACTGAAACTCACTAGTTGGGCTTGTGAGCTCGGAGAGGCTCTCCACAACCTAGGGTTCTTCGGCAACCCTCGACACACACATCGCCGGCATACGATCTAACAGACAAACCGCTGAACAAACAACTCCAATTTCGAGCATCCCAACCATGCTTTGGCCAACTCCAACTCCTTGGGAACCTAGAGGACCCGAACGCTACTGAGAACGCGTCATCCTCCCACTCAAAGCATCGGCCACAACATAACTTCTACCCAAGGAAGGATCCGAACAACTCTCTTAGCCATGACGATCGAAACCACGCGCTTAGCTACCATCGCTCTTGTTCAGTTTCCAACTGAACTCCAACCAACGATCAACAAGAAGATCCGCCAACCAAGCTTAGGCCCAACTTAACAAATCTTGCCTAAGCAACAACTTGATACCACGAGCACGGTATCCTTACCACCTCAACAAAAGCCTTACAACATCCATCTGGAGTCCAATTTCTCCAGGAACTGAGCACTAGATCTCCAAAGCAAACCCTACATGGATCTGAAACTCTCGCCACGGAACGAACCACACAAAACACACTTGTGTGCACAACTCTCAACCTTCCTTTAGAGATCCAAGACCAACAAGCGTTTTTCCCAAAAGCAACGCTAACTCCTGGCAGAGATACAAACAATCCAAGGAACACCAAAAGTTCCATCTCCACACGATACTCGAAGCTGAGGCAACCTTGCTCTACCAAAGCATAACCATGCCAAACCAAACTTACTTTGTACCAAGCCTCAACCAAGGGTGCTTACCTCTAAGGCATCCAAAACCTCTCGCAAGGCATCAGCTCATCTCGCCTCATAGGCATCCAGCTCATCTCATGAGCATCCAACTCAGGGTCCCTCTGCTGGACCAAACTCGCATCTACAATGCTCAACTCTCCTCAGATTTAGGCACTCGAAGGTAGTTGACCGCACTACCAACCACAAAGAAAATCTCTTGGCCTTAACACTAGCGCGAGACTCACGCGCACCAACATTTACCAACCGGCAACCTGCTGACTTACTCAACCTCCAGAAACACTGGGAAGAGGCTCCGGCTCCTCTCGAGCATCCTTTCGCTTGTAGTCCATCGACTACCACTGAACTAGTCCTCTGGCACGACCTAAACGGGTGCAACTGCCATAAACAGATCCAAGGCTAAAGGAGTACGCTGAACTCCGAACGGCATAGAAACCATCTGCTATGCCCAAGCCAAACTCAAGCTCGAACTGGACTTAGTGCCAAAGTGGCACACCAACCAATGCACCTCAAGTGCTACTACTACCAAATCCACATCATCCGAGGAAGTGGGTTGTTAAACAACAAAGAGCTCGCAAGGAGGCAAAGATGACCCTTCATCCGCCTCAAGCCACTAACACGGCAACTTGCCAAACAATCGGGCGATGGTGGAGACTCGCTAGTCCACCTCTCACAAGGGACTTCCACCACCATCCGATGAACCAAACAAAGACAGAGGCGGCACACCTCGGCCTTTGAGCAATGGGGCATCCCACACACGGATGCTAAACTCAAACTCGGCCAACTACTTTACTACTAGCGAGAGGGACTTACTAAAACATCGAGCTCTACAGGCATCCATTTGCCAACCGGGCGTCTCCATCAACGCCAACAAACTCATCTGAATAAACCTGCCGATCATGCCCTCCCGAGAACCTCCGGGCTACAAGAGCTACTGGGGAAAAAAATCTTTGAAACAAACTCTGTCAATTTGGGCTATCTCGTGCCGGGACTCCTCACTACGCGCTACAAAGCTGCGCTGGGTCTCCGCTCTCTCGATAGCTAAAGACACGCCACCAAATCTCTCATGGTGGAGCACACTCTACTCAAGGAGTCTCACTCGAGGCGCCGCTAGCCTCTACCCCCTCCTCTAGGCAACTCAAGCTGCAGGGGCCAAATCGGCATGCGGGCCTAACAACCACGGACGCGGCCTCAACATCAACACGATCGGTCCAACTCCTCGGTCGGACATGCCAAGCGCCCGCTCCCCGGGTGCGATCAACATACTAGCGACCGCACAAAGCACCTCCACCCTCTCACTAGGGGAAAAAACAATTGGGCCACAAATGGCCAATGGGAGACTAAGCTCGCCTCCCTCGGGGGACGATGTCCCGGGGCATCCGAATCTATCTGGATACCTCAACAAGCCGCTAAACAACCGCTGCGCGATCAAGCGAGAAAGTTGGCATGATGGCTCACTAAGCCCAAACCAACAACGAGTCGAGAACCGCTCGTCTCCGCTCCACAACACTACACAAGGCATACACAAGATGACAGTATTGTAAATTCTTAACCCTTTTTCCTTTCTAAAACAATAAACCTAGGCGCACACGATGACTATCTGAGTCTTGGTGATCATGGAAGGATGACCTACAACAAAGGTCGATCACGAGAATCTATGACTCGAGCTCGATACCAATCTGTAAAGACCCGACCCAAAAGGGGCTCTAAATGGCCTTTACCCCAATGCATGTATTGAAAATAAAAGACATTATGAAAAATACATTTTGATTCCAAGTAAAAGCAGAAACATTCAACAACCAAAACATACATTTCTAAAAGCATACTACGATCGAGAGATTTATTTAAACCATTTAAACAATCCACAAGTACAAATATTTGGAATCCATAAAACGTAAGAAAACATCCACGGGGCTCTGTGTGCGTCTACATGCATTCAGTGGGAAATAACAAAAGTCAAGAGTCATGATAAAATAAAATGGTCGAGATGACAAGCAGGATTCCATGATCACGGCTCCTCCTTCCGACCATCGCCTCGCGTCATGGTTACTGAAAGATAAGTAAGGGTGAGTAACGAATTACTCAAGAAGAATCCCCAACCCCAGGGGTACAATCACGATGCACATGGTCATCTAGATGAGTGTATGCAAGCTATGAATATAAACACAGAATAGAGCACATAGCTTAAGTCCACACTTGGACCTCGGATGCCAACTCATGGTCTTAGTCAGGAAATAAATCACACCACACAATACGCCCCTATACGAGAAACAAGTCTCGGCCTCGGCTGTCATCTGCCGTCACGAAAGGTGCACTAGCTCAAGATCCCGAGGAGCTCTCGGCCGGTGTTGTAATGAGCGTAAGGATGCACCGCGTGCTTCTACTGCACTATGGGGGTGCCGGTCCAGTGGCAAGTCGCCCATATCCGGATACCACGCCTAACTAAATCTCCGGATCGGTGTCACCGACATAGGGGTGTGAGACACGGACACGTGAACTATGTCACTGTACCACCGCACTTTTGAGGCTAAGGAACGGGTCGTGGTAGGCTTACACCAGAAGCCGTCCTTACCTTAACAGTGGCAATCAAGGGCTCGCCGAACACGCCGAGGACGCGTGCGGCCGCCGGACTAGGCATTGCCATGTCATCATCCCGACCGTTGGGGCATCGCAGACTACCACCCTCACCCAAGATTGCAGGGCCTACCGGTTGGGATAGCTAATCCCTCACGGGGTCCAAGGACGGAGAACTGTCTCGAACGTCCTTGCTATGGATGCAAGATACTTTATGCATCGGGCCCGGATGATGCTATCTACCTGAATTATAACCTGCCTTAACAATCAGCAAACAATCCAATACGTGCTCGAAAGAATACTGTGCAGACCTAGCATGGTACTACGTAAAAGAATGAATATGAGCATGCCGAGCGGAACAACCTAGCATGGACTAACATGAAAGAACAACATACGAAGTCATGCGGTCAGAATTCAGAGCAGAGCACCTAAACTATACATCTTTGATAGTCACAAACAAACATACAACATCAATCACATAGAACATCGCAGGTCCACACAACTCCAGAAGAAATCCTTACCGCCGGGAGGCAACTACACACAAAATCCTAAGTGCGATTGAACCCGAGCTAGCTACCGAGAACCTAACAAAAACAATGATAATCACACTCTAAAGGCTTAAATATAATAAAATAAATAGGGCTCGGCTCAAGGAGCAACTCACGCTGCGCTGGTGACACGCTTGACGGGCAGGCAGCAAAGACGGCGGGGCTGCTTCTTGGCGCAGATGGCGGCAAATGGGCGACACTGGCGCCGACGGGCAGAGGAGGCGCAGAGGGCCTTGCGCGCTATGCGACAGGCCGGGGCTTGGCGCAGCGCACGGGCGCGGCAAGCGGACGAGACAGCGCTGGCCTGGCGCGAGGCGCGCGACGCGATGCGCGGCGCGCACGCGCAGCAGAGGAGCGCGGCGCGCTGGCCGCCACCGGTGCGCTGCGACGGCTGCGCGAGTGGCTGGCGGTGCGGGCGGCTCGGTGCCTTCGCGCTGCGCGATCTGGGCAGCTGGGCTTGCTTTGCTAGGCGATCCGGGCGGCTCGGGCTTCTTCTTTGGCAGATCTGGGCATCTTTGGGCGACTGCAACAAACACACACACACATACACAACACACCTCTTTTCACTTGGCCAAAAGCACACCAAACGGATGAGAAGAAGAAGAGGAAGATCGATACCTACCCGGAATGATGATGAACGATCCAAGGGAGCTGCAAGGATGAAGAATCGGCAAGGAGAGCTTGGGAGAAAGCTTGGGCGGCAACAACTCTTTTGGAGAAGAAAACACAACAAACCTAATTTCTATTTCATTTAACCAAATGCACCAAACACCAAAGATCCAAGGTTAACTAAGATGTGATGCAGAAAGAGCAACAAGAGCACCTAATGGCTCAATTGGTACACATCCCCACAAGCTTCCCAGCGACCAGGTTCAAACCCCAATTGCAAAGACAATTTCCTTTATTTTTACTTTTGCACCAAACCTTGCTCAAACCAAACCACAAATCCTTCCAAAAACCTACATAAATCCATCCAATAATTTTAGCAACTGGAAAAAGACATAAACGGTCCTGACGGCCCGACCAAATTACTAAAATACCCCTAGGGCATACTTGGAAGACCGGGATGAAAACCTGGGCCGTTACAAAAGATGACCCTTCATCTGCCTCAAGCCACTAACACAAACTACGCCTGGGTCTCCGCTCTCTGATAGCTAAAGACCTGCCATCAAATCTCTCATGGCTGGAGCACACTCTGCTCAAGGAGTCTCACTCTGAGGCGCTGCTAGCCTCTACCCCCTCCTCTAGGCAACTCAAGCTCGCGGGGCCAAACGGCATGCGGGCCTAACAACCTCGACGCGGCCTCAACATCAACACGATCGGTCCAACTCCTCGATCGGACATGCCAAGCGCCCTGCTCCTGCGGGTGCGATCAACATCTTGGCGACCGCACGAAGCACCTCCACCCCTCACTAGGGGAAAGCGAAGAATCGGGCCACAAATGGCCAACAGAGTCTAAGCTCGCCTCCCTCTCGGAACGATGTCCTGTGGGCATCCGAATCTATCTGGATACCTCAACAAGCTGCTAAACAAACTGCTCGCACTGCGGGAAAGTTGGCATGATGGCTCACTAAGCCCAAACCAACAACGAGTCAGAACCTGCTCGTCTCCGCTCCACAACACCAAACAAGACATACACTAGATGATAGGTATTGTAAATTCTTAACCCTTTTTCAACAGCAAATAGTAAACTTAGGCGCACTGATGATCTGCTTGAGTCTTGATGATCATGGAAAAACGACCTACAACAAAAGGTCGGTCTACATAATCTATGACTCGAGCTCGATACCAATGTAAAGACCCGACCCAAAATGGGCTCTAAATGGGCCTTTACCCCAATGCATGTATTGAAAATAAAAGACATTATGAAAAATATATTTGGATCCCAAGTAAAAGCAGAAACATTCAACGACCCAAACATACATTTCTAAAAGCATACTACGATCGAGAGATTTATTTAAACCATTTAAACAATCCACAAGTACAAATATTTGGAATCCATAAAACGTAAGAAAACATCCTAGGGCTCCGTGCCCGTCTACATGCATTCAGTGGGAAATAACAAAAGTCAAGAGTCATGATATAATAAAATGGTCGAGATGACAGCGAGCAGATTCCATGATCACGGCTCCTCCTTCACCATCCTGTCTCGCGCCTTGGTTACTGTGGAAAACCACGAGAATAAGGGTGAGTAACCAATTACTCAAGAAGAATCCCCAACAGGGGTACAATACGATATACATGATCATCTAGAAGAATGTATGCAAGCTATGAGTATAAACACAGAATAGAGCACATAGCTTAAGTCCACACTTGGACCTCGGAAGCCAACTCGGGGTCTTAGTCCGGAAATAAATCCACCACACAATACGCCCTATACGAGAAACGAGTCCCGACCTCGGCTGCTCACATCGCCGAGCACGAAAGGTGCACTAGCTCAAGATCCCGAGGAGCTCTCCCGGCCGGGCGCATGTGTAATGAGCGTAAGCGCGCGACTGCGCGCTACACTGCAGACTATGGGGGTGTCGGGTCTAGTGGCAAGTCGCCCATGTCCGATCACCACGCCTAACTAAATCTCCGGATCGGTGTCATTGACATAGGGTGTGAGAGACGGACACGCGTGAACTATGTCACCTGAACCACCGCACTTTGAGGCTAAGGAATCGGTCGTGGTAGGCTTACACCAGAAGCCGCCCTTGCCCTATCGGTGGCAATCAAGGGCTACGCCGAACACGCCGAGGACGTGTCGATCGCCGGGATGAGGCAATGCCAAGTCATCATCCCGACCGTTGGGGCATTTAACGATCGCCACCCTCACCCAAGATTGCGGGGCCACCGTTAGGGTTAGCTCAACCCTAACGGGATCAGGGACGGAGTACCATCTCGTACGTCCCTGTCGGGGATGCAAGTTACGTTATGCATCCGGCCCGGATGATGCTACCTACCTGAACTCTAAACCATAGCAATAATAACAATTCAATCAATGCAGTCCAATACGTGTTCAACAGATACAAGGAACCTAGCATGGTACTACGAAGCAAGAACAGATATGAGCATGCCAGAACGGAACAACCTAGCATGGACTAACATGAGAGAACAACATACGAAGTCATGATAGTCAGGAATTCAGAACAGAGCACCTAAACTATACATGCTGATAATCACAAACAAACATACAAACAACAATCACAAATATACCGCAGGGCCCACACAACTCCGGTAAGAAATCCTTACCTGGCCGGGGCAACTACACACACAAAATCCTAAGCTGCGATCGATCCCGAGCTAGCTAACGAGAACCTAACAAACACAATAGAAATCACAATCATAGCCCTAAAAATATAATAAAACAAGCAGGCTCGGCTCGGGGCACTCACACTGCACGACGACACGGGCCGAGTCTTCGCGGTGCTGGTGCAGGTGGGCTGGCCGCTGGCGCAGGCAGCGCTGGGGCGCTGCCAAGGCGACACGCTGTACTGGAGCACGCAGACGGGCGGCGGCGCGCGGGCGCTGGGCTAGCGGCTGAGCACGAGCGAGCGTCTGGGCGTGCGGGAGAGCGGCTCGGAGCGGAGGCGCGCGGACACGGGCGATTCGCTGCTGCGCGCGAACTGGTGCGACGGCGGGCGGCTCGCGCGAGAATCGGGCGCGGCGATGGACGGATCTCGCTGATCCTCGGCCGGATCCGTGCACCGGCTGGTCGAGGGCGTCTGCGGCGCGCAAGGCAGTGGCCGTGACAGCCGTTTCAGTGCGCGGGTTGGGCGTCTTTCGGCCGGTCCCGCCGGTGAGTGGGCGCGATCCGGCGCCCGGGCGCACCCGCAACACACACACACACACATGGGCACCTCCTCTTACCTTCGGCCAAAGAAACAACCTATCGAGAAGATGAAGTAGATGAATACCTACCCGGAATGATGATCGAACTACGGAGCAGCAAGGGGATGAAATTCGGCTAGAGAAAGTTGGGGAAACAAGCTTGGACGGCTAGGAGGATGTGTTGGAGAAGAAGAACAAAACCTAGCTTTTCTTTTCCATTTAACCAAATGCACCAAAACCCCAAAATCCAAGGCTAACCATAAAATGACACGGAAAGAGCAACAAGAGCTCTCCATAGCTCAACCGCCACACCACCCACGACTTCTCAGACCACAGGTTGAAACCCACCAAACACACTTTTAACACACAATTTTCCTTTTGCATCTCCCCATGCCCAAACACATCCACAAAGCCTCAAAAACTTACATAAATCCATCCAATAATTTTAGCAACTGGAAAAAGACATAAACGGTCCTGACGGCCCGACCAAATTACTAAAATACCCCTAGGGCATACCTGGAAGACCGGGATGAAAACCTGGGTCGTTACATAAGGATTCTTACCCGGGGTTGTGTGGACCCTGCGAATAGTTGATAGCACGCTGATTACTGTAATTATATGAGTTTCTAGTGATAGTTTTCATGTTTTCTTTTGATTCATGTTCGTGACATGTTTACATCCCGTTAGTTCCATGTTAGGCTTTCCTATCTTGATAGAACCATGCTGCCTATTGTATGCTGCTAGATCCAAGTTACGGTTAGATGTGTGATGTATAGTATAGAGGGCCGTAGAGGTAACTAGTTTGGGGTCCCGCTCAAGGCAAGACCCGGATGGACATCGGAGGTGTAAGGCCCTCACGGGCATCCTAGGTGTGTAAGGCCCACCGGGCATCATCAGTCCGGAGGTGTGTAAGGCCCTACGGGCATCCTAGGTGTGTAAGGCCCACTGGGCATCACTGAGTCTGGAGGTGTAAGGCCCTACGGGCATCCTAGGTGTGTAAGGCCCACTGGGCATCACTGAGTCCTAGATTGTGTAAGGCCCGAAGGGCATCCAAGCGTAGGACCTAAGAGAGGCTGTTGATGGAAGCCCTTGAATAGGCTCGCCCTATAAGTAGCTCATAGCCTAAGCCAGCCGTTCGTGCTCTAAGTCTTTGTATGATTGCCTGTCCGTGTGCTAAATGAGATGATTTCGTATTGTACCCCGATTGGGGATTCTTCTTGAGTAACTTTGTTGCTCACCTTATATTTCTCGTGGCTTTCCACCAGGTAACTTGGGACAGAGGCTGGATGGCTAGGAGGAAGCGGCTCGATGATCATGGATAGCTGACTCTGGGTCGCACGTTTCTTTAAATGTTTTCCTTAATGATTTAGCATGTAGTGGGACTTGGGTCCCTAGGAAAAAGCGCTCAAACTATTTTATGTTCTCGTACCGTTTTCCTTTGAATTGTTTTAAGAAAGTACTGATCAGTCATTTACCTGTTTTATTTAATTGAAATCATGGTTTTGTTTTAAAAGTGTTTATTGCAAAGCTTTAAACTTCTGACTCTGAATGATGTTTATATTCTTAATCATGCATGCTAAGTATGGACTTTAGGTTAGAGACCGTTTCTTGGGTCGGGTCCTTACACGAGCTTCTAAGTGAACCCGAGCAACCTAAGCATTTAATAAAAATATCCTAATTAATAACAACAGCCAATCAACTTAGGGTCCAAAAGAGTGGAGGCTCGGGAATTACCAACCGAGAAGGTACAAGGTCTCGGCCCCAACAAATTTGGCAAAACAGGCTCTCGGCAGCAAGTGGGCAGGCAGGACGTGCAGCTCGGGCGAGCAGACTGGCGTTGGTGGCTGGCTGGCTGGGCACGCTGGGCGCGGCAGAGGAGACAATGAGCGGATCGAGCAGCGACACGATCGCTGCAGCAGAGCGGCCCCAGGGCGCAGGTATAGACGGAGACGCCCGACGCGGGCGGGCTGGCGCTGGGCAACGGTGTCTGGCGACGTCTTCTTTGGCGCTCGCGTCTCGGGCGACGGGCCATTTTGGGACAGCGCGTCTGGCCGCTGCTTTGGGCGATGTGGTGATGGTCGGGCGATAAGTGATGGCGTGTAGGGCGCTCTTTGGGCCAGTGGCTCGGGCGGCTCGGTGCGGCTCGGTTGGGTTTCTTGGTGAGGTCGGCAAGGAGAGAGAGAGAGAAAGAGAGAGAGAGAGAGGTAAAACAAGGGGAATGAGATTTTCTTGATTTTCATTCCTTTTCCTAATTTAAATAGGTCTTGGTGACCTAAATCTCTTCCCCGGGCTTCCTCCTTCGAGTCCCGGCTGAAGCAACCTTTTCTCCTTATTAAAACTCATTTAAACCAAGCTCCCAAATCACCATCTAGGGCAAGGGTTCAAATCCCAATGGAAGCACTTAAATTAACAATAATTTTGTTAATTACCAAATCACCTCCAAACTTCCAACCAACTAGCCCGAACTTCTTGGGTCCTACAACCAACAACAATCAAGCCTCGACAAGGGCAGGAGTGACCCTGGAATCCTGAAAATCCACAAAACCCTGACCGAGGGAAAAATGACCAAAATACCCCTAAGGGTTAAAATAGCTCTAACGGCCCATCCGAACATCCGCATAATGTCCCAAAAAACACTGGGAAACCGAAATAGAAAACTGGTCACATTACAATACTCCCACCTTTTAAGACTTTCGTCCTCGAAAGTCCTAAGACGAAAAAAACTCTAGGAAATCTCCACTAATCCTTAACCAACCAAACTCCCGGTCAAGAAAACACTAAATCTTCTTCAAAATCCAAACCCCCTTGGGTTCCCAAAGGCTCAAAGCCACAAGCCATCCAGTCTGCCACAACAAGACTGGGCATACACCGAACTCCGAAGAAATAGATGTGATAGTGCTAACGGTAATACACATCCTCAAACTCGCACTAGCTCTCAAACGGTCTTAAAATCTTAGGGCTCACTTAACCATGCTAGCCCAACTCGGAACGCCTCTCTACGACGCTACTCTCAGCAAACTCGTGGACGGGTCACAAGCTCTAAAACTCTACGCCACGCGGGCAGTAACTCTCTCGAATGCTCATAGTTTGTTATCAAAGCAGCCTCGACCCTTCACCATGTCGACCAAACAACTGAACTCTCTGTGTTTTGAAACTAAACGGCCTACTCTTACTTCGCAAGAGATCTGCGAGCCCCAATGGTTGCCTACAATCCTTAACGAAATCCAAATCGAACCACCAACCGGTGATCGATCCCAAGGCAAACTCCTCCAACTAGCATGCGTCCACAACACTTAAGCAACCATCTTACGAGAAATCAAGCACCAAAGCCAAGGGGCACTTTTCGGTTCACCAAACGGCTACCACTAACACACCAAATTGAAACTTCACTCACGACCACCTTTAGAAGACAAGGTCGAGCACAGTGCTCCACTCGGCCAAACTAACAAACTGGAGCCCCTCAACGGCCGACAACAAACTTTCCAATGCAATCCGTTCAGCCACTACCCTAAGAGAACATCGCCAGACAGAAAAACAAACAACATTTCTCTTACGGAAATCTCGAGCAGCAAGGAATACAACATTACGTGGCTACTAGCAACACAATAGCTGGAGGATAACAACTCTAAGGTTTCCAACCAATGCCACGGCATCTCTGCGTGCCAACCCACTCAACAGATGGCTCAATTTATAACGCCAATCGCTAACGCACATCAACTAGGAACAAAGCTCGAGAAGGCTTGCTCTGCAGAAACTCAACCCAAGCTTATAACGAGCAAGGCTCGCCTCCAAGCTGCCACTCAACTCTTAAGCCCATCTGGTTGCTCCAAGGACTTCCTCCTTATAGCTTAGACCTAACTCTTCTTCCAATCTAGAAACTCCACCCACGAAACATCGCGAGGATTAAGGATAGCGACGACCACATGCTTGCGGAACCTGAACAACACGAGTCGGCAAGACTACCTCAAAAGTTAAAACTCGAGGCCGGCATCCACGATGCAACTCAACTACCAAAGAACTAAGGGGTTCTACAAACTCCAAAGATCCAACAACCTTCCAAAGAACAACTCAAGCCCTTGAACTGGCGCAGCCTCCGCCCTTGCGGGAACAAACAACTTTCCGCTTGCTAACAAACAAACGCAGGACACTCTCGGTGGGGTGGCATTTGCGCTACTCGATCAACTACACAACTCGGGACCTAAGCCGACTCCTCCTCAACAGAACGATTTCCCCAAAGCGAACTGAACTCGAAAGGCAAGTGAACTTCACACACGCTCGATGTCTTGCTCAAACCCAAGGGCAACAACAACCAACTCTCTCGGAAGCAACATCCGAGGATCCTCAATCGCTTGAACCCCCAACTTGGAACTAGTAGTGCCTACTCAATTGCCGAGGGAGGGGTCAACTCCCAATACTTCCTGACTAGGAACAAGTCCTCAGGGCAACGCCCGCTTGCTCGAACCGAGCTAGCTCACGGAACAACATGGGAACCAAACCTTGGTCAACACCAAGCACCACCTCGCTAAGAATTCCGAAAATCAACGTGGAGGTTACCAAGAACAACTCTAGCTTGTTAACCGACAACAAGCATCCAACAACTCAACCGAGGAACACTGCCTGGGTCTGACTGAGCTCTAGTGAGGCTCTCCACAACTTAGGGTTCCTCCGATCGCCCTCCGACACACACTGTCGTCAAACGGTCTAACAGACAACTGGCTACACGAGCACATCTCCCTCCAGCATCTCAACTTTGCTGGCCAAAAGCTCTTCCTTGCCACATCTATAGCAAGCACGGGTGATGCTCCACACAATCTGAAAAGCGCCTTACCACACTTGATGCAATGAGCCTATTTGCTCGCCCCGCCCGTTGGCGATCTCGAGCTCTAACCTGCGGTCGGCGCTGATCGCGACCCCTAGACTGGCCCTGTCGGCGAGTCTGCTATCCACCTGAGCGGGAACAACCAAAAGACCCAAACTTCCTCTTGCTCAAAGAATCAGCCACATCCTACCTTCTACCCAGGGTAAGGATCCGAACAACTCTCTTAGCCATGGCGGCCAGAAACTCCGCGATTTTACTACCATCGCCCTGAATCAGTTCCAACTGAACTCCAACCATCGATCAACAAGAAATGCCTCTACCCAGGTCAAGGGCCAACTAGCATAACTTGCCTACGCAACAACCAAAGCTACAAGACGCGGTAACCTCTCAACCCAAGTTAGGGCACTTGCCAAGAACTAAAGTCCTAACTCCTTAGAACTGAGCACTGGTTTCACAACCCGAAACCCCTCGTGGTTCTTGAAAAATACACCACGGAACGAGCTACACAAAAGTACACCGGAGTGTATAGCTCCAACTTGGTTCCTTAAGATCCAAACCAACAAGTATTCTCACACAAGGCAACTTTTGCCTCCCAATAGAGCCACATCTAGCAAAGGAGCAACAAGAGTTCAACCCACTCGGGGTCAACTCCCCACGGAATGCCACATTGGTCGACTCACTCTTACAAGAGCATAGCCACACCAAGCTAACTTAACTCATACCAATGGTCCACTAAACGTGCTTTGATCAACCATCCAACTCATGGCTCTAACAGTGGATCAACCACGCATCATCGATGCCAACCCTACTCATATTAGGGTAACTCCAGGGTAGTCGAATCACACTACCATCCAACTGGCTCACAAGCCCACAACACAGGCGCGAGAACTCGGATGCGCTAGCCCTTAACAACCAACAGCATCCTTTGTACCCAACTCTCGGTGACCCTGAAAGGCTCCTACTTATCCCTCGAATGACCTCAAACTTGTAGTTCTCTGGCTACCACCGAGCTAGATCTCTTATGTAGCCCAAATAGGTGCAATCTCATGAATGGGTACAAGAGTAGTGGGGATGCTAAACTCCGGGCGGGTTCTGGAACCACCTGTACGAAAAGTGCCAACTGGCCTGAATCTAGGCCTCCACTCAAAGCTTTGTGCCAACAGGCACTACTTCCTTTACAACACAAACATCCCTTTACGGGCTTTAAGCCCCTCTGAGGGTAGGGAAGGTCACACTCCGGTGACAGGCAATGGCACTCAACACAAGAGTCTCAACACTCGAGTAGACTACTCTCTCGACATCATGTCTAATGACAAGCCAAGGCCCACTCCTCGCATCCCACTCGATGCTCAACGAATACTCAAAGCCAACCCTCGGGTGGCGGCACCTAGCTCCACACGGAACATGCTAACAGAAGGTGCTTCTCTCTAATAGCCGGTGAAAACCACGGGACGGATTAAGTCTCGACAAGCAAACTCCACACTACCCCACAGCTACGAGGGTTCTAAAAAAGAACTGGTTGCAAAACGATCTGCGAGCTTGCAGGAGGACAAGATGCCTCTACATTTTCCTCAAAAGCTACTAACTTGGCGACTTGCCAATCGCCCGGTGTGGTGGTGGAGACTCTCTTTGGTTCGCCTCTCACGGGGACTTCCACCACCACACCGCTTTGCATCAAACAACACCGAGCGGCACGCCTCGACCTCGAACATCAGGTCATCGGCCTCACGAACACCAGTCATTACAACACTTGGATGATAAACTCGATCTTGGCCAACCACCTCGGCGCTAGCGATGAGGTCTCAAAACATCCGGCTCTCTGAGCTTCCACTTGCCAAACTCGGCGGCTCGATCAACGCTAACTAACTTATCGAGATAACTTGGCGATCGAGCCCTCCGGGAACCTCGGGGTTACTGGAGCTACAAGGAGGGTGTCTCCTAAATAAACTCTGCCGGTGGGCTATCTGTGCCCAAGACTCCTCACTACGCGCTACAAACCGCGCACGGGTCTCCGCTCTCTGTTAGCTAAAAGACACGCCATCAACTCCCTCATGGGTGGAGCACACTCGCCTAAGGAGTCTCACTGAGGCGGACTAGCCTCTACCCCCTTCTCTTGGCAACTCATCTGCCAGGGCCAAAGGTGGCCTACGGGTCTAGACAACCCTAGACGTGGTCTCATGATCAACATGAACAGTCGAACTCCTCGGTTGGAAATACCAAACGTCCCTTCTCCTCTAAGTGCAATCAACATACTAGCGATCTACACAAAGCATAAAAGCTAGCCCACGCTGGGGCTCTCACTGCCAAACAAGGGTAACACATGTATACTAAATGCAGTATTGTAAAATAAAACCCTTAGCTTAATGAACTCGGACAAAACCTGACGCATGAGTGGTGATGATCATGGGAGCAACAACCTACAAAGGAGTTAGTCTCTGAGAATCTATGACTCGTGCTCGATACCAACTGTAAGAACCCGACCCAAAACACGGTCCTAAACCTAGGTTCTCACTCAGCATGCAAGTTAAATACTTCATCAAGCGGTTTAGTGCTCATATTTAAAACCTTTCAAAACATTTCAAAGCGGGGACACTTAAAACATAAACAACAACCTCATTTAAGCAAAGCCAACAAAGTAAAACAAGCACGGCAGTGTTTATAAAATCATACAATACAATTTAAACAACTTTTAAAAACGTCCCCTAGGACTCTGGTCCGTCTACATCTTGAACAAATTATGCAAACAATAAAAGACAGTGTCGGCGGCTCCCATGATCAATCACTCACTCACTAGAATGGCCGTCCGGTCTTGTCCCAAGTTACAGTGGAAAACCACTTGAAATAAGGGTGAGTATAAACATACTTAGTAAGAATCCCCAACCGGGGGTACAATACGATACATCAATCATCGGCACCCTAGTATACATGCAAGCGATTACCAACACAGATCATAGCTCAACGAGCTTACTGTAAAATGGAATCCTCGGAAGTCTCCTACTTAGGCCTAATGATTGGCTCTCATAACCAATCCGGGACATATCCGAGGGTCTTTCTCCTCGGCCAATTTATCGCCTAAAAACCAATCCCAAAGATGTCCGACACCTCGAGGGTCTTTTTCTCCTCGACCATATGATCACTCAAAAGCCAATCCCAATGGGTGTCCTCAAGGGCCTCTTATCCTCGCTAACAAATCTGGACTATCTCGAGAGTACCCAAGTCCGCTCTAAATGGAAGGAACGGTGTACTCGAAACATTAGCCTGGGGAGCTCTCCGAACCGGCGACTAACGAGTGTGCGCGCACACCGCATGTTCTTTGCAACCGGCGTAAATGTGGGGCCTAAGTACAAACTACGCGGGCAGTACGCATGCCTAATGACTCGTAAGCGTGTGTCATGAAGACATGAGTGCGAGGCCCTCAAGACTCATCTCATGCGACTGTACCACCGACTGAAGCTAAGAACCGGCCAAGGCGGAGCTTGCACCGTTGCGCAGGGTTCCGCTCTAGCAGGATACAAACTAGGCTTATGCCGATGTGGTAGCTAAATCCACATCGGCTGCAGGGGGGAAGCAATGTACGTTATGCTTCGCTCTACACCAGACCAGTGGGGACAAAGTACGTTATGTCCGCTCTCAGCCTCTAGATGATGACAAACCCTACTATACTAGCTAGGAGTGCAAAATAAGCGATTCTGGCTAAACATACATATCAATATCAATCACACATAACCTAGCATGATACTACGAACTTAGCGCAGAATCATAAGCATCTTTGGAAAACAAACCTAGCATGGCACTAACATGTACAATCAGGCAAACATGCTAGCAAGAGATCAAACATAGCTGTCCTATCACTATCATGCTCATAACAGTCAACAAGCATACAATGTACATCATGATAATGTCGCAGGGTCCACACAATCACGGTAAGAAATCCTTACCTGGAAACAAGCAAAAAATAACTACCATAAGCCAACCAAGCGACTCTCGAGCTTCTAAGTGAACCCGAGCAACCTACGCATTTAATAAAAATATCCTAATTAATAACAACAGCCAATCAACTTAGGGTCCAAAAGAGTGGAGGCTCGGGAATTACCAACCGAGAAGGTACAAGGTCTCGGCCCCAACAATTTTGGCAAAACGGGTCTCGGCGGCAAGTGGGCGGGCGGGGCAGACGACGGTACTGGGCGAGCAGCGATCAAGGCGCCGGCTGGGCACGCTCGGGCGTGCAGAGAGGACCGCAGCAGACGGTGGCTGGCGACACACTCGTGCAGGCACGCAGAAGCAGACGGAGACGCCCGACGCGCTGCTGGACATCTGGCGTCTGGGCGACGGGCTGTGCGACGCATTCGCTGGGCGTCCCGCGTCTCGGGCGATGGTCGCCGGCTGCGCGACAGCGTCTGGGTTGCTCGGTACTGGCGATCAATGATGGAGCGGCGGGCTGCTTTGGGCCAGTGGCTCGAGGTGGCTCGGTGCGACTCGGTTGGGTTTCTTGGTGAGGTCGGTAAGGAGAGAGAGAGAGAGAAAGAGAGAGAGAGAGAGAGAGAGAGAGAGAGGTAAAACAAGGGGAATGATATTTTCTTGATTTTCTTTCCTTTTCCTAATTTAAATAGGTCTTGGTGACCTAAATCTCTTCCAAGGCTTCCTCCTCCTTGAGTTCCTACTGAAGCAACCTTTTCTCCTTATTAAAACTCATTTAAACCAAGCTCCCAAATCACCATCAAGGGCAAGGGTTCAAATCCCAATGGAAGCACTTAAATTAACAATAATTTTGTTAATTACCAAATCACCTCCAAACTTCCAACCAACTAGCCCGAACTTCTTGGGTCCTGCAACCAACAACAATCAAGCCTCGACAAAGGCAGGAGTAACCCTGGAATCCTAAAAATCCACAAAACCCTGACTGGGGGCAAAATGACCAAAATACCCCTAAGGGTTAAAATAGCTCTAACGGCCCATCCGAACATCCGCATAATGTCCCGAAAACACCTGGGAAACCGAAATAGAAAACTGGGCCGTTACAATGATGTCTCGGCTAGGGCATCAACAACCAACAACCACAAGTTAGATCTCTTATCCAAGAACCAAGCAAACACACATACACCACCAACACACACTTGGAGCTCTCGGCTTCCTCAACAACAATGGTTCTCGGCCACTCCACACCAACAAGCAACCAAAACCACACACTTACCAACTCACCCATGTAGATTCGGCAAAGCCTTCCAAAGAGCAAAGATGTCTCGGCCAAGAAGGATGCACAACCAAGAAGCAATCGGCTAGGGCTTGTCTTGCACAATGGAAGAGGAACAATATTAGATCTACGCACTACAACACGTGACAAAGAATAAACACCATCATACTTCCCCAAGGGATCTCGGCCAAGGAGCTTGAAAGAATGGTGCTCTAGGATCTCAACAATCAGGAGAAGAAAAGAGCTTTTGGATGCAAGCAACAAAGAGATCTCGAATCCAACAAGATGCTACTTGGATCTACAAGAAGAGAAGAAGGAAGAACACATCTCCTCTTGATTAGATGTAGGCTCAGCCATGGCAAGGAAAGAAGGGAAGGGAAAAGCTTTTACAAAAACCTACCTTGGAGCAACAATGGAGGAGAAGAAATACACTTGGAGGCTTGATAATAGAGCAAGGCAAGCTTGGAATCAATGGAGAGAAATGGTGGTTTGAGGTCTCGGCCAAATAGAGGGAAGGAGAGAATGTGGGTCGGCCAAGGGGGAAGGGAAGGAGAAAAAGATAAAACCCTAAGTGATTTTTCCCCTATTTTAATTAATAAAAAGCTTAGAAAAATCCCACCAAGTGCACTTTTAAAAAGTATTTTATTTTCTCTACATTTGGCTCAAATCCAACTTCCAATTCACCAAGGTTCAAATCCTAGCTCCAACACAAATTATTTTAATTTTTCTTCTTTACCCGGGAACGCCTCCAAACTTTCCATAAATGGAACTCTTGCCCTAGAACTTGAAACCATAGAATAAACTGAAGTCCACCAACTCATAAACTTTAACGGCCCAGGTTTTCATCCTGATCTTCCATGTATGCCCTAGGGGTATTTTGGTAATTTGGTCACCGTCGAAGTCGTTTTCATCTTTTTAGTCATTAAAATTATTGGTTGGTCTTTTGTAGGGCTTTGATGCTTTGTGGATGTGTTTGGGCATGAAGAGATGCAAAAGTAAATTAGGGAATTAAAAGTGTAGGTGTTGGGTTTCGAACCCAGGTCTCTGGGAAGTCAGTGGTGTAGCGTGCCAGTTGAGACATTGGGTGCTCTTGTTGCTCTTTCCGCAGTATGTCTTGGTTAGCTATGGGCCTTCGGGATTTGGTGTATTTGGTTAAATGAAGAGGAAAATAGGTTTTGCTCTTTTGTGTTCTTCCAAACTCCCTAGCAGCCCGAAGCTCCCTAGCTCCTTGCTTTAGTGTCCCCTTGCCAAGCTCCGTCGATTGTTCGTCGCCACAGGTATGTGTCCTCGATCCCTCCTTCTTTTGTTTGGTGTATTCTTGATGGTATAGAGAAGAAGAGGTGAGCCTTGGTGTTGTGCGGCCACTGATTTAACAAAGCAGCGGCCAATGCCCATCGCCGACCTCTGTCCCACCAGTGGCCCCATCGCCGGTAGCGAGCCACCGCCGCCATAGCGCCGACGCGCCCGCTCGCTGCACGAGCTTCGTGCACGTCTGCGTCTCAGCCCAGCAGCTCGCGCGCCGCCCCAGCGCCCGGCGCGTCGCGAAGCCATCGCTCGTCTCGCGCGGCGCGCCACACTCCGTCGCTGCGTGCGCGCCGGCGTGCCCCATCGCCCCGCCTGCGCCGTCGCCAAAGACGTCTGCTGCGTCTCGGCCAGCAGCTCGCGCGCCCTGTCCCAGCTCCAGCGCGTCCGCAAGCCCATCGCTCGTCTGCGCCAGAGCGCCCACACTCCCATCGCTCATCCTCGCCATCGTGCCCGCACGCCCATTCCTCGTCCGCGACTGCACGCCTGTACCCCAGTGCCCGTCCGTGCACGCGAGTAGCCCCCTGCAGCCCAGCAGCCACGACCGTGCAGCCTATCCGTCCTCGCCTCAGACGTGCAGTGTGAGTTGCTCCCGAGCTGAGCCCTATTTGATTTATTATTTTAGGCCTATTGATTGTAAAATGTGTTGTTGTTTGCTAGGTATCCGATAGCTACCCGATAGCTAGCTCAGGGTTCGTTTGCAGCATAGGGCCTTAGTGTGTCATTGCCTTCCGACCAAGGTAAGGATTTCTTACCGGAGTTGTGTGGGCCTTGCAATGTAATATGCGATTGGTGTTTGTATGCTTGCTTATGTTTATCAGCATGTTTAGTGATAGGTGCTCTGCTCTTAATTCCCGACTGGCATGATTCTTGTGTTGTTTCTCATGTTAGTCCCATGCTAGGTTGTTCCGTTCTGGCATGCTCGTTATCTGTTCTTGCTTTCGTAGTATCATGCTAAGTTCGTTGTTTCTGTTGAGCACGTTTTGGATTATTTGCTGTATCTGTTTATAGCTTAGAATTATGATAGGTAGCATCATCCGGGCGATGATGCATAACGTAACTTGCATCCGTGGCAGTACTCCGTCCCGGATCCATCGTTAGGGTTTAGCTAACCCTAACGGCAGCCCTTTGCAATCTTAGGTGAGGTGGCAGACTGTTAAATGCCCCAACGGTTGGGATGATGACAAGGCATTGCCTTGTCCCGGCGATCGGCACGTCAGCGTGTTCGTGCATGACCCTTGATTGCCACCTGATAGGGCAAGAACCGTTTCCTGGTGTAAGCCTACCACAACCGGTTCCTTAGCCTCAAGTGCGGTGGTACAGGCTGACATAGTTCACGTGTCTAGGTCTCACACCCCTATGTCAGTGACTGTAAAGACCCGACCCAAAAGGGGCTCTAAATGGGCCTTTACCCCAATGCATGTATTCAAAATAAAAGACATTATGAAAAAGAAGTTTCGGATCCCAAGTAAAAATAGAAACATTCAACAATCAAAACATACATTTCTAAAAGCATACTCTGATCAGAGATTTATTTAAACCATTTAAACATTCCACAAGTACAAATATCTTTGGAATCCATAAAGCGTAAGAAAACATCCTAGGGCTCGTGTCCGTCTACATGCATTCGTGGGAAATAACAAAAGTCAAGAGTCATGATATAATAAAATGGTCGGAGATGATGACGCAGATTCCATGATCACGGCTCCTCCTTGACCATCCTGTCTCGCCTTGGTTACCGTGGAAAACCACAGAATAAGGGTGAGTAACGAATTACTCGAGAAGAATCCCCAACCGGGTACAATACGATATACATGATCATCTAGAAGAATGTATGCAAGCTATGAGTATAAACACAGAATAGAGCACATAGCTTAAGTCCACACTTGGACCTCGGATGCCAACTCGTGGTCTTAGTCCGGAAATAAATCCACCACACAATACGCCCTATACGAAGCGAGTCCGGCCTCACTGTCTCTCGTCGTCACGAAAGGTGCACTAGCTCAAGATCCCGAGGAGCTCTCGGTCGGTGTTGTAATGAGCGTAAGCGCGCGCTGCGTGCTCTGCAGACTATGGAAGTGCCGGCTCTAGTGGCAAGTTGCCCATGTCCGATCACCACGCCTAACTAAATCTCCGGATCGGTGTCAGCGACATAGGGGTGTGAGACACGGACACGTGAACTATGTCACTGAACCACCGCTTTGAGGCTAAGGAATCGGTCGTGGTAGGCTTACACGAGAAGCCGTCCTTGCCCTATCGGTGGCAATCAAGGGCTACGCCGAACACGCCGAGGGCGTGTCGATCTAGGGGATGAGGCAATGCCAAGTCATCATCCCGACCGTTGGGGCAATTAACGATTTACCACCCTCACCCAAGATTGCGGGGCCACCGTTAGGGTTAGCTAAACCCTAACGGGATCGAGGACGGAGTACCATCTCGCACGTCCCGCATCGGGGATGCAAGTTACGTTATGCATCCGGCCGGATGATGCTACCTACACGAACTCTAAACCATAGCAATAATAACAATTCAATCAATGCGGTCCAATACGTGTTCCATGAGATACAAGGAACCTAGCATGATACTACGAAGCAAACGAGATATCGAACATGCGAGAATGGAACAACCTAGCATGGGCTAACATAAGAAACAATACAAGAGTTCATGCGATCGAGAATTTGAGCAGAGCACCTAGGGCTAAACATGCTAATAATCATACACAGGCATACAAAACAACAATCACAAATATACCGCGAGGCTCACACAACTCCGGTAAGAAATCCTTACCTTGGTCGGGAGGCTTCTACACACAAATCCTAAGTGCGGAACAATCCCGAGCTAGCGGCGGGAACCTAACAAACCAATAATAGTCAATACCTAAAAAGTCTAAAAACAATAGAACGACAAGCTCGGCTCAAAGGGAACTCGCGCGCGCGGCGACACGAGCTTGGAGCTGCTGGCAAGCCGGGCGCACGGGCTGCGTGGCTGCCGCGGCTGGCACGGTGCACGCACGATGCATGCGCGGATGGCGCAGCGCGCGCAGCGCGTATGGCGGAAGTCTGGGATTGCGGTCGGCGGCTCGCGCGGCGCGCTTGTAGTCTTTGGCGTCGGCGGCGAGCTCTGTGTTACGCTTGGGCGCTGTAGCGGCGGCGGCTTCGAAGGCGGCGGCGCGGCGGCGCAGTGTCTGGCGTCTGCTTTATTGCGCGCGATCGCGCACGACGACGAGCGATGGCGTGCGGGAGGGCTGCGACGGTGGATCTCGCGCGACTGGCGAAAGCGATGGCGTCGCGGGCGATCCGCGAAGCGATGGCGTCGGCGAGCGATCTGGCGAAGGCTCTTTATTCGCCCGACGTCTGCGTAGGCTGCTTCAACAGATCTGGGCGAGGGGCTGGCCGGCTGGACGGCGACGATGGCTGCTGGCTGGCTACTCTCGGCTGGCTGCAAACCACACAACACACACAACACTCTACTTCTTACCTTGGCCAAACATCAATAACCAAATGAGAAGATGAAGAGGATGAAGACTTACCGGAATGATGATGATCGAACCCAAGGAGATGCAAGGGAAAGAAGAATCGGCAAAGGCTATGGAGAGGAAAGCATGCGGCCAAGAGGTGATTTGGAGAAGAAGATGGAATAAACCTAATTTCTATTTCATTTAACCAAATGCACCAAAACTCCAAAATCCAAGGCTAACCATAAGATGATGCGGGAAGAGCAACAAGAGCACCTAATGGCTCAATTGGCACACATCCCCATAAGCTTTCCAGGAGACCGGTTTCAAAACCCTTTGCGGCACAATTTCCTTTATTTTTACTTTTGCATCAAACCTTGCTCAAACCAAACCACAAATCCTTCCAAAAACCTACATAAATCCGTCCAATAATTTTAGCAAGCTGAAAAAGACATAAACGGCCACGACGGCCCGACCAAATTACTAAAATATACCCTAGGGCATACCGGAAGACCGGGATGAAAACACAGGTCGTTATTCTGGTGACATCGATCCAAAGATTTGTTAGGCATGAGTATCGAACCGCAGCAAGCGACTTGCCACTAGACCCGACACCCCCTTTTTTTGCTGAAGATGATGCGTGTGCGCGACACGCTCATTCTGGCAGCACTGCAGAGCTCCTCGGGATCTTGAGTTGATGCACCTTTCGTGATCGGCGATGAAAGGCGGTGAGGCCGAGACTAGTTTCTCGTATAGGATCGTATCGCGCGGTAGAGTTTCGAGTAAGACCCTGAGATGGCATCCGAGGTTTATGTGTGGATTTAAGCTATGTGCTCTCTTCTGTGTTTATATTCATAGCTTACATACCTTTCTGCTAGATGACCACTTATATCGTATTGTACCCCAGTTGGGGATTCTTACTGAGTAATTCGTTACTCACCCTTATTTTGTGGTTTTCCACAGGTATTCATGGTGCGAGACATGATGGCTGAAGGAGGAGCTGTGATCATGGAAACCATCTGATTAAACTCTGAGTCTTTAATGTTTTATATTTTATTGTCCTCTGAATGCATGTAGTCGGGCACGGAGCCCTTAGGATGTTTTCTGATTGTTTCTAGATTCTGACACTGCTATAAATCGTTTGAAGTTTTGAATGTTTGAATAAATCTCTGATCAGAGTATATTTTGGAAATGTATTTGGCTTGGAACAGGTGCTTGGAAACAGGGACAGGTTTCATGAATTAAATGTTTGTCTTTTAAAACAGATGTTGTATGTTTTTTGTTTTAATTAAGAATCTAGAATGCAATCTTGTATCGTGTTGTTAAATTTTAAAAGCATGCATTGAGGTAAAGGCCTAGTTTAGGACCCCTTTCAGGTCGGGTCTTTACACAAAAACATTCCTGAAACCCTGACTGTAAAGACCCGACCCGAGAAACGGTCTCTAACCTAGATCCTTACTTAGCATGCATGATTAAGAATGGAAAACATCATTCAGAGTACCCAATTTAAAACCTTGAAATCAACAATTTAAAATAAAACATAGTTCCGATAAATAAAACCAATAATAAATAAGTGATTGATCAGTACTTTCTTAAAACAAATAAAAGGGAACAGTTCGAGAAACATAAAATAGTTTTTGAGTGCTTTCCCTAGGGACCCAAGTTCCACTACATGCTAAATCATAAAAACAATAACAGGAACGTGCAACTCAGAGTCAGCTATCCATGATCATCCAAAGACCTCCTCCTAGCCATCCATCCTCTGTCCCAAGTTACACGGTGGAAAACCACGAGAAAATAAGGGTGAGCAACGAGTTACTCAAGAAGAATCCTAGCAACCGGGTACAATACGAAAACATCTCATTTAGCACAAGCACATGCAACCATACAACGACTTGGAGCAAACAATTGGGTTAGACCATACGCCCGCCAGGAGCTTTCCTATTCGAAGGCTTACAGCTATAAACTACCCTAGGTTCTACACCTGGATGCCCTTCAGGCCTTACACAACCTAGGACTCAGTGCTGCCCATCGGGGACTTACACACCTAGGATGCCCATCTGGGTCTTACACCTCCAACTCAGTGATGCCCATCGAGGTCTTATACACCTAGGATGCCCATCGGGGTCTTACACCTCCAACTCAGTGATGCCCATCGGGGTCTTATACACCTAGGATGCCCATCGGGGTCTTACACCTCCAACTAAGTGATGCCCATCGGGGTCTTACACCTCCAACTCAGTGATGCCCATCGGGGTCTTATACACCTAGGATGCCCATCGGGGTCTTACACCTCCAACTTAGTGATGCCCATCGAGGTCTTATACACCTAGGATGCCCATCGGGGTCTTACACCTATATTTCAGTGATGCCCATCGGGGTCTTATACACCTAGGATGCCCATCGGGGTCTTACACCTTAGGATGTCCATCGGGGTCTTACCCGAGCGGGACCTACACTAGTTACCCCTACAATCCTCTACACTATACGACACGTGTCTAAACCTAACATGGATCTAACAGCATTCAACGGAGAGCATGGATATGTCAGGATGGAAGAACGTGGCATGGAACTAATAGAATACAACATAAAGCATGGATATGACAGGATAGGAGAACCCTAGAATGGAACTAACGGAACGCGAACATAACACGAACATGAATCAAAAGCAAGCATGATGCCTATCCACTAGAAACTCATACAGTTACAATAATCAATATGCTATCAAGTGTTCGCAACGTCCACACAACCCCGGGTAAGAAATCCTTACCTGGAATCGAGTGGAAAGTAACTATCACGAACCAACTAACAACCCTCGAGCTTTAAAGCGAACCCGAGCGACCTAGGCATACAATAAAATATCCTAAATAAATAAACAACAGCTAAAATCATGAAGTCTAAAGGGTGGAGGCTCGGAAATTTACCAACCGAGAAGACACACGTCACGACAGCAAGGAGCAGAAACGGCGCTGCTAGTACGGCAAGGGCGCTCGCGCTGGCACTCGCTCGGGCGCGCGGCAAGGCGAGCAGACACGCTGGAGCGGGCGCACGACAAGGCGTCGGGCGGCGGGCGGCGTCTGCGGCGACGCGAGGCTGCGGGGCCGGCGCGAGAACGAGCGACACGCTGGGACGATGCGCGGGAGAGCGGGGCGACGCGGGCAGACTGACGAGCGACGCAGCTAGTGCGCTGGTGCGCGTTCGTGCGGTTGCGGCTGGACGGAGCGGTGCGGGAGGTGCGTTCGGGCGCACGGTGAGGCGATGGGCGGCGATGGGGTCACACGGTCGCGGCGCGCGCGGCTGGGGTGTCTTGTGCTGCGGCGACGGGTGGCTACAAAGAAATTCGGTCTTCGGCGGCGGGTTTGTTTGGCAACGGTGGCGCCGAGTGACGAGGGTGAGGGTGCTGAGCGTCGGCGGTGTGGGTGAGGGGGCTGGGCGTTGGCAGCGTGGGTGAGGGGAAGAGTGAGGGTTTGCGAGAGAGAGTGGGGTTTTTTTTCCTTTCTTTTTTTTTTCCTTCATTCCCTAAGTTAAATAAGCTTTGGGAATCTCAAAATGCCCTTCCCAAGCCTTTCCCCCTTCGAGCCCTTGCCAATGCATTTATTTTTTTCCTTAATTAATTCCAAACTCCCTTCCCTCTTTTAGGCTAAGGGTTCGAGCCCTCCTATTCTTTTTTTTTTAACTAATTTCCATTTAACTGAAATCCGGGCTGTTACACTGACTTACTGCAAAATTGTCTCGGAAGCACAAAATGACCAAAATACCCCTAGAGGGCAAAATGACCAAAGTGCCCCTGGAAGCACAAAAGCCCTAACAGCCCAACCAACTCACTGGATGAACAACCGAATAAACCTGGAGAACCGAAAGGAAAATCTTGGGCTGTTACAGAAATAACACGAGAATCATGCCAGTCAAAATTCAGAACAGAGCACCTATCTACTAACATGCTGATAAACATAATCATACATACAATCAACAATAACAGAAAATATCCCAGGGCCCACACAACTCCGGTAAGAAATCCTTACTTGGGTCGAAAGGCAAACAACACACAAGAAAGATCTTAAGCTGCAACCGAACCCGAGCTAGCTATCGGGAACCTAACAAACAAACAACAAAAATCACAATCTATAGGACTTAGGTAAAATACAAACAGAACTCGGCTCGGTCTGAAGCAACTCACACGGCACGGGGCTGGCGAGTGGACGGACAAGCTGCAAGGCTCACGGTTGGCGGCGACGTCTGCTCGCTGGCTGCTGACGGCCGGGCGGCTTGTGGCACTCGAAAGCGAGCCCATGCGAGCGCGAGGCCGACGGCGCGGCGTGCGGCTCGGTCGGCCTGGAGTGCCAAGGGCTGCGGGCGTGAGGCTAGGTTCTTTGGGCATGCGAAGCAGCCGCCAGCTCTGAGGGCTATGCCCGCTGCGACAGAGGCTAGGCAGGGCGCGGTGACGGGGCGATCAGGCGGCTGCGCTCGAGTGCGAAGGGGCTGCGACGCGAGCGTGCGGCGATGGGCGAGCGGCAGGGTTGGCAATGGGCGCTGGGCTGCTCGGCTAGGCAAATGACGCAACAGGTTGCTTTGGTCAAGGCGACGGCTACCGAAAAGGGCCGCTCTCGGTTGCACTACACCATGACAACGCAACTAAAAAGACAAACAAAAACCCCTTAGCCAAGGATCGGCAACCAAAAACAAGAAGGAGGAATCGAGGAATGACGAGACACTTACCCGGGACGATAGATCGATGCTCTTGGGAGGAAGACGCACGACAAGAGGGAGCTTGAAGAAGTGGAATGCAGCAAGGGTATTTAGAGAGGAGAAAAGAGAATAAACCTATTTTTTAATCAAACTCACTTAAATCTCGGAAACCAAGGCAAACCAAGATAATCAGAATTGCCAGATTTTCTATTTAGGTTCTCGAGGTGTGCTGGCTCAGATTCAGTGGTTCGGTTGGGCCGTTAGAGCTGTTTTGACACTTAGGGGTATATTGGTCTTTTTGCTCCCCGGGCAAGATTTGTGGATTTTCAGAGCTTCGAGTCAGCTCCTGCCTTTGTTGAGGCCTGTTTGTTGTGGGCTGCGAGTCCCGAGATGTTTGGGCTATTCGTTTGGGAGTTCGGTTGTGATTTGGGTTTTGGGAAAAGTTATGGTTGTTTGGGTGTTTCCTTTGGGATTCGAGCCCGGGCCCTCAGTGTTGATTCGGGAGGTTGATTTAAGTGAGATTTATTGATTGGAAAAGGTTTCTTTAGTCGGGTCTCGAAGGAGGAAGCCGGGAAATGGGATTTAAGGATTTTAAGGATTTTTAGAAATTGGAAAATTTGGATAAGTTTGAAAATGAGGATAAAATCCCCATTTTTCCCATTTTTCCCCATTTTTCCTTTTTTCCTTTTCTTTTCCATTTTTTCCCTTTTATTTTCCCTTTCTCTCTCCTCCAACCCGAGCAGTCCCTCCCACGCCCAAGCCAGCCCGAGCCATCTGGCAGCCCAGCTCACCCACGCCCAAGCCAACCCGAGCCCAGTCGCACAGTGTCGTGCCAGCGTCGCCCAGGTAGCGTCGAGCCCAGCCCCAGCTCGCCCAGGCTATCCTCGGGTCTCCCAGGCCGCCCGACCGTGTCGCCGCCTCGCCGCCGCCTCGTCCGTGCGCCGCGATCGCAAGCCGAGTCTGGCCCGTGCGCCTCAGTAGCTCGCCGTGCCATCCCGGCGTCCCCCGAGCCTATCGCGTCTAGTCACCCACGCGCGCGCCCCTCAGAGCGCCAGTGTCGCCGCTGCGCTCGCGCGCTGCGCCGTCCCCATCTTGAAGGCGCGCACAGCGCGCATGCCAGACCACCATTGCTCTCTGCGCTGCGCGCTCCTGCGCTGTGTCCGAGCTCCACGGGCGCCGATTGCTGCGCCCGGCCAGCCCAGCAAAGACCGCCGACTGACCTACTTGTGGTGTGTTGGTTGGCCCGAGCCTTGTGGCTTCTCAGATGGTATTTCCCGAGTCTTTTCTTCGTTGGGCCCTGATTTGTTGGTTGCTGGTTATGGATTTTATTGGGCTGTTTTATGTATTTGATTTGGGTGCTTTATTTGATGTTTAGGTTGTTCGGGTTCGATTAGAGGCTCGAGGGTCGTTCGTTGATTTATGATTAATTGTTTTCTGCTTGTCTCAGGTAAGGATTTCTTACCCTGGTTGTGTGGACCCTGTGATATATCTCGATTGTGCTTTGTATGCTTGCTGATTGTTATGAGCATGATATTGATAGGGCAACTTTGATTGACCTCTTGCTAGCATGTTTGCCTGATTTTACATGTTAGTGCCATGCTAGGTTTGTTCTGCCAGCATGCTTATGATTCCTGCTTAAGTTGTAGTATCATGCTAGGTAAATGTGATTGATGTCGGTCATTGCTTGCTAGCCAGGAATCATTGATTTTGCTCTGTACTCTTAGATATATCTCGATTGTGAGTTGTAGGGTTTGTCATCATCCTAGTTTGTAGCCTGCTAGAGCGGAACACTGCCATCGGTGTAAGCCTGCCCTGGCCGGTTCTTAGCTTCAGGTCGGTGGATCATGCTGCACAGATGAGCGCCGAGGGCCTCGCGCTACTGTGATCAGTGACATCGCTTCCGAGTCATAGGCATGTGTACCAGGCCCGCATAGTTTGCCCTTAGGCCCCCACATTTACGTCGGTTGCAGCAACATGCGGTGTGCGCGCACACGCGTTAGTTGCCGATTCGGAGAGCTCCCCCGGGCTAATGTCGTGAGTACACCATTCCTCCGTTAGAGCCTGACTTTGGGTACTCTCCCGTAAGTCCAGTTTAGTGCAAGGGCAAGGAGGCCCTTGAGGACATTTTAGGGATCAGTGTATTCCCCCTGAGTGACAGATACCTCGGTGATGTCCAGGATTGGTCAGTGTATCCAATCCCTAGGCCGGAAGTAAGAGACTTCCGATGACTCCAGATCTTGTTTTATTAGCTCGTTGAGCTATGATCTGTGTTGATTGCTGTTTGCTTGCATGTTGAGGTACTTGATGACTGATGTATCGTATTGTACCCCGGTTGGGGATTCTTACTGAGTATGTTTATACTCACCCTTATTTATCTTTCAGGTAACTTGGGACAACACCAAGATGGATAGCGGAGGGAGCTGATTGATCATGGGGAGCCGCCGGCACTCTGTCATTTATTATTGCATTGTTTATTCAAAGATGTAGACGGGACAGAGTCCTAGGGGAACATTGTTTAAAAAGTTGTTTAAATTGTATTGTATATTTTTATAAATCTTGGGCGAGTTGTTTTACTTCGTTGGATTGTTTAAATGAAAACTGTTGGTTATGTTTTAAGGGTTCCCCATTCTCATATGTTTTGAAAGGTTTTTAAATATGAGCACTAAACCGCTTGATATCATATTTAACTTGCATGCTGAGTGAGAACCCCGGTTTAGGGCCATGTTTTGGGTCGGGTTCGTCACAATAACCTACGAAATGAGTATCAAAAACTTCCTGAAGCTTGATTGGCAGAACCTCACCGCTATCTCCCTAGCCATCCACGCTCGAATCCCAGCTGCTGCATTTTTAATCCAGCAAAATCCTTATTTTTATTTTTGCAACTCTCAACACCCAAACTCAACCAGAATGCATCCAAACCCCAATTTTGAACATCCCTGAACATAAACAGCTGAGAATACAGAAACAACCCTAACGGCCCGACCAAATTACCAAAATATCCTTAGGGCATACCTGGAATACCGGGATGAAAACCTGGGCCGTACAGTATTCCCTCCTTTTTATGACTTTCGCCCCCGAAAGTCCTTAAGACTGAAATAGCTCAGGATAGTGCAATCTAATCTCGTCCTCCCGTTCCCAAGTAGCCTCCTCAGAACTTTGGCTCCTCCATTGAACCTTTACCAAACGGCCCAGGTTTTCATCCCGGTCTTCCAGGTATGTCCTAAGGGTATTTTGGTAATTTGGTCGGGCCGTTTCTATCGTTTTCAGCTGTTAATATTCTTGGATGGTCAAATGTAGGGTTTGGTTGCTTTTTGGATGAGTTTGGGTATGGAGAGATGCAAAAATAAAATATAGGATTAAAAATGCATCAGCTGGGATTCGAGCCCGGGTGGCTAGGGAGATAACAGTGTGGTCCTGCCAGTCAAGTTGTAGGTTGTTATTAATGCTCATTCTGCAGGTTATCTTATTTTGCCTCGGTTTTCTGGATTTAGGTGAGTTTGATTAAAAAGAAAAAGAATTAGGTTTATTCATCATTCTCCTTCCCAAATTCCCCTTTGCCGTCCAACCATCTTCTCCCAAGCCTCCTTGCCGTGCGCCTTCTCCTAAGAGCTTCGTCGTCTCGTTCGTCCCGGGTAAGCGTTCCTCGATCTCTCTTTCTCTTCCTTTTTGGTGTTGTTCTTGCTGGCCGAGAGAAGAGGATTGAGATCTTGTGTTTGTGCAGACCAGTAGAGCAAAGAATAAAGGCCGATCGCCGAGCCGCGACGCAACCCTGCCGTGACGCAAATTTCTAGCCGATCGCAGCCCTGCTCTTCGTTGCTTGCCCAACCCTGTTCGCAGCTCTGTCCATTCGCGTCGTCCAGCCTGCAGCAGCCCAGTAGCACATCGCCCGCTCTCCCAGCCGCACGCGAGTAGCCTGTTCGCCCGCGCGAACAGCCGCACGCGAGCACGCCTGCGTCGCATCGCCTATCCACACGCAGCCCAATGCCCTGCCGCATTTGCACACCCAGCCGCACACGCGCGCAGCCTCTGTCGCATCTGCACGCCCTGCCGCACGCCCAGCAGCGCCGTTGCAGCCTGTAAATCTGCGCGCCAACCCTGTGCCGTGTGAGTTGCTCTGGACCGAGCCAAGTGTTGTTTATATTTTTAGCTAAGGCCTATAGGTTGTGATATTTGTTGTTGTTTGTTAGGTTCCCGATAGCTAGCTCGGGTTAAGTTGCAGCTTAGGATCTTCTTGTGTGTTGTTGCCTTCTGACCCAGGTAAGGATTTCTTACCGGAGTTGTGTGGGCCTTGCGGTATATTCTATGATTATTGATTTTATGTATGGTTATGTTTATCAGCATGTTAGTGGATAGGTGCTCTGTTCTGAATTTCGACTGGCATGATTCTCGTATTAATTCTCATGTTAGTTCCATGGTAGTTTGTTCTATTCTGGCATGCTTGTTATCTGTTCTTGCTTCGTAGTATCATGCTATGTAAAGACCCGACCCAGAAGGGCTCTAAATAGGTCTTTACCCCAATGCATGCATTCAAAGTAAAGAACCATATGCAGATAGGTTTTTGGATTCCCAATTAAAAACAGAAACATTCAACAACCAAAACATACATTTCTAAAAGCATACTCTGATCAGAGATTTATTAAAACATTTGAAACATCCTCAAATTCAATAAAGCGGGAATCCACAAAACATTGAGAGAAAACATCCTAGGGCTCGTGCCCGACTACATGCATTCGGGGGAAAATAGAAGACAAGAGTCATAGAAATAAAAGATCGAGACGACAAAGTGAGTTCCCATGATCACGGCTCCTCCTCCTTCACCATCCCGCCTCGCGCCATGGTTACCTAAAAGATAAGTAAGGGTGAGTAACGAATTACTCAAGAAGAATCCCCAACCGGGGTATTTGTCACGATGCACATGGTCATCTAGATGAGTGTATGCAAGCTATGAATATAAACACAGAATAGAGCACATAGCTTAAGTCCACACTTGGACCTCGGATGCCAACTCGTGGTCTTAGTCGGAATAAATCACACCACACAATACGCCCTATACGAGAAACGAGTCCGGCCTCGGCCGCTCTCATCGTCGTCACGAAAGGTGCACTAGCTCAAGATCCCGAGGAGCTCTCGGTCGGTATTTGTAATGAGCGTAAGCGCGCGCGTGCTGCTACTGCAGACTATGGGGAAGTGCGGGTCTAGTGGCAAGTCGCCCATGTCCGATCCACCACGCCTAACTAAAACTCGGATCGGTGTCACCGACATAGGGTGTGAGACACGGACACGTGAACTATGTCGGCTGAACCACCGCTTTTGAGGCTAAGGAATCGGTCGTGGTAGGCTTACACCGTGAAGCCGTCCTTGCCCTATCGTGTGGCAATCAAGGGCTACGGCCAACACGCCGAGGACGTGTCGATCGCGCGGGATGAGGCAATGCCAAGTCATCATCCCGACCGTTGGGGCATTTAACAGTCTGCCACCCTCACCCAAGATTGCAGGGCCAACCGTTAGGGTTAGCTAAACCCTAACGGGATCAGGGACGGAGTACCATCTCGTACGTCCCTGTCGGGGATGCAAGTTACGTTATGCATCCGGCCTGGATGATGCTACCTACCTGAACTCTAAACCATAGCAATAATAACAATTCAATCAATGCAGTCCAATACGTGCTCAACAGATACAAGGAACCTAGCATGGTACTACGAAGCAAGAACAGATATGAGCATGCCAGAACGGAACAACCTAGCATGGACTAACATGAGAGAACAACATACGAAGTCATGATAGTCAGGAATTCAGAACAAAGCACCTAAACTATACATGCTGATAATCACAAACAAACATACAAACAACAATCACATAGAACATCGCAGGTCCACACAACTCCGGTAAGAAATCCTTACCTTGGCGGGAGGCAACTACACACAAAATCCTACGCTGCGATCGATCCCGAGAGCTAGCTAACGAGAACACGACACGACGACACGGGTGAAAAGTCTTTGGCGTGCGGTGGTGCGGTGCTGGCTGGCGCTGGCGCTGAGGCGCTGGGCGCTGCTGCTGTGACACGGCAGGCTGGGCGCGTGCGCTGGCACGGCACGGCACGGTTAGACTGGCGGGGGCTTGGCGCGCGTCTGAGAGCTAAGGCCGGGCAGGCACGCTGGCGTCGCGGCGAGCAGCGAGCGCGCTGGCTGGGCGCGAGCGGCGGCAGGCGCAAGGCGCGCGGTGGCTGGGCGGCGGTTGGAGAGCAAGGCGCGCGGACACGGCGATCTCGCTGCTGCTGTGCGAACCAGTGCGACGCGGGCTGCGCGCGAATCGGGCGGCGCGATGGGCGAGTGCAGGCGTTTCTGCTGGTGTGCGACAGCGGCGAGGTTGGTTGACCGACGCGCGTCCAGTGCGTGCTTTGCTCGGGCAGATCTGATCGGCTTTGGCGCGCGACCGCTCATTGGTGAGATCTGGGCGTGCCGCCTCAGCGGTCTGGCGGTGGTGGGCGCGATCCGGCGCTGAGCGGACTCGCGCAACAACACACACACACACATGGGCACCTCCTCTTACCTTCGGCCAAAGAAACCACCTATCGAGAAGATGAAGAAGATGAATACCTACCGGAATGATGATCGAACTACGGGAGGCGACAAGGGGATGAAATTCGGCTAGAGAAAGATGGGGAAACAAACTTGGACGGCTAGGAGGATGTGTTGGAGAAGAAGAACAAAACCTAGCTATTCTTTTCCATTTAACCAAATGCACCAAAACCCCAAAATCCAAGGCTAACTATAAAATGACACGGAAAGAGCAACAAGAGCTCTCAATAGCTCAACTGGCCACACCACCCACTTGACTTCTCAGACCACCTGGGTTCGAAACCCACCAAACACACTTTTAACACACAATTTTCCTTTTGCATCTCCCCATGCCCAAACACATCCACAAAGCCTCAAAAACTTACATAAATCCATCCAATAATTTTAGCACTTGGAAAAAGACATAAACGGTCCTGACGGCCCGACCAAATTACTAAAATACCCCTAGGGCATACCTGGAAGACCGGGATGAAAACCTGGGTCGTTACATGCTAGGTTCATTGTTTCTGCTGAGCACGTATTGGATTGTTTACTGTTATCTGTTTATAGCTTAGAATTTTGATAGGCATTATCATCCGGGCGAGGATGCATGACGTAACTTGCATCCGTGGCAGGGACGTGCGAGGCAGTACTCCATCTCTGATCCATCGTTAGGGTTTAGCTAGCCCTAACAGCAACCCAGTGCAATCTTGGGTGAGGGTCGCAGACTGTTAAATGCCCCAATGGTAGGGGGAATGGCAAGGCATTGCCTTGCCCCGGCAGTCGACACGACCTCAGCGTGTCGGCAGTAGCCCTCGATTGCCTCCTGATTGGGCAAGGACCGGTTCCTGGTGTAAGCCTACCACGGTCGGTTTCTTAGCCTCACCAAGGTGGTGGTACAGCCGACAAAGTCATAGTGTCTGGTCTTACACCACTATGTTTCGTGAACACCGATCCAGAGATTCTTTTAGGCATGCGTCTTTGGACAGTGGCAAAGATGCCCTAGACCCAGCACCTCCCTGGTTTGCAGCAACATGCAGTGCGCTCACACGCTCATTACAGCACCGACTGGAGAGCTCCTCGAGATCTTGAGTTCAGTGCACCTTTCGTATCTAAGACATTTTATACTTGATTTATGAATGGATGTTTACAAGTTTTTAGTTTTCATTCAGAATCTGGAAAACGATCTTGCATATTGTCTTTAAGTTTTTAAAGCATGCATTGAGGTAAATGCCTAGTTTAGGACCTTTTTTCGGGTCGGGTCTTCACAGTTGGTATCAAAGCTCAAAGTCATAGATTCTGTAGACTGACCTTTTGTTGTAGGTCGTTTTACCATGATCATCAGCACTCCTACAGCCATCAGGTATGCCTAAGTTTACTGTTTTAGAAAAGGGTTAAGAATTTACAATACTTTTCATCTAGTGTATCCCTTGTTTAGTGTTGTAGAGCGGAGACGAGCACGTTCTGGCTCGTTGTCGGTTTGGGTGTAGATCGCGGGCATGCCAATTACCAGTGCAGGAAAAGGAGGTTCGAGAGCAGGTCAGGGTATTGTGATTGGTTCAGATACCGCAGGGACATCGTCCCAAGCTGAGACTGATGGTGTGCCACCAATAGCTCCAACAATTTTTCCAAGAGAAGGCGTTGAGGCGATCGAGCGCCGAAACTCTGCTCCTGGAGTAGAGTTTGCTGATTCCATGAGGGCCATTATGGTCAGTCTGTTGAGTTACCAGAGGCCAGAGACCCAGGCTTTGTTGGTCGCGCAGCGGGAAGAGTCCCGAGCCCAGATCGAGCAACTCACTCGGATGTTTCAGCAGGGCACTGCAGCATCACCAGCTCCACAGGAGCAAGCAGCCCTAGAGGCAGTGGTGGCAGAGGGTGTCGAGGAGCTTGGCAGATGGCTGAAAGACTTTGTGAGGTGGAAGCCAGAGAAGTTGGATGCCCTAGGAGATCCATTAGCTGCAGCCAGATGGATTGCCCGTCTGGAGTACACCTTCCTGATTATGGTGTGTCCTGATGTTCAGAGGTCACATTGTGCAGCTCATGTGCTAGAAGCCACATCTAGATGGTGGTGGGAGTCCACCTTGAGTGAGAGACCAGCTGGGTCTCCACCTGCCACCTGGGATTTCTTTAAGATCGAGTTCAAGGCCAAGTATATCAGTGATGAGGCCCAGGAAAAGATGGTAGAGCTGTTCTAGAACCTGTGTAAGGACCCGACCCGAGAAACGGTCTCTAACCTAGATCCTTACTTAGCATGCATGATTAAGAATGGAAAACATCATTCAGAGTTCCAAATTTTAAAACCTTGTAATCAACAATTTAAAACAAAAACATAGTTCCAATAAATAAAACCAATAATAAATAAGTGACTAATCAGTACTTTCTTAAAACAAATCAAAGGGAACAGTTCGAGAAACATAAAATAGTTTTTGAGTGCTTTTCCTAGGGACCCAAGTCCCACTACATGCTAAATCATAAAAACAATAAAAGGAACGTGCAACTCAAAGTCAGTTATCCATGATCATCCAGCAGCCTCCTCCTAGCCATCCAGCCTCTGTCCCAAGTTACCTGGTGGAAAACCACAGAAAATAAGGGTGAGCAACGAGTTACTCAGTAAGAATCCCCAACCGGGGTACAATACGAAAACATCTCATTTAGCACAAGCACATGCAACCATACAACGACTTGGAGCAAAGAGTTGGGTTAGACCATACGCCCCTCCTGGAGCTTGCCTATTCGAAGACTTACAGCTATAAACTACCCTAGGTTCTACACATGGATGCCGTTCGGGCCATACTCAACCTAGGACTCAGTGCTGCCCATTGAGGACTTACTCACCTAGGATGCCCATCGGGGTCTTATACATCTAGGATGCCCATCGGGGTCTTACACCTCCAACTCAGTGATGCCCATCGGGGTCTTACACCTCTAACTCAGTGATGCCCATCGGGGTCTTATACACCTAGGATGCCCATCGGGGTCTTACACCTCCAACTCAGTGATGCCCATCGGGGTCTTATACACCTAGGATGCCCATCGAGGTCTTACACCTCCAACTCAGTGATGCCCATCGGGGTCTTATACACCTAGGATGCCCATCGGGGTCTTACACCTCCAACTCAGTGATGCCCATCGGGGTCTTATACACTTAGGATGCCCATCGGGGTCTTACACCTCCAACTCAGTGATGCCCATCGGGGTCTTATACACCTAGGTTGCCCATCGGGGTCTTACACCTCCAACTCAGTGATGCCCATCGGGGTCTTATACACCTAGGATGCCCATCGGGGTCTTACACCTCCGGATGTCCATTGGGGTCTTACCCGAGCGGGACCTACTCTAGTTACCCCTATATTTCGCTACACTATACGACACCTGTCTAAACCTAACATGGATCTAACAGCATTCAACGGAAAACATGGATTACCAGGATGGAAGAACGTAGCATGGAACTAATAGAAAACAACATAAAGCATGGATATGTCAGGATAGAAGAACCCTAGCATGGAACTAACGGAACGCAAACATAACACGAACATGAATCAAAAGCAAGCATGAAGCCTATCCACTAGAAACTCATACAGTTACTATAATCAATATGCTATCAAGTGTTCGCAGGGTCCACACAACCCCGGGTAAGAAATCCTTACCTGGAAACGAGTGGAAAGTAACTATCACGAACCAACTAACCACCCTCGAGCTTTATAGCGAACCCGAGTTACCTAGGCATACAATAAAATATCCTAAATAAATAAACAGCAGCTAAAATCATGAAGTCTAAAGGGTGGAGGCTCGGAAATTTACCAACCGAGAAGACACACGTCTCGGCAGCAAGGAGCAGGAACGGCGCTGCTGGTGCGTCAAGGGCGTTGGCGCTGGCTCGTGCGAGCGGTAAGGCGAGCAGACATGCTGGAGCGGGCGCGCGGCAAGGCGTCTGGACGGCGGTCGGCGTGCGGGCGACCTGGGCTGCGAGGGCGGCGCGCGAACGAGAGACACGCTGGGACGACGCGGCAGCGGCGATCAAAGGCGGCCATGGCGGACGGCCGACACGGCTAGTGTCTGTGGGCGAGCGTCCGAGCAGACGGATTGGCGCTGGGCGGCGCTGCGGCAAGGCGCGCAGACGGTGGCGCTGATCGGCTGGGCGCCACGGTGGCTCCGTGCGGTGCGGCGTTGGGAGGTAGTGGCGATGCAGGGCTGGTGTGGTCCGGCTTGGTGCGGCGATGGGCTGGCTGGGCAACGGTGGCGCCGAGCAACGAGGGTGAGGGTGCTGGGCGTCGGCGGCGTGGGTGAGGGGGCTGGGCGTCGGCGGCGTGGGTGAGGGGAAGAGTGAGGGTTTGCGAGAGAGAGTGGGGTTTTTCCTTTTTTTTTTTTTTTTTTTTTCCTTCCTTCCCTAAGTTAAATAGGCTTTGGGAATCTCAAATTCCCTTCCCAAGGCTTCCCCTATTCGAGCCCTTGCCAACGCATTTATTTTTTTTCCTTAATTAATTCCAAACTCCCTTCCCTCTTTGAGGCTAAGGGTTCGAGCCCTCCTATTCTTTTTTTTTTAAACTAATTTCCATTTAACTGAAATCTGGGCTGTTACAATACTCCCTCCTTGGAGGACTTCCGTCCTCTAAGTCATTTGCACTAAAACAACTCCGGGTAGTTTCTCCTCATCTCCCCTTCCAACTCCCAAGTAGTTTCCTCAACTCTCTGATTCTGCCACGGCACTTTCACTAAATCAATAGCGCTAAGATCTTTATGGGTTTTTCCTCAAAGCTCATGTCATGGTTTAGTTGCAAAGGCTCGAAATCTATGACATGCGAAGGGTCTGCCACATACTGGCGGAGCATCGAAACATGGAACACACTATGCACTGCAGCCAAGGATGGCGGCAATGCTAACCGGTAAGCTACGGCCCTAATCCTCTCGAGGATCTCGAATGGTCAAACAAACCTGGGGCTCAGCTTCCCCTTTCTACCAAACCTCAGAACTCCACTCATCAGAGCTACCTTAAGGAACACGTGTTGGCCAACCTCAAACTCCAACTCTCTACGCTTGACATTGGCGTAGCTCTTCTGCCTGCTCTGGGCAGTCAACATACGAACTCTGATTTTCTGGATAGCCTCATTGGTCAACTGGAGAAACTCTGGACCCAATACCTGCCTGTCTCCAACCTCTTCCCAAAATACTGGGGATCTACAGCGCTTACCATACAATGCCTCAAACGGTGCCATCTGAATGGTCGACTGGAAACTATTGTTGTAGGCAAACTCCATCAAATATAAGTATTGGTCCCAACTACTGGGAAATCCAACACAAGCTCATGACATATCTTCTAAAAACTCGATTTATTTGCTCATTCGCCATCAGTCTGTGGGTGGAAAGTCATCTGCATCAGTAGCGCACTCTGTGGCCAAACACACTGAAGGGCTTTCCAAAACCGGGATGTAAAACGGGAATCCCGGTCGGAGATAATTTTAACTGGCACTCCGTGGTACCTAACTATCTGCTCAAGGAATAACTGTGCTGTAAAGACCCGACCCAAAAGGGGCTCTAAATGGGCCTTTACCCCAATGCATGTAGTGAAAATAAAAGACATTATGAAAAATACATTTCGGATTCCAAGTAAAAGCAGAAACATTCAACAACCAAAACATACATTTCTAAAAGCACACTCACGATCGGAGATTTATTTAAACCATTAAAACAATCCACAAGTACCAATATCTTTGGAATCCATAAAACGTAAGAAAACATCACGGGGCTCTGTGCCCGTCTACATGCATTCAGGGAAATAATAAAAATGAAGAGTCATGATAATTAAATAAAATAATCGAGAGATGACGAGAGTTCCATGATCACGGCTCCTCCTTCACCATCCTGCCTCTCCGCCTTGATTACCGTGGAAAACCACGAGAATAAGGGTGAGTAACGAATTACCCCAGTAAGAATCCCCAACCGGGTACAATACGATATACATGATCATCTAGAAGAATGTATGCAAGCTATGAGTACAAACACAGAGCGGAGCACATAGCTAAGTCCACACTTGGACCTCGGATGCCATCTCGGGGTCTTAGTCGGAAAATACCACAACACACTAAACGCACTATACGGGAACAAGTCCCGGCCACCTGCATCTCATCGCCGTCACGAAAGGTGCATCGGCTCAAGATCCCGAGGAGCTCTCGATCGGCGCCGTAATGAGCGTAAGCGCGCACCGCATGCTACACGCAAACTGCGGGAGTGTAGGGTCTAGTGGCAAGTCGCCTGTGTTCGACCACCATGCCTAACTAAATCTACGGATCGTGTCATCGCGACATAGGGTGTGAGACACGGACACGTGAACTATGTCACTGTACCACCACACTTTGAGGCTAAGGAACCGGTCGTGGTAGGCTTACACCAGAAGCGGTCCTAGCCCTAACAGTGGCAATCAAGGGCTACGGCCGAACACGCTGAGGAGGCGTGTCGATCGCGAGGACGAGGCAATGCCAAGTCATCATCCCGACCGTTGGGGCATTTAACGACCGCCACCCTCACCCAAGATTGCAGGCCTACCGGTTGGGATAGCTAATCCCTCACGGGGTCAAGGACTGAGAACCATCTCGAACGTCCTTGCCATAGATGCAAGATACTTTATGCATCGGGCCCGGATGATTCTATCTACCTCAATTCTAAACCTTAACAATAATAACGATTCAATCAATGCGGTCCAATACGTGCTCATCATATACAAAGAACCTAGCATGATACTACGAAGCAAAGCAGATATCGAACATGCTAGAATAGAACAACCTAGCATGGGCTAACATGAGAAACAATACAAGAGTTCATGCGATCAGAATTGAACAGAGCACCTAGGCTAAACATGCTAGTAATCATACGGAGCATACAAAACAACAATCACAAATATACCGCGCAGGTCCACACAACCTCGGTAAGAAATCCTTACCTTGGTGGAAGACTTCTACACACAAATCCTAAGCTGCTGGAACAATCCCGAGCTAGCGGCGGGAACCTAGCAAACCAACAATAATCAACATCTAAAATATCTAAACAACAATAGAACAGCAAGCTCGGCTCGGGAACTCACGCGGCACGACGACACGAGCTTGGGGTCGCCGCAAGCCGGCGGCGGCGGCCTGGCGCGGCCGGCACGGCGCTAGCGCACGGCAGGCCTTGTGGCCCGTTTGCTTGTGCTTGCACGACACGGCAGGACGCGCGCTGGCGAGCAGCGTCTGGCGGCGCGCTGGCGCGGCGTGCGATGCGGACGGACACGCGAGCGGCTTCGGCAGGACGACGCGCGCGGCGAACGTCTGGCGCGCGCGGCGGCGCTGGCTTCTGCAAGCGGACACGGCGGCGCGGCGGCGAGCGACGGCTGGCGCGCTGGCGCTGGCGAGGACCTCTGGCGGCGCGGCGGCGGCGGCGATCTTCACTGGCGAGCGCAAGTGCGGGGCGGGACAGATCTGAGCGTCTTGGCTGGCGCCGCAGATCGCGGGCGCGACGACGGCGGCGTGGCCGTTGCGGGCTGGGCGTCTGACGAGCTCGGTCTTGGGACTTCTCGGTGGTGCAATCAACACAAACACACACAACACACCCTTTTTCTTACATTGGCCAAGCAAACACCCAAATGAGAAGAAGAAGAAGAAAGATCAAGACTTACCGGAATGATGATGATCGAACCCAAGGAGATGCAAGGATGAAAAATCGGCAAGGCTATGGAGATGGAGAGCTTGGGCGGCCAAGAGGTTTTGGAGAAGAAGATGGAATAACCTAATTCTATTTCATTTAACCAAATGCACCAAAGCTCCAAAATCCAAGGTTAACTAAGATGTGTGATGCGAGAAAGAGCAACAAGAGCACCTAATGGCTCAATTGGCACACAACTCTACAAGCTTCCCGGGGAGACCGGGTTCAAACCCCATTTGCAAAGACAATTTCCTTTATTTTTACTTTTGCATCAAACCTTGCTCAAACCAAACCTCAAACTCCTCCAAAAACCTACATAAAACCATCCAATAATTTTAGTTCTTTGGAAAAGACACAAACGACCATGACGGCCCGACTAAATTACCAAATTACCCCTAGGGCATACGGAAGATCGGGAAGAAAAACACAGGTCGTTACAATATTCCCTCCTTTTTATGACTTTCGTCCTCGAAAGTCCTTAAAACAGAAACTTGACTCGGGGTAATGCAACCTCATCTCGTCTTCCCGCTCCCAAGTGGCTTCCTCGTAACCCCGATTCTTCCACCGAACCTTTACCAAAGCGAATCTCGCGATTCACGCAGCGTCTTGGTCTCAAAGGCAAGGATCCTCAGCGGCTTCTCCTCGAAGTTCAAATCCTCATTCGGTGCAAAGGCTCAAAGTCCACAATGTGCGACGGGTCAGGCACATCTTTGCCTCAACATCGATACATGAAAAACACTATGCACCACCGATAGTGACGGAGGTAGGGCTAGCCGGTAAGCAACTCTGCCAATCCTCTCTAGGATCTCAAATGGACCAACAAAGCGGGGACTCAACTTCCCACGCTTGCAAACCTCAAAACACCTCGCATCGGAGCAACCTTAAGGAACACATCTTGACCAACCTCAAACTCCAAATCTCGGCGCCGAACATCGGCGTAACTCTTCTGCTGCTCGCCTCCGAAGTTTGTCAACATACGAGCTCTAATCTTACGCGTGACTGCACCATTGGTCAAGCTGCAGTAACTCGGGACCCAAAACACATCTATCACCAACCTCTTCCCGAACACGGGGACCGACAACGCTTACCATACAATGCCTCGAATGGAGCCATCTCCAGATCGTCGATTGTAATCGTTGTTGTAGGCAAACTCCATCAGAAATCTGAGATCTTTGGTCCCAAGCGCTGCGGGAAATCCAACACACAAGCCCTCAACATATCCTCGAGAATCGATTCACTCTCTCGATCGACCATCCGTCCGAGGGTGAAAAAGCTGTGGTTGGCGCACTCTGTGCCCAAACCCATACGGAGCGCTCTCCGAAAACAAGAAGTGAACCGCGAGTCACGATCGGACACAATCCTCACCGGCACACCATGATAACGGATGATCTGCTCCAAAAGCACAGTGCGCCTTTGTTCCACGGTATAAGTGTCTCTACAGGAAATGAAGTGTGCGCTCTTGGTCAAACGGTCGACTATCACCCAAATCGAGAGAACTTCCTCGGAGTCCTTGGCAAACCGGAGATAAAGTCCATGGAGATCTCTTCCCATTTCCAGCTGGGGTACACTCGATGCATTTGCAACAAACCAGTGGCCTCTGCTGGGTGCCTTCACTTGGCGACAAGTGAGACACTGGTGACAAACTCTGCCACATCTCTCTTCATCCCCATCCACGGAAGGTCCGCAGCAAGGTCTGATACATCTTGGTACCCGGGGTGCCAAGCAAAAAAGGCTGTGGGCCTCAGAGAGCAACTCGGCTCGCAAACCCGCAATGTCCGGAACACACAACCGGCCTCTATAAGTCAACCTTTATCTGGTGAATATACAAAGTCAAAGTCACCACAAGACTAACTCTGTCAACCAATCTCTTAAGTGCGGGGTCACCCAAGCTGTTTGTCTATAATCCATTTGCCTAATCGCCGGTGAGCAGTCAAGCCTGAGCTACCACAGCGGTAACCTCTCCCAACAACACTGCAACCTCGGCCCGCTCGAACTCTCTCTCGCAAATCTGGTGGGAACTCAACAACGCCCGCGAGTGCGGCGTCTTTCTACTCAAAGCATCGGCCACTACATTGGCTTTACCGGATGGTACAAAATCTCATGATCATAATCCTTTACCAACTCTAACCATCTCCTCTGCCTCATATTCAACTCCTTACGAGTAAGCAGATACTTGAGGCTCGGTGATCGGTAAACATCCGAATCCGCTCACCATACAGGTAATGCCTCCAAATCTTGATTGCAAACACCACTGCCGCCAACTCCATATCATGAGTCGGGTAGTTACTGCTCATACGGCTTGGTGACGGGAAGCATAGGCAATGACCTTCCGTCTTTGCATCAACACACAACCTAATCCAAACTTGGAAGCATCATTTGTAGACCACGAAACCACTGTCCCCTCCGGATTTTGCCAACAGTCTTGAAGTCAAAGCTGCGCTTGGCACAGCAAAGCTCTCATCACCTCTTTGTCCCAAACAAACTCGACACCCTTCCTCGTCGACGAGTGAGTGAGGCGAGGCTAAAGCCGAAAAGTCTTGCGAGCGAAGCGGTAGTAACTTGCCAAACCCAGCGGCGAATCTCGGCAAGCCCGAAGTCGGCTTGGCCCATCAACTCACGACCTCAATCTTCGCGGGGTCCACGGCTATACCATCTCTCGAAACCACGTGGCCTAGGAAGGCCACTGCTCCAACCAGAAATCACATTTGGAAAACTTCGCATAAAGTGGTTTCCCTCAAAGCTGCCAATACTCGCCTCGGATGCTCTGCATGGTCTTCTTTAGACCTCGAATAAATCGAGAATATCGTCAATGAACACAATGACGAAGTTGTCCAAAAATGACTTGAACACCCTATCCATCATGTCCATGAGCGGTGGGGCATTGGTCAATCAAGCGACATAACCACAAACTCATAGTGACCATATACGGACACGAAAATTTGTCTTAGGAATGTCGGCATCACGATCCATGGCCCGATGGTAACCGGATCTCGAGATCTATCTTGGAGAACACGAAGCTCCTGAAGGCGATCGAACAAATCATCGATCACGGGGCAGCGGATACTTATTCTTCTTTGTCACCTTATTAAGCTCGCGGTAATCAATACATAAAGCGCATAGAACCATCCTTCTTTTTCACAAGCAGGCCCGGGTGCTCCCCACGGGGACACACTCGGACGGATGAACCCTCGGTCTAACATCTCCACCTGGCTGAATCTTGAGTTCCTTTAACTCCATTGGCGCCATGCGTCACGGAGCCTTCGAGATAGGGAGGGTCACGGCTCGAGCTCAATAATGAAGTCAACCTCTCTCTCTTTGGGGCAACCCGGTAACTCCTCGGGAAACACGTCGCAAACTCCTGCTTGCGGCCGGTACTGATCAGCGAGCAATGAGGCGGCTCTTCCCGAACAACTTGGCTAGATAGCCCCAAGCTCCATGAGCTAGCAAGCAGCGAGCTTTCACGGTGACACCATCGGCGGGCAAACTCCACCCTGGACTCCACGAAACTTAAAGCTGGGCGACTGGCGGCTGAACACTACTTCTTTTCGGTGGCGGTCAATCAGCGCGTGGTTAGCGACTAACCACTCCATACCAAGAATCACATCAAAACCGCTCATAGCGAGAACTATGGCGTAGCCTAACAACTCTCGGATATCTCGATCCAGGCCATCCTTAATCTTATCTCTAGCCAACATATTAACTCCGAAGGAGTTGCAGCAGATAACTCGAAACCTAGAGGCTCTAGTCTTAACTTAGCATGCTCGACCAAACAACACGGATACAAATGAATCGTGGAACGAGAATCAAACAAGACAAATGCGCGGTGATCTAAAACAAGAAGCGTACACGCCACGGTGGCATCCGTCACGCTCGGCCTCTGACGGGTCGTAGCAAACACTCGACCACCTAACTGCTGCTTATTCATTTGAGCCGCCATAATTGGTGATCACAAAAACGGGCCATGTGTCCCTCTCTACCACAGCGGTAGCACAATCTAGGTCGGTGACAAGCTCGGCGTGGACTTTCCCACGAGTAGCACAAGCGGGAAGCGCACAGGTCCTCCTGCTTTGTCGGAAAGTGAAGCGGGTGGAGCTCTCCGTGATCTGCTTTGAAGCGCCCTTGGCGCGCTGGCGCCTCCTCGAAAAGTCAAACTTCCTCTTACGCCCCACAGTTTCTTTGGGGCGGGGCCCCGAAACAGGGCGGCAACAACCCGCTCAACAGGATACTTCACATTATAGATCGTGGCTAAGCTGGGCTGACCCCTAGCATAAGTGTCGGGGCACGAGCCACGACATCACAGGAAACACCACTGCCTCAATCCGGATATGAACTTCCGAATCTTGACTCGGGGTGGCAATCAACTAAGGAGCAAAATATCCATACTCACGAGAACTTGCGCTCATATTCCTCAATGGAATCGAACCACGCTTGAGGTTACGGGAAGAGCTCCACCATCTTCTCTTGAGCCTCATCAGCGATGAACTTTACCTTGAACTCGGCCTTGAAGAACTCCCAAGTAGCGGGTGGAGACCCGGTGGTCTCTCGCTCAAGGTGGACTCCCACCACCATCTCATTTGTGCCTCCTAGCACATGAGCCGCACATCTCGGCCTCACGAATATCGGGGCACACCATGATCGGGAAGGTGTACTCCAAATGGGCAATCCACACAGTGCCGCTAGCGCATCGCCGGTGGCATCAAACTTCTCGGGCTTCCACTTCACAAAATTCTTGACCACCTACCCAACTCCTCGGCACCCTACGCCATATCGCCTCTGGGGCTACTTGCTCTGAGGAGTGGAGAGTGCTCTTGAGCTCTCTTTGAACCAATCGAGTCATTTTGCTCGTCTGGGCTCGGGACTCTTCCCGGCTTGGCGCCAACAAGGCACAGGTCTCTCGTCCTCACGGTCACTCAACATCGCTGACCATAAAAGCCCTCATAGACTCGGCAAACTCTGCTCCGGGGAGCGATCTCCGCGGCGCTTCGATCGCCTCAACGCCCGCTCTAGGCGTAACAAGAGAGGCTCTTTGGTGGAATGCGATCGGTGTCGGCTTGGGGCGATGTCCTGCGATGTCGAGATCCGATCACGATACCTCGACACGCTCTCGAACCTCCTCTCCGATGCGGGTGGTAGCATCATCTTTGGCGATCTACATCCAAACCAACAACGAATCAAAACACACTTTGTCACCATTCCACAACACCAAACAAGGCATACACTAGATGATAGGTATTGTAAATTCTTAACCCTTTTCCTTTCTAAAACAATAAATCTAGGCGTACTGATGGTAGCCAGTCTTGATGATCATGGAAAAACGACCTACAACAACAAAGGTCGGTCTCACAGAATCTATGACTACGAGCTCGATACCAAGCTGTAAAGACCCAGGCCAAAAGGGGCTCTAAATGGGCCTTTACCCCAATGCATGTAGTGAAAATAAAAAAACATTATGAAAAATACATTTGGATCCCAAGTAAAAAGCAGAAACATTCAACAACCAAAACATACATTTCTAAAAGCATACTACGATCGAGAGATTTATTTAAACCATTAAAACAATCCACAAGTACAAATATCTTTGGAATCCATAAAGCGTAAGAAAACATCACGGGGCTCTGTGCCGTCTACATGCATTCGGGGAAATAACAAAAGTCAAGAGTCATGATAAATAAAATAGAGTAATCAGAGAGATGAGCGGCGGGATTCCATGATCACGGCTCCTCCATCGACCATCCTGTCTCGCGCTTGATTACACTGTGGAAAACCACGAGAATAAGGGTGAGTAACGAATTACCCAGTAAGAATCCACAACCAGGGGTACAATACGATATACATGATCATCTAGAAGAATGTATGCAAGCTATGAGTACAAACACAGAGCGGAGCACATAGCTAAGTCCACACTTGGACCTCGGATGCCAACTTCGGGGTCTTAGTCGGAAAATACCACAACACACTAAGCGCGCTATCACGGGAACAAGTCGGCCTCGGCTGTCTCACATCGTCACGAAAGGTGCGGCTCAAGATCGAGGAGCTCTCGATCGTGTTGTAATGGCGTAAGCGCGCCGCATGCTACTCTGCAAACTCGGGAAGTGCCGGGTCTAGTGGCAAGCTGCCCGAGTTCGATCCACCATGCCTAACTAAATCTCCGGATCGGTGTCAGCGACATAGGGTGTGAGACACGGACACGTGAACTATGTCGGCTGTACCACCCACTTTGAGGCTAAGGAACCGGTCGTGGTAGGCTTACACACGAAGCGGTCCTTGCCCTAACAGTGGCAATCAAGAGGCTCACGGCCGAACTGGCGAGGGCGTGCCGATCGCTGCAGGGGCGAGGCAATGCCAAGTCATCATCCCGACCGTTGGGGCATTTAACGATCTGCCACCCTCACCCAAGATTGCGGGGCGGCCGTTAGGGTTAGCTAAACCCTAGCGGGATCGAGGGCGAGTACCATCTCGCACGTCCCTGTCGGGGATGCAAGTTACGTTATGCATCCGGCCGGATGATGCTACCTACGAACTCTAAACCATAGCAATAATAATAATTCAAACAATGCGGTCCAATACGTGCTCATGGATACAAGGAACCTAGCATGATACTACGAAGCAAGACGGATATCGAACATGCGAGAATGGAACAACCTAGCATGGGCTAACATGAGAAACAATACAAGAGTTCATGCGATCGAGAATTGAGCGAGCACCTAGGGCTAAACATGCTAGTAATCATACGAGGCATACAAAGCAACAATCACAAATATACCGCGAGGCCCACACAACTCCGGTAAGAAATCCTTACCTTGGTGGGAGGCTTCTACACACAAATCCTAAGGCTGCGGAACAATCCCGAGCTAGCGGCGGGAACCTAGCAAACCAACAATAATCGGCATCTAAAATGTCTAAACAACAATAGAAGCGGCAAGCTCGGCTCAAAGGGAACTCACGCGGCACGGCGACCACGAGCTTAGAGCTGGCTGGCAGCAAGCTAACTAGCAGCAGGGCGGTGGTGGCCCGCACGCTGCGCAGCGAGGGCAGCCTTGGCCCAGGCTAACTGCACGCACGACACTGACAGCGAGGACAGCGCGCGAGCGCGCGTAGCTGGCGGCGCGTAGCGGCGCTGGCGTGCGATGCGGAGACTGCGGCGGCGGCTCGGTAGGGGCCGCGCGCGGCGTAACGTCTGGCGAAAGGCGCAGTGGCGGGCGACGTTTAGCGGCGGCGCGAAGCGGAACGTCTGGCGGAAGCGCTGCGGCGCTGGCTAGCGTCTGGCGTCTGGCTTGCTGCGCGCGATACGCGCGATCTGGCGGCGCGGCGGCGTCTGGCGAGGCTGCTTCAACCAGATCCGGGCGACACGTGGTGGCGGCAATGACGAAGTCGTGCGGCAGCGAGGCGATCTGTCTTCTGCTGCTGCTGGCGCGATCGGCGTCGCGATCGGCCGGGTGGGCGTGCGGCAGCGAGCGATCTGTCTTCTTTGTTGGGCTTCTCTCGGTGCTGTTGCAATCAACACAAACACACACAACACACCTCTTTTCACTTGGCCAAATGCACACCAAGCGGATGAGAAGAAGAAGAAGAAGATCAATACCTACCCGGAATGATGATGAGCAGAACCAAGGGAGCTGCAAGGATGAAGAATCGGCAAGGCTAGGGAGAGGGAGAGCTTGTGCGGCCAAGAGGGGATTTGGAGAAGAAGATGGAATAAACCTAATTCTATTTCATTTAACCAAATGCACCAAAGCTCCAAAATCCAAGGTTAACTAAGATGTGATGCAGAAAGAGCAACAAGAGCACCTAATGGCTCAATTGGCACACAACTCTACAAGCTTCCCGGAGACCGGGTTCAAACCCATTTGCGGCACAAATCCCTTTATTTTTACTTTTGCAACAAACCTTGCTCAAACCAAACCACAAACCCCTCCAAAAACCTACAAAAACCATCCAATAATTTTAGTAACTGGAAAAGACACAAACGACCCTGACGGCCCGACCAAATTACCAAATTACCCCTAGGGCATACCTGGAAGACCGGGAAGAAAAACCTGGGTCGTTACATCCGCGCTCAGCCCGCGCCCTAGGATTTTGTGATTAGTGATTATTATTGTGTTTGATAGGTTCTTGGTAGCTAGCTCGGGTTCGATCGCAGCTTAGGATTTTGTGTGTAGTTGCCTCCCGGCCAGGTAAGGATTTCTTACCGGTGTGGTGTGGGCCCTGCGATATTATATGTGATTGATGTTTGTATGCTTGTTTGTGTTTATCAGCATGTTTAGTGATAGGTGCTGCATTCGAATTCCCCGTGGCATGATTTCTTATGTTGTTCTTCATGTTAGTCCATGCTAGGTTGTTCTTGTCTCCCATGGTTGGTTATCGTTCTTGCTTCGTAGTATCATGCTAGGTTCGTTGTATCTGTTGAGCACGTATTGGATTGTATGTTATTGATATGATAGGTTAGAGTGTAAGTAGGTAGCATCATCCAGGGCCCGAATGCATAAAGTATCTTGCATCCATGGCGGGGCGTACAAGGTAGTACTTCGTCCTGGACCCCGTTAGGGTTTACCTAACCCGGCCGGTAGGCCCCGCAATCTTCGGTGAGGGTGGCGGTGGCATTAAATGCCCCAACGATCGGGATGATGACTTGGCATTGCCTCGTCCCGGCGGCGGCGCGTCCTCGGCATGTTCGGCGATTGCGCTTGATTGCCACACGATAGGGCAAGGATGGCTTCTGGTGTAAGCCCACCACGACCGATTCCTTAGCCTCGGTGCGGTGGTTGGTGACATAGTTGGCGTGTCAGTCTCACACCCCTTTGTCGGTGACACCTATCCGAGAGATTTAGTTAGGCATGGTGACTGGACACTGGGAGCTTGCCACTAGACCCGGCACCCCAGTCTGCGATAGCATGCGGTCTTGGCGCTACGCTCATTATAGCGCCAAGCGGGAGAGCTCCTCGGGATCGTGAGCCAATGCACCCTTTCGTATCGGCGGTAAGAGCGGTGTGGCGGGACTTGTTTCTCGTATAGGGTTGTAAAAGACCACCCAAAAGGGGCTCTAAATGGGCCTTTACCCCAATGCATGTAGTGAAAATAAAAGACATTATGAAAAATACATTTCGGATTCCAAGTAAAAAGCAGAAACATTCAACAACCAAAACATACATTTCTAAAAGCACACTCGATCGAGAGATTTATTTAAACCATTAAAACAATCCACAAGTACCAATATCTTTGGAATCCATAAAGCGTAAGAAAACATGCAGGGCTCTGTGCGTCTACATGCATTCGGAAATAATAAAAAGTGAAGAGTCATGATAATTAAAATAAAACAATCGAGTTGTGGCGAGGTTCCATGATCACGGCTTCCCCTTGACCATCCTGTCTCCCGCCTTGATTACCGTGGAAAACCACGAGAATAAGGGTGAGTAACGAATTACCAGTAAGAATCCCCAACCAGGGTACAATACGATACACATGATCATCTAGAAGAATGTATGCAAGCTATGAGTACAAACACAGGCGGAGCACATAGCTAAGTCCACACTTGGACCTCGGATGCCATCTCGGGGTCTTAGTCAGGAAAATACCACAACACACTAAACGCACTATACGGGAACAAGTCCCGGCCTCGGCTCTCTCTGCATCGTCACGAAAGGTGCAGCGGCTCAAGATCGAGGAGCTCTCGATCGTGTTGTAATGGCGTAAGCGCGCACCGCATGCTCACGCAAACTCGGGAAGTGCGGGTCTAGTGGCAAAAAGTTGCCGAGTTCGATCACCATGCCTAACTAAATCTACGGATCGGTGTCGCGACATAGGGGTGTGAGACACGGACACGTGAACTATGTCGGCTGTACCACCGCACTTTGAGGCTAAGGAGGCCGTCGTGGTAGGCTTACACCGAGAAGCGGTCCTTGCCCTAACAGTGGCAATCAAGGGCTACGACCGAACACGGCGAGGGCGTGTCGGCTGCAGGGGCGAGGCAATGCCAAGTCATCATCCCGGCCGTTGGGGCATTTAACGATCTGCCACCCTCACCCAAGATTGCGGGGCCTACCGGTTGGGATAGCTAATCCCTCACGGGGTCAAGGGCGGAGAAGCTGTCTCGAGCGTCCTTGCCATAGATGCAAGATACTTTATGCATCGGGCGGATGATTCTATCTACCTCAATTCTAAACCTTAACAATAATAACGATTCAATCAATGCGGTCCAATACATGCTCATCGGATACAAAGAACCTAGCATGATACTACGAAGCAAACGGATATCGAACATGCTAGAATAGAACAACCTAGCATGGGCTAACATGAGAAACAATACAAGAGTTCATGCGTTAGGAATTGAGCGAGCACCTAGGCTAAACATGCTAGTAATCATACACAGGCATACAAAACAACAATCACAAATATACCGCGAGAGTCCACACAACCCGGTAAGAAATCCTTACCTTGGTGGAAGACTTCTACACACAAATCCTAAGGCTGCGGAACAATCCCGAGCTAGCGGCGGGAACCTAGCAAACCAACAATAATCGGCATCTAAAATATCTAAACAACAATAGAACAGCAAGCTCGGCAAAGGGAACTCACGCGCGGCGACCACGAGCTTGGGGTGCTGGCAAGCCCAGCACAGCAGGGCCTTTGCCAGGCTGCGCTGCACCAACACGCAACAGACAAGAGCGTCTTGCGAGCAGCGTGCAGAAGGCGGCGCGGCAGCGTCTGAAGCGTCTTGCGGCGAAGCGTCTGGGCGAAGGCGCGCGTGGCGGCTGGCGTCGCGATCGGACACGGCGAGCGGCTTCGGCATGGGGGCGCGCGGCGAACGCGTGGGCGGCGGCGCGCGGCAGCGGCTCGGCAAGCGGACCACGGCGAGCGTCTGGCGTCGGTGGGCGTCTTGTATTGGCGAGACCTCTGGCGTCGCGGCGATCGGGCGATCGCTCTTCTTGGGCGAAGCGGCAAAATTTCTTTGGGACGAATCTGAGCGTCTGGCGAGCGCCAGCAGATCTGGGCGTCGCGGCGAAGTGGTTCGACCGTCAGGCGTCGCGGCGAGTGGCGAAGATGGTTGCTCCTCTCGGTGGTGCACAACACACACACACACAACCCCTTTTTCTTACATTCGGCCAACAAACACCCAAATGAGAAGATGAAGAAAGCGAAGACTTACCGGAATGATGATGATCGAACCCAAGGAGAGGCAAGGATGAAGAACTCGGCAAGGCTATGGAGATGGAGAGCTTGGGCGGCCAAGAGGTGCTTTTGGAGAATAAGATGGAATAACCTAATTCTATTTCATTTAACCAAATGCACCAAAACTCCAAACTCAAGGTTAACTAAGATGTGATGCGAGAAAGAGCAACAAGAGCACCTAATGGCTCAATTGGCACACATCTCTACAAGCTTCAGGAGACCGGGTTCAAACCCATTTGCGGCACAATTTCCTTTATTTTTACTTTTGCATCAAACCTTGCTCAAACCAAAACTCAAACTCTTCCAAAACCTACATAAAACCATCCAATAATTTTTGTATTTGGAAAAGACATAAACGACCATGACATGGCCCGACCAAATTACCAAATTACCCCTAGGGCATACGGAAGGCGGAAGAAAACACGAGGTCGTTACAATATTCCCTCCTTTTTATGACTTTCGTCCTCGAAAGTCCTTAAAACAGCATTTCGAGGGTAATGCAACCTCATCTCGTCTTCCCGCTCCCAAGTGGCTTCCTCGAACCCGATTCTTCCACTGAACCTTTACCAAGCGAATCTCGCGATTACGCAGCGTCTTGGTCTCAAAGGCAAGGATCCTCACTTGGCTTCTCCTCGAAGTTCAAATCCTCATTCGGTGCAAAGGCTCAAAGTCCACAATGTGCGGCGGGTCCGGCACATCTTGCCTCAACATCGATACATGAAAAACACTATGCCGCGATAGTAGCGGAGGTAGAGGCTAACAGGTAAGCAACTCTGCCAATCCTCTCTAGGATCTCGAGCGGACCAACAAAGCGGGGACTCAACTTCCCACGCTTGCAAACCTCAAAACACCTCGCATCGGAGCAACCTTAAGGAACACATCTTTGACCAACCTCAAACTCCAAATCTCGGCCGAACATCGGCGTAACTCTCTACTGCTCTCGAGTTTGTCAACATACGAGCTCTAATCTTACACTTTGCACCATTGGTCAAGCTGCGATAACTTTCGGGACCCAAAACTGTCTATCACCAACCTCTTCCCGAGAACACGGGGACCACCGGCAACGCTTACCATACAATGCCTCGAATGGAGCCATCTGAGATAAATCGTGGAAAGCTGTTGTTATAGGCAAACTCTATCGAGAATCTGAATCTTGGTCCCCGGTGCACAGGAAATCCAACACACAAGCCCTCAACATATCCTCGAGAATCGATTCACTCTCTCGGTCGACCATCCGTGCGAGGGTGAAAAAGCATCTTTGGCGCACTCTGTGCCCAAACCCATACGGGCGCTCTCGAAGCGAGAAGTGAACCGCGAGTCACGATCGACACAATCCTCACCGGCACACCATGATAGCGGATGATCTGCTCCAAAAGCAGTGCGCCTTTGTTCCACGGTATAAGTGTCTCTACAGGGAATGAAGTGTGCGCTCTTGGTCAAGCGGTCGACTATCACCCAAATCTGAGAGAACTTTCTCGGAGTCCTTGGCAAACCGGATATAAAGTCCATAGAGATCTCTTCCCATTTCCATTGGGTACACTCGTGTGTTTGCAACAAACCAGTGGCCTCTGCTGGTTGCCTTCACTTGGCGACAAGTGAGACACCGGTGACAAACTCTGCCACATCTCTCTTCATTCCCATCCACGGAAGGTGCTGCTTAAGGTCTGATACATCTTGGTACCCCGGGGTGCCAAGCAAAAAAGGCTGTGGGCCTCAGGAAGCAACTCGGCTCGCAAACTGCAATGTCCGGAACACACAACCGGCCTCTATAAGTCAATCCAGCATGCAGGGAATACACAAAGTCAAAGTCACCGTCAGCCTTGACTCTGTCAACCAATCTCTTAAGTGCGGGGTCACCCAAGCTGGTTTGTCTATAATCCATTTGCCGAATCGGCCAATTTGAGCAGATCAAATGAGCTACCTGGCGGTAACCTCTCCCAACAACACTGCAACCTCGGCCCACTCGAACTCTCTCTCTGCAAGCCTGGTGAGGAACTCAACAACGCCGCGAGTCACGGCGTCTTTACTGCTCAAAGCATCGGCCACTACATTGGCTTTACCGGATGGTACAAAATCTCATGATCATAATCCTTTACCAACTCTAACCATCTCCTCTGCCTCATATTCAACTCCTTACGAGTAAAGCAGATACTTGAGGCTCGGTGATCGGTAAACATCTCGAATCCGCTCACCATACGGTAATGCCTCCAAATCTTGATGATTGCAAACACCACTCACTTTGCCAACTCCATATCATGGGTCGGGTAGTTCTGCTCATACGGCCGGTGGCGGGAAGCATAGGCAATGACCTTCCGTCTTTGCATCAACACACAACCTAATCCAAACTTGGAAGCATCTTTGTAGACCACGAAACCACTGTCCCCTCGGATTGCCAACAGTCTTTGAAGTCAAAGCTGCGCTTGAGCACAGCAAAGCTCTCATCACACTGCTTTGTCCCAAACAAACTCGACACCCTTCCTCGTCGGACGAGTGAGGCGAGGCTAAAGCGAGAAAAAGTCCTTGTGAACCAAGCCGGTAGTAACACGCCAAACCCAGAGAAAGCTGCGAATCTCGGCAAGCCCGAAGTCGGTTTGGCCCATGAACTCACGGCCTCAATCTTCGCGGGGTCCACGGCTATACCATCTCTCGAAACCACGTGGCCTAGGAAGGCCCACTGCTCCAACCAGAAATCACATTTGGAAAACTTCGCATAAAAGTGGGTTTCCCTCAAATTGCCAATACTCGCCTCAAATGCTCTGCATGGTCTTCTTTAGACCTCGAATAAATCGAATATCGTCAATGAACACGATGACGAAGTTGTCCAAAAATGATTTGAACACCCTATCCATCATGTCCATGAGCGCGGTGGGGCATTGGTCAATCAAGCGACATAACCACAAACTCATAGTGACCATATACGGACTGAAAATTTGTCTTAGGAATGTCGGCATCCACGATCCATGGCCGATGGTAACAGGATCTCGAGATCTATCTTGGAGAACACAGATGCTCCACGAAGGCGATCGAACAAATCATCGATCACGGGGCAGCGGATACTATTATTCTTCTTTGTCACCTTATTAAGCTCGCGGTAATCAATACATAAGCGCATCGAACCATCCTTCTTTTTCACAAGCAGGCGGGTGCTCCCCACGGGGACACACTTGGGCGGATGAACCCTCGGTCTAACATCTCCCCTGCTGAATCTTGGTTCCTTTAACTCATTGGCGCCATGCGTCACGGAGCCTTAGAATAGGGAGGGTCCACGGCTCGAGCTCAATAATGAAGTCAACCTCTCTCTTTGGGGGCAACCCGGTAACTCCTCGGGAAACACGTCGCAAACTCTGCCACGGCCCGTGCACGATCAGCAGACGGCGAGGGGCGGCTCTTCCCGGACAACTTGGCTAGATAGCCCCAAGCTCCATGAGCTAGCAAGCAGCGAGCTTTCACGGTGACACCATCGGCGGGAAAACTCCACCTGGACTCCACGAAACTTAAAGCTAGGCCGACACTGGCGGCTGAACACTACTTCTTTCCGGTGGCGGTCAATCAGCGCGTGGTTAGCGACTAACCACTCCATACCAAGAATCACATCAAAACCGCTCATAGGCGGAACTATGGCGTGGCCTAAGCAACTCTCGGATATCTCGATCCGGCCATCCTTACTCTTATCTCTAGCCAACATACTAACTCCCGAAGGAGTTGCAATGAGATAACTCAAAACCTAGAGGCTCTAGTCTTAACTTAGCATGCTCAAACCAAACAACACAGATACAAATGAATCGTGGAACGAGAATCAAACAAGACAAATGCGCGATGATCTAAAACAAGAAGCGTACCGCCACAGTGGCATCCGTCACGCTCGGCCTCTGACGGGTCGTAGCAAACACTGACGACCTGCTGCTGCTGTATTGCTAATTTGTTTGCCATAGTTGGTGATCACAAAAGCGGGCCATGTGTCCCTCTCTACCACAAGCAGAAGCACAATCTAGGTCGGTGACAAGCTCGCGTGGACTTTCCCACAAGTAGCACAAGCGGGAAAGCCCAGTTTGGGTCCTCCTCTTTGTCGGAGTGAAAGCAATTTGGAGCTCTCGTGATCTCTGTTCTGAAGCGCCCCTTGGCGGCTGGCGCCTCCCCGAAAGCAAACTTCCTCTTACGCCCCACAGTTCTTTGGGACGGGGAATGCTGAAACGAGGCGGCAACAACCCGCTCGGCAGGATACTTCCCATTATAGATCGTGGCTAGCTGGGATGACCCTAGCATAAGTGTCGGGGGCACGAGCCACGACATCACGGAAACACCCTGCCTCAATCCGGATATGAACTTCGAGATCTTGACTCTGGGGTGGCAATCAAGCGAGGAGCAAAATATCCATACTCCGAGAACTTGCGCTCATATTCCTCAATGGAATCGAGAACCACGCTTGAGGTTACGGAAGAGCTCCACCATCTTCTCTTGAGCCTCATCAGCGATGAACTTTACTTTGAACTCGGCCTTGAAGAACTCCCAAGTAGCGGGTGGAGACCCGGTGGTCTCTCGCTCAAGGTGGACTCCCACCACCATCTCATTTGTGCCTCCTAGCACATGAGCCGCACATCTCGGCCTCTGAATATCGGGGCACACCATGATCGGGGAAGGTGTACTCCAAATGGGCAATCCACACAGGTTGTGCCGCTAACGCATCACCGGTGGCATCGAACTTCTCGGGCTTCCACTTCACAAAATCTTTGACCACCTACCCAATTCCTCGGCACCCTCGCGCCATATCGCCTCTGGGGCTACTTGCTCTGAGGAGTGGAGGTGCTCTTGAGCTTTCTTTGAACCAATCGAGAGTTTGCTCGATCTGGGCTCGGGACTCTTCCATTGCTGCTGGCGCCAACAAGGCACAGGTCTACGCCCTCTGGTCACTCAACATGCTGACCATAAAAGCCCTCATAGACTCGGCAAACTGCTGCTCGAGGAAGCGATCTCACGGCCTTCGATCGCCTCAGCGCCCGCTCTAGGCGTAACAGGAGGCTCTTTGGTGGAATGCCATCGATGTCGGCTTGGGGCGATGTCCTGCGATGTCGAGATCCGATCCACGATACCTCGACACGCTCTCGAACCTCCTCTCTCGATGCGGGTGGTAGCATCTTTGGCGATCTACATCCAAACCAACAACGAATCAAAACACACTTTGTCACCATTCCACAACACCAAACAAGGCATACACTAGATGATAGGTATTGTAAATTCTTAACCCTTTTCCTTTCTAAAACAATAAATCTAGGCGTACTGATGACCGTGTCGAGTCTTGATGATCATGGAAAAACGACCTACAACAAAGGTCGATCAACGAGAATCTATGACTACGAGCTCGATACCAAGCTGTAAAGACCAGACCCAAAAGGGGCTCTAAATGGGCCTTTACCCCAATGCATGTAGTGAAAATAAAAGACATTATGAAAAATACATTTCGGATTCCAAGTAAAAAGCAGAAACATTCAACAACCAAAACATACATTTCTAAAAGCACACTCACGATCGAGAGATTTATTTAAACCATTAAAACAATCCACAAGTACCAATATCTTTGGAATCCATAAAGCGTAAGAAAACATCCACGGGGCTCTGTGCGTCTACATGCATTCGGGAAATAATAAAAAGTGAAGAGTCATGATAATTAAAATAAAACAATCGAGTTGACAAAGCAGGTTCCATGATCACGGCTTCCCCTTGACCATCTGTCTCCCGCCTTGATTACTGTGGAAAACCACGAGAATAAGGGTGAGTAACGAATTACCCAGTAAGAATCCCCAGCGGGGGTACAATACGATACACATGATCATCTAGAAGAATGTATGCAAGCTATGAGTACAAACACAGAGCGGAGCACATAGCTAAGTCCACATTTGGACCTCGGATGCCATCTCGGGGTCTTAGTCAGGAAAATACCACAACACACTAACGCACTATACGGGAACAAGTCCGGCCTCGGCTGTCTCTCTGATCGTCGAAAGGTGCGGCTCAAGATCCGAGGAGCTCTCGATCGTATTGCTGTAATGAGCGTAGCGCGCGCCGCATGCTACCGCAAACTACGAAGTGCGGGTCTAGTGGCAAAATTTGCCGAGGTTCGATCCACCATGCCTAACTAAATCTCGGATCGGTGTCAGCGACATAGGGGTGTGAGACACGGACACGTGAACTATGTCACTGTACCACCGCTTTTTGAGGCTAAGGAACCGGTCGTGGTAGGCTTACACCGAGAAGCGGTCCTTGCCCTAACAGTGGCAATCAAGGGCTACGGCCGAACACGGCGAGGCGTGTCATCTAGGGAGCGAGGCAATGCCAAGTCATCATCCCGGCCGTTGGGGCATTTAACGATCTGCCACCCTCACCCAAGATTGCGGGGCCTACACAGGTTGGGATAGCTAATCCCTCACGGGGTCCAAGGGCGAGAAGCTGTCTCGAGCGTCCTTGCCATAGATGCAAGATACTTTATGCATCGGGCGGATGATTCTATCTACCTCAATTCTAAACCTTAACAATAATAACGATTCAATCAATGCGGTCCAATACGTGCTCATCGGATACAAAGAACCTAGCATGATACTACGAAGCAAGAACAGATATCGAACATGCTAGAATAGAACAACCTAGCATGGGCTAACATGAGAAACAATACAAGAGTTCATGCGGTTAGGAATTGAACAGAGCACCTAGGCTAAACATGCTAGTAATCATACACGGGCATACAAAACAACAATCACAAATATACGCGAGGTCCACACAACCCCGGTAAGAAATCCTTACCTTGGTGGGAAGACTTCTACACACAAATCCTAAGCTGCGGAACAATCCAGAGCTAGCGGCGGGAACCTAGCAAACCAACAATAATCGGCATCTAAAATATCTAAACAACAATAGAAACGACAAGCTCGGCTCAAAGGGGAACTCACGCACGCGCGCGACGACACGAGCTTTGGGGCTGGCAAGCAAGCGCACGGCAAGGGCCAGCGCTGCCGTTGCTGGCCCGCACGCGGCAACAGGAGCTGGCCCAGCAGCTGCTACCGCACCGCACGCGCGGCAAGGAGCGTCTGTGCGCGCGGCGAGCGCGCGGGCGAAGGAGCGAAGCGGCGCGGGCGGCGAAAGGCGCGCGGGTGAGCGTCTCATGGCGGCGCTGGCGCGCCGGCGTGCTGGCGTCGCGATCTGCGGACACGGCGAGCGGCTCAGCGAGGGCGCGCGCGGCGGCGAACGTCTCGGGCGAAAGCGCGCGAGCAGCGGCTTCGGCAAGCGGACACGGCGAGGGCGTCGCAGCGTCGGCTGGACGTCTTTGGCGCTGGCGAGACCTCTGGCGTCGCGAGCGATCGGGCGATCTCGCTGGCGGGCGAGCGCAAGGTGCTGGCTGGGACCGAATCTGAGCGTCTGGCCGGTCGCCAGCAGATCTGGGCGTGCGGCAGGGCTGGTTCGACCGTCTGGGCGTGCGCTGTGGTGGCGATGATGGTTGCTCCTCTCGGTGTGTGCACAACACACACACACACAACCCTTTTTCTTACATTCGGCCAACAAACACCCAAATGAGAAGATGAAGAAGAGCGAAGACTTACCCGGAATGATGATGATCGAACCCAAGGAGAGGCAAGGATGAAGAACTCGGCAAGGCTATGGAGATGGAGAGCTTGGGCGGCCAAGAGGTGCTTTTGGAGAATAAGATGGAATAACCTAATTCTATTTCATTTAACCAAATGCACCAAAACTCCAAACTCCAAGGTTAACTAAGATGTGATGCAGAAAGAGCAACAAGAGCACCTAATGGCTCAATTGGCACACATCTCTACAAGCTTCCCGGGAGACCAGGGTTCAAACAAACCTGCGGCAAAGACAATTTCCTTTATTTTTACTTTTGCATCAAACCTTGCTCAAACCAAAACTCAAACTCTTCCAAAAACCTACATAAAACCATCCAATAATTTTTGTAGCTGGAAAAGACATAAACGACCATGACGGCCCGACCAAATTACCAAATTACCCCTAGGGCATACCTGGAAGACCGGGAAGAAAACCTGGGTCGTTACAAGGGCGTATTGTGTGGTGGATTTTTCCGGACTAAGACCCTGAGTTGGCATCTGAGGTCCAAGTGTGGACTTAAGCTATGTGCTCTATTTTGTGTTTATATTCATAGCTTGCATATCTTTCGGTTAGATGACCATGTATATCGTATTGTACCCCGGTTGGGGATTGTTACTGAGTAATTCGTTACTCACCGTTATTTTGTGGTTTTCCACAAGTAACCAAGGGGCGAGACAAGATGGCTGAAGGAGGAGCTGTGATCATGGGAACCTGCTGTCATCTCTGACCTTTTCATATTATGACTCTTGTCTTTTTATTTCCCCTGAATATATGTAGTCGGGCACGGAGCCCTAGGATGTTTTCTCAATGTTTTTGTGGATTCAAGCATTGTTGTATCTGAGAAGGTTTTGAATGATTTTAATAAATCTCTGATTAGAGTAAACTTTTGGAAATGTATTTGTCTTGAAACAGGTGCTTGGAGACAGGGACAAGTTTCAGTAAACTGTATTGATTTCTGATTGAATGCTGAATGTTTTACTTTTAATTGGAATCCTAAAACATATTTGTATAATATCCTTACTTTGAATGCATGCATTGGGGTAAAGGCCCATTTAGAGCCCCCTTTTGGGTCTGGGTCTTTCTGATTGGTATCGAGCTCGAGTCATAGATTACGTAGGACCGACCTTTTGTTGTAGGTCGTTTTCCCCATGATCACCAAAGACTCCATGTAAGGACCCGACCAGAGAAACGGTCTCTAACCTAGATTCTTACTTAGCATGCATGATTAAGAATGGAAAACATCATTCAGAGTTCCCAATTTAAAACCTTGTAATCAACAATTTAAAACAAAAACATAGTTCCAATAAATAAAACCAATAATAAATAAGTAGTGATCAAGACTTTCTTAAAACAAATCAAAGGAAGCAGTTTGAGAAACATAAAATAGTTTCTGAGTGCTTTTACTAGGGACCCAAGTCCAACTACATGCTAAATCATAAAAACAATAAAAGGAACGTGCAACTCAGAGTCAGCTATCCATGATCATCCAGCAGCCTCCTCCTAGCCATCCAGCCTCTGTCCCAAGTTACCTGGTGGAAAACCACAGAAAATAAGTGTAACAGCCCAGTTTCCTATTCCAATTTTCGAGGTGCCTTCGGGTCAAGATTCGGTTGTTGGTTGGGTTTTTAGAGCCGTTTGGACCCTTGGGGGTATTTTGGTCTTTTGGCTCTCGGGCGAGGATTTGTGGTTTTTGGGGCTTCGAGGTAGCTCCTGCCTTTGTCGAGGCTTGTTTGTTGGTGGTTGCGAGTCCCGAGGTGTTTGGGCTAGTCGGTTGGATGCTCGGTTGTGGTTTGGGCTTTGGCAAAGTGTTGGTTGGTTGTGTGTTTCCTTTGGGATTCGAGCCCGGGCCCTTAGTGTTGCTTTGGGAGTTGGATTTAAGTGAGTTTTATTTATTGGAAAAGATTTCTTCGGTCGGGTCTCGAAGGAGGAAGCCGGGAAATGGGATTTTTGAGGTTGTTAAGTGGATAAGGATGGAAATGGAATTAAAATCCCATTTTTTCACTTTTTCCCATTTTTCCTTTTTATTTCCCATTTTCTTTTATTTTGTTTCCCCAAAATCAATTTTCTCGCTCTCTCTCTATCTCTCTCCCCGACCTAGCCCCTAGCCCAGCCCCTTGGTTCGCCCAGCCCTAGCCCGAGCAGCCCATGGCTCGCCTAGCTCGGCTGAGCGGCTGACCCGTGCAGGTGTCGCGCTCGCCCGGCCCCGAGCCCCAACTCGCCAAGGCCGTCGCGTCGCCAGCCCGAGCTCGCCCTGCCCTGGTTCGCGTCCCCCAGCTCGTGTCGCCCGAGCCCCTGCCTCGCATAGTGTCGCCCAGGTCGCATCGCACAGTGCCGAGCTCAGCGCCAGATCACGTGTCGTCCGTGCTCCAGTCGCGCGTCCCAGCGCCAGATTGCGTGCCCTCGCGTCGTGTCGCTTGCGCCCGCGCGCCGTACAATGTGCCGAGCCGCGCCGTGCGTCGTCGCTTAGCCGAGCCAGCGCCCGCGCCTGCGCGCCCTTGTGTAGCTCGCGTGCCGTCCGCGCGTAGCCCAGCGCCCGCTCCCCAGCGCCGAGTCAGCTCCCCAGCGCGCCCCCTACGGCCCCAGCGCGCCCAGCCAGCCCGTTTGGCTTCCTAGCTCGTGCAGCCGGCTCGTTCGCGTGTCAGCCTGGCCTCGTGAGTTGCTATCGAGCCGAGCCCTGTTTATTTTATTATATTTAGGGCTATTTTATGATTATTGATGTGTTTGCTTGGCTCGTTATAGGTTGCTCGGGTTCGATCGCAGTTATTTTATTGTGTGTTGTTGCCTACCGACCAGGTAAGGATTTCTTACCGGAGTTGTGTGGGCCCTGCGATATTGTCATGATTTTCCCTTGCTTGTTTGCTGACTGTTATGAGCATGATAATAATAGAGCAGCTTTGATTGTTTTCTGCTAGCATGTTTGCTTGATATTACATGTTAGTGCCATGCTAGGTTTGTTCTGCCAGCATGCTTGTGATTCCTGCTTAAGCTCGTAGTATCATGCTAGGTAATGTGATTGATGTCGGTCTTTGCTTGCATGCTTTGGTTCTAGATGATTGATTATATCGTATTGTACCCCGATTGGGGATTCTTACTGAGTAATTCGTTACTCACCCTTACTTATCTTTCAGAAACCATGGCGCGAGGCGGGGATGGTGGAGGAGGAGGCGTGATCATGGAAAACCCGGTTGTTCAACTCGAGTCTTGTATTTATGTTTTAAATGTCCTCTGAATGCATGTAGTTGGGCACGGAGCCCTAGGTTGTTTTATGAATATATTTAGGATTCTAGCATTGTTGTAAATGTTGTAAAGTTGTATGTTTTAATAAATCTCTTATCGAGTAAGTTTTGGAAATGTATTTGTCTTGGAACAGGTGCTTGGAAACAGGGACAGGTTTCAAGAATTTTGTATTGACTTTTTAAATGAACTCTTGCTGGTTTTTGTTTTTACTTAGAATCCGAAACAACCCTATTGCAAATTCTAGTGTTCATTTGTATGCATGCATTGAGGTAAGGGCCCATTTAGAGCCCCATTCGGGTCGGGTCTTTACAGGTTGGTATCAGAGCTTAGAGTCATAGATTCTGTAGACTGACCTTTGTTGTAGGTCATTTTTCCATGATCATCAGCACTCCGACAGTCATCAGGTACGCCTAAGTTTACTGTTTTTAAAGAAAAGGGTAAGAATTTACAATACTTTTCATCTAGTGTATGCCTTGTATAGAGTTGTGGAGCGGAGACGAGCAGGTTCTGACTCGTTGTTGGTTTGGGCTTAGAGAGCCATCATGCCAACTTTCTCGCAGTACGAGCATGTTTTAGCAGCTTGTTGAGGTATCCAGATAGTTTCGGATGCCCTGGGACGTCGTCCCTGAGGGCGGTAGAGCTTAGACTCCCATTGGCCATTTGTGGCGATTCTGTCGCTTTTCCCTAGTGAGAGGGTGGAGGTGCTTTGTGTGCGATCGCTAGTATGTTGATCGCACCTGAGGAGGAGCGGGACGTTTGGCATGTCCGACCGAGGAGTTGGACCGATCGTGTTGTTGTTGAGGCCGCGTCGTGGTCGTTTAGACTCTGTTGGCGAGTTGGCCACGACAGTTGAGTTGCCTAGAGAGGAGGGGTAGAGGCTAGCGGCGCCTCAGTGAGACTCCTTGAGCAGAGTGTGCTCCGGCCATGAGAGATGTGATGGCGAGTCTTTAGCTATCGAGAGCGGAAACCGGCGCAGTTCTGTAGCGCGTAGTGAGGAGTCCCGGGCACAGATAGTCAAGTGGCAGAGTTTGTTTCAGCATTCCCCTAGTAGCTCTTGTAGCCCCGGAGGTTCTCGGGAGGGCATGATCAGCAGGTTTATGCCGATGAGGATGCTTGTGGAGCAGGTCCCTGTGTGGACTAGCCAGGGATGCTCAAGTGTTGATCTTGAGCCTTAGCAGATTGTTGATTTCCCAGTGAGTAGCTGCAGAGTTGGCATCCTTCGAGGAGATTGTTGAGGCATCTTTGTGCTCTCATAAAGTGTTGTTGTTGCTGCCAGTGAGCTGGAACCCTGTGGTTAAGGGCAAATGGCGGTGTTTCCGTCGAACTGGATCCGTTGGTGGTTTCCTCAGATGTTTGGTAGAGTTGAGCACTCTTCCTTGGCGAGCTCCTAGAGATGAGCTAGCTGCTGCTTGTTGAGAGATCCGGCCAGAGCTTTGTTGAGCATCATGAGGAGATGCTAGTGTAGGCTGTGAGCCTTCGGTTTGATGAGATGCCATAGGCATGGTTGTTTGAGTTGAGCCCCTCGTATGCCTAGCCAGAGTTGTTGTCACTTGAGGTAGTGACCTTGTTGGCCCCATCTGTGGTATGATGTGGATTGGGTAGTAGTAGCACTTGAAGTGCATTTTTTGGTGTGCCACTTTGGCACTAAGTCTGGTTCAGGCTTGAGTTTGGCTTGGGCATAGCAGATGGTTCTATGCCGTTCGGAGTTCAGCGCACTCCTTTAGCCTTGGATCCGTTTATGGCAGTTGCACCTGTTTAGGTCCTGCCAGAGGGCTTGTTCAGTGGTAGTCGATGGACTACAAGCGAAAGGATGCTCGAGAGGAGCCGGAGCCTCTTCCTAGTGTTTCTGGAAGTTGAGTAAGTCAGCAGGTTGCCGGTTGGCAAGTGTTAGTGAGCGTGAGTCTCGCGCTAGTGTTAAGGCCACGAGTTTTCTTGTGGTTGGTAGTACGGTCAACTACCTTCGAGTGCCTTTATCTGAGGAGAGTTGAGCATCGTAGATGCGAGTTTGGTCCAATAGAGGGACCCTGAGTTGGATGCTCATGAGATGAGCTGGATGCCTATGAGGCGAGTTGGATGCCATGAGGCGAGTTGGATGTTTTTTAGGCGAGATGAGCTGATGCCTTGCGAGAGGATTTGGATGCCTTATGGGTAAGCACCCTTGGTAGAGGCTTGGTATAAAGTAAGTTCGGTGTGGAATGGTTATGCCTTGGTAGAGCAAGGTTGCCTCAGCTTTTAGCATCGTGTGGAGATGGAACTTTCGGTGTTCCATCGGTTGGAGTTCAGTTGGAAACTAAACAAGTGCGGTGGTAGCAAAGCCGCGCAGTTTCTGATCGCCTTGGCTAAGAGGGTTGTTTGGATCCTTTCCTTGGGTAGAAGCCTTGTTGAGGCTGATGTTTGAGTAGGAGGACGACGCATTCGGTAGCGTTTCGGGTCCTCTTGGTTCCCAAGGAGTTGGAGTTGGCCAGCATGGTTGAGATCGTTGGAGTGAGTTGTGCTGTTTGAGCGGCAGGTACATTACCTCGTGAGTCGGCGGTGTGTGTCGAGGGTTGCGAAGAACCCTAGGTTGTGGAGAGCCTCTTGAGCTCGGTCGAGGCCCACTAGTGAGTTTGGTTGGCTAGCTTGAGGCATGTAGTTTGTAGCCTCGGTTGAGTTGCTAGCAGTCTTGGTACACTAGCAAGCCAGTGTTTGTTTGGAGTAGAGTGCGGATTGGTTCCGGTGCGGTGGCAAGTTAATGCTTGGTGTTGACCAAGCTGTGGTTTGGAGCTGCTAGAGATTAGCTTTGCTCGTGGGGCGAGTGGTTCGTGCCCTGTTGGTGGCTTTCTTGTTTCCAGGATGTTGAGTTGCCTCGTTTGGCATTTGGAGGTTCAGTCTGAGATGGACCCCTGTGGTTGCCCCGTGAGATGTAGATGTTGTTGCTCTAGTGGAGCAAGACAGTGAGCGTATGTGGAGCTCTTTGTTCTTTGGTTGACTGCTTGTAAGAGTCGTTTCCTTCGAGGATTTGTCAGGTTACTCCTTTGGTCTTGGAATTGATGGTAGTGGTCCTAGCAAGAGGGAAACGTTTGTTGGCTGCTTGGAAGCAGTTGTTTGTCCAGTTAGGTGGACTCTTGGATGGTGTTCTAGAGGCTGCAGTAAAGGTTGTTCTGCCTCTTGTGAGTGTTTGGCCAAGATTTGGTTCTCTTGTTGTTTCGAGAGCTAGTTCGGTTCTAGCTGGAGGGCGTTGCCCTGAGGTCTTTTTCCTAGTCAGGAAGTTTTGGGAGTTGACCCCTCCCTCGGCAGTTGAGTAAGTTTTGTTGGTTCCAGATTTGTTATCCGATTGGTTGAGTTTTCCCTTGGGTGTTGCTTCCAAGAGAGTTGGTTGTTGTTGCCTTGGGTTTGAGCTAGTCAGCGAGCTTGTGTGAAGTTCGCACGCCCTTCAGAGTTTGCTTCTTTGGGAAAGTCGTTTCCCATTTGGCAGAGTCGGCTTAGCTCCCGAGTTGTGTAGTTAGTCGAGTAGCGCAATGATCATTGTGAGAGAGTCCTGCTTTGTGTTGTTAGCAAGCAAGAGTTGTTTGTCCCGCAAGGCGGTGGCCACCGATAAGAGTTGTTTCTTGCAAGTTGTCGGTTTTTTTTGGGGATCGAAGATTTCCCTTCCCCTAGTCTCTGAGTTTGGTTTGAGTTCTCACTGAGCAAGCCCTTCTCGGGCTTTGCTCCTTGTTGTTGTCTTCAGATTGGAGTAGCAGAGCCGTTTGAGTGAGTTCGCATAGAGGTGCTGCGTGGTTTTGGTTGGTAAAGTTTGTTGAGCGAGTTTTCCTCAAGGTGTTGTGCCGCAGAGAGAGCTGCGTGATGGTTTAGTCCTTGCGGCCCGAGTTTTCCTTGAGAGGAATTTTGGTGGTTTCCTTGCCCGGCAGTGTTTTCTTTGGCCAGTTGCTAGTAGATTTGCATGGAAAAGTTTGCTTTCGGCCGTTTGCTTTCTGGAACCTGGAAGGTTCAGTTGTTTGGCCAGTTTGTGTAGGGTTGAGGTTGTTTGTTAACAGTTGTGAGCTCCTAGAGGAGTTTTTCCAGAGCGTGGTGTAAAGTTTCAGAGCTTTTGGCCAGTCCTCGAGTTTCTTTGAGAGTATACGATTTTAGAGTTGGTGCGAGTTGAGGACGTGGTTTTCCGTCTGTTCCCTTGAGAGTTGATGCATGTATGCCCGGTTTGGATGGCATTGTGGCCTTGAGTTTTTGAGAACCCAAGAGAGTTTTGGTTCTCGAAGAGGGCTAGTGTTGTTGGCCGAGAAGTTCAGTTGGCTGGATCATGGAATTTTCCTTGAGCTGTTTCGTCTTAGGATGTCGAGGACGAAAGTCTTATAAGGAGGGAGTATTGTAACAGCCCAGTTTCCTATTCCAGTTTTCGAGGTGCCTTCGGGTCAAGATTCGGTTGTTGGTTGGGTTTTTAGAGTCGTTTGGACCCTTGGGGGTATTTTGGTCTTTTAGCTCTCCAGGCAGGATTTGTGGTTTTCAGGGCTTCGAGGTATCTAATGCCTTTGTCAAGGCTTGATTGTTGGTGGCTGCGAGTCCCGAGGTGTTTGGGCTAGTCGGTTGGATGCTCGGTTGTGGTTTGGGCTTTGGCAAAGTCTTGGTTGGTTGTGTGTTTCCTTTGGGATTCGAGCCCGGGCCCTTAGTGTTGCTTTGGGAGTTGGATTTAAGTGAGTTTTATTTATTGGAAAAGATGTCTTCGGTCGGGTCTCGAAGGAGGAAGCCGGGAAATGGGATTTTTGAGGTTGTTAAGTGGGTAAGGATGGAAATGGAATTAAAATCCCATTTTTTCCCTTTTTTCCCATTTTTCCTTTTTATTTCCCATTTTCTTTTATTTTTTTTCCCCAAAATCAATTTTCTCTCTCTCTCTCTCGCTCTCTCCCCGACCTAGCCCCTAGCCTTGACCCCTTGGTTCGCTTGACCCGCCCGAGCAGCCCGACCGTCGTGCCGTCGCCCTCGCCAGCCTCGGCCCGGCTCGCCCGTGCCGTCGCGTCCACCCGAGCTCGCCTCGCACGGTTCGCGTCGCCCGGCTCGTGTCGCCCGAGCCCTCGCCGCGCCAAGATGTCGCCCGATTCGCGTCGCCTGATGCCGAGCTCAGCGCCAGATCGCGTGTCATTCGCGCTCGAGTCGTGCGTTTCAACTCCAGATCGCGCGCCATCGCGTCGTGTCGCTCTCGCCCGCGCGCCGTCCACTGTGCCTAGCCGCGCCGCGCGCCGTCGCCTAGCCGAGCCAGCGCCCGCGCCCGCGCGCCCCTGTGTCGCTTGCGTGCCGTCCGCGCGCAGCCCATGTATATTCATAGCTTGCATATCTTTCGGTTAGATGACCATGTATATCGTATTGTACCGGGTTGGGGATTGTTACTGAGTAATTCGTTACTCACCGTTATTTTGTGGTTTTCCACAGGTAACCAAGGGGCGAGACAAGATGGCTGAAGGAGGAGCTGTGATCATGGGAACCTGCTGTCAACTCTGACCTTTTCATATTATGACTCTTGTCTTTTTATTTCACCTGAATATATGTAGTCGGGCACGGAGACCTAGGATGTTTTCTCAATGTTTTTGTGGATTCCAGCATTGTTGTATCTGAGAAGGTTTTGAATGATTTTAATAAATCTCTGATTAGAGTAAACTTTTGGAAATGTATTTGTCTTGAAAGCAGTGCTTGGAGACGAGGGACGAGTTTTGATAAAGCTGTATTGATTTACGATTGAATCTTTGAATGTTTTAATTTTAATTGGAATCAGAAAACATATTTGTATAATATCGACTTTGAATGCATGCATTGGGGTAAAGGCCCATTTAGAGCCCCTTTTGGGTCGGGTCCTCATACGGTTGGTATCGAGCTCGTAGAGTCATAGATTCTCAGAGTGACCTTTTTGTTGTAGGTCGTTTTCCCCATGATCACCAGCACTCCATGTAAGGACCCGACCAGAGAAACGGTCTCTAACCTAGATTCTTACTTAGCATGCATGATTAAGAATGGAAAACATCATTCAGAGTTCCCAATTTAAAACCTTGTAATCAACAATTTAAAACAAAAACATAGTTCCAATAAATAAAACCAATAATAAATAAGTGACTGATCAGTACTTTCTTAAAACAAATCAAAGGGAACAGTTTGAGAAACATAAAATAGTTTCTGAGTGCTTTTACTAGGGACCCAAGTCCAACTACATGCTAAATCATAAAAACAATAAAAGGAACGTGCAACTCAGAGTCAGCTATCCATGATCATCCAGCAGCCTCCTCCTAGCCATCCAGCCTCTGTCCCAAGTTACCTGGTGGAAAACCACAGAAAATAAGTGTAACAGCCCAGTTTCCTATTCCAATTTTCGAGGTGCCTTCAAGTCAAGATTCGGTTGTTGGTTGGGTTTTTAGAGCCGTTTGGACCCTTGGGGGTATTTTGGTCTTTTGGCTCTCCAGGCAGGATTTGTGGTTTTCAGGGCTTCGAGGTAGCTCCTGCCTTTGTCGAGGCTTGTTTGTTGGTGGTTGCGAGTCCCGAGGTGTTTGGGCTAGTCGGTTGGATGCTCGGTTGTGGTTTGGGCTTTGGCAAAGTGTTGGTTGGTTGTGTGTTTCCTTTGGGATTTGAGCCCGGGCCCTTAGTGTTGCTTTGGGAGTTGGATTTAAGTGAGTTTTATTTATTGGAAAAGATTTCTTCGGTCGGGTCTCGAAGGAGGAAGCCGGGAAATGGGATTTTTGAGGTTGTTAAGTGGATAAGGATGGAAATGGAATTAAAATCCCATTTTTTCCCTTTTTCCCATTTTTCCTTTTTATTTCCCATTTTCTTTTATTTTTTTTCCCCAAAATCAATTCTCTCTCTCTCTCTCTCTCTCTCTCTCTCTCCCCGACCTAGCCCCTAGCTTGAGCCCCTTGGTTCTTGACCCTAGCCCGAGCGGCCCATGGCTCTCGCTAACTCGGCCCCAAGCATCCCGGCCCGAGCCCCAACTCGCCTAGGCGTCGGGTCGCCCCGCACTGCTCGCCCCCGCCCGGTTCGCGTCGCCCGGCTCGTCGTCGTCGCCCGAGCCCCCCGCCGCCTGCAGTGTCGCCCGATCGCATCACGCAGATGCCGAGCTCTGGCGCCAGATCACGTGTTGTCCGTGCTCGGCCGCGGCCCCAGCGCGCCATCGATCGCGCGCCCTCGCGTCGTCGTCGCCGCGCCGCGCACCGTCCCATCAGAGTCGTGCGCGCGCGCCTGCCGTCGCCAGCCGAAAGCAGCGCCGCGCCCGCGCGCCCCTGTGTTGCTCGCGTGCCATCCGCGTGCAGCCCAGCGCGCCTGCGCCCAGCACGAAGTCAGCTCCCACAGCGCGCCCCTTGCGGCCCCATCGCGCCCAGCCAGCCCCTTTGGCTGCCTAGCTCGTGCGGCCGGCTCGTTCGCGTGTCAGCCGCGCCTCGTGAGTTGCTCCCGAGCTTAGCCTCATTTATTTTATTATATTTAGGGCTATTTTATGACTATTGATGTGTTTGCTTGGCTCGTTATAGGTTGCTCTGCACGATCGCGATTATTTTATTGTGTGTTGTTGCCTCCCACTGTAAGGATTTCTTACACGGAGTTGTGTGGGCCCTGCGATATTGTCATGATTTTGCCTTGCTTGTTTCTTTGTCGTATCGTTATGAGCATGATAATAATAGAGCGACTTTGATTGTTTTCGCTAGCATATTTGCTTGATATTACATGTTAGTGCCATGCTAGGTTTGTTACAAAGATGCTTGTGATTCGGCTTAAGCTCGTAGTATCATGCTAGGTAATGTGATTGATGTCGGTCTTTGCTTGCATGCTTTGGTTCTAGATGATTGATTATATCGTATTGTACCCGGTTGGGATTCTTCTTCTTGAGTAATTCGTTACTCACCCTTACTTATCTTCTGGAAACCATGGCGCGGCGGGATGGTTTGGAGGAGGAGCGTGATCATGGAAAACCCGTTGTTCAACTCGAGATTTATGTTTATGTTTTAAATGTCCTCTCTGAATGCATGTAGTTGGGCACGAAGCCCTAGGTTGTTTTATGAATGTATTTCGGATTCTAGCATTGTTGTAAATGTTGTAAAGTTGTATGTTTTTAATAAATCTCGATCGAGTAAGTTTTGGAAATGTATTTGACTTGGAACAGTGCTTGGAAACAGGACGAGTTTCAAGAATTTTGTATTGACTTTTTAAATGAACTCTTGCCGGTTTTTGGTTTTTACTTAGAATCCGAAACAACCCTATTGCAAATTCTAGTGTTCATTTGTATGCATGCATTGAGGTAAGGGCCCATTTAGAGCCCCATTCGGGTCGGGTCTTTACAATAAGGGTGAGCAATGAGTTACTCAGTAAGAATCCCAAACCGGGGTACAATACGAAAACATCTCATTTAGCACAAGCACATGCAACCATACAACGACTTGGAGCAAACAGTTGGGTTAGACCATACGCCCCTCCTGGAGCTTGCCTATTCGAAGGCTTACAGCTATAAACTACCCTAGGTTCTACACCTGGATGCCTTCGGGCCTTACTCAACCTAGGACTCAGTGCTGCCCATCGGGGACTTACACACCTAGGATGCCCATCGGGGTCTTACACCTCCAACTCAATGATGCCCATCGGGGTCTTATACACCTAGGATGCCCATCGGGGTCTTACACCTCCAACTCAGTGATGCCCATCGGGGTCTTATACACCTAGGATGCCCATTGGGGTCTTACACCTCCAACTCAGTGATGCCCATCGGGGTCTTATACACCTAGGATGCCCATCAGGGTCTTACACCTCCAACTGAGTGATGCCCATCGGGGTCTTATACACCTAGGATGCCCATCAGGGTCGTACACCTCCAACTCAGTGATGCCGATCGGGATCTTATACACCTAGGATGCCCATCGGGGTCTTACACCTCCAACTCAGTGATGCCCATCGGGGTCTTATACACCTAGGATGCCCATCGAGGTCTTACACCTCCAACTCAGTGATGCCCATCGGGGTCTTATACACCTAGGATGCCCATCGGGGTCTTACCCGAGCGGGACCTACACTAGTTACCCCTACAATCCTCTACACTATATGACACCTGTCTAAACCTAACATGGATCTAACAGCATTCAACGGAGAACATGGATTACCAGGATGGAAGAACGTAGCATGGAACTAATAGAATACAACATAAAGCATGGATATGTCAGGATAGGAGAACCCTAGCATGGAACTAACGGAACGCAAACATAACACGAACATGAATCAAAAGCAAGCATGAAGCCTATCCACTAGAAACTCATACAGTTACAATAATCAATATGCTATCAAGTGTTCGCAGGGTCCACATAACCCCGGGTAAGAAATCCTTACCTAGAAACGAGTGGAAAGTAACTATCATGAACCAACTAACAACCCTCGAGCTTTAAAGCGATCCCGAGTGACCTAGGCATACAATAAAATATCCTAAATAAATAAACAACAGCTAAAATCATGAAGTCTAAAGGGTGGAGGCTCGGAAATTTACCAACCGAGAAGACACACGCGTCTCGCAGCAAGGAGAGCAGTGGCGGCGGCTGTGCGGGGCTGCGGTAGCTGGGCTCGGCTGGCGCTCGGGCGTCGCGGCAAGGCGAGCGCGACACGTTGGGAGCAGCGCGCGGCAAGGCGCTCTGACGCGCGAACGGCGTCGGAGAGACACACTGCAAGCGGGGCCGGCTCGCGAACAGCGGCTTGGCTGGGACACGCAGCGGGCGAGCGGGGCGACGCGGGCGGACGGCCGACGCGGTCGGTGTCTTTGGGAACGCGGGCGACGCTGACGCGACGACGCTGGGGCATCGGCATCGTGAGGGCGCGGAGGAGGCGGCGCTAGATTAGCTAGAGGCGCACGGTGGCTCCGCGCGATCAAGGCGGCGTTAGGCGGTAGGGGCGTCTGCGGTGGTCGGTGTGGTGTGCCACGGCCGGGTGGGCAACAGCAACGCCAAGCGAGCGAGGGTGAGGTGTGGGCGTCGGCAAGGTGGGTGAGGTGAAGAGTGAGGGTTTGAGAGAGAGAGGGTTTTCCCTTTTTTTTTTTTTTTCCTTTTTTTTTTTTTTTTTTTTCCTTCCTTCCTAAGTTAAATAGGCTTTGGGAATCTCAAATGCCCTTCCTAAGGCTTCCCCCCTTCGAGCCCTTGCCAACAAATTTTTTTTTTTTCCTTAATTAATTCCAAACTCCCTTCCCTCTTTGAGGCTAAGGGTTCGAGCCCTCCTATTCTTTTTTTTTAAACTAATTTCCATTTAATCGAAATCCGGCTGTTATTACACTCGACAATCATCAGCACGTCTAAGTTTTCTATTTTTAGAAAAGGGTTAAGAATTTACAATACTTTTCATCTAGTGTATGCCTTGTTTAGTGTTGTGGAGCTTGAGACGAAAGGAGTTCGACTCGTTGTTGGTTTGGGTCCCGAGCACCATCATGCCAACTTCCCACAGTGTAAGATGTATGTTTGCAGCTTGTCAGGGTATCCAGATAGATTCAGATACCGCTGGGACACCGTCCGAGGGAGAGGCAGAGATTAGACTCCCGTAGGCCCTTGCGGTGTGACCCAGTTGTTAATTTCCCCTAGTGAGAGGGTGGAGGTGTTTTGCCCTGGAGTACCACTTCAGGAGAGGAATTAGCTTTGGCTTTTTCTCATGTTGATGCTTGTGGAGCAGGTCCCAGAGTGGACTAGCCTGGGTAGTTCTTGTGTGGATCTTGAACCTTAGCAGATTGTTTGATTGCCCAATGAGTAGCTGCAGAGTTAGTTGCCTTCGTGGAGGAGGTAGAGCCATCTTTGTTCTCTTGTAGAGTGTTGTTGTTTTGCACTGTGTTTGGAACCACGTGGTTAAGGTGCAAAGTGATGAGTGCCCCCTTCGGACTTGATCCGTTGGTGGTTTCCTCAGTTGTTTTGTAGAGTTGAGCACTCTTCTTTTGGTGAGCCCTAGGGTAGAGCTAGCTGCTGCATGTTGAGAGAGCCGGCCAGAGTTTTGTTGAGCATCATGTGGAGATGCAAGAGTAGGTCGTGAGCCTTCAGTTTGATGAGATGCCATAGGCATGGTTGTTTGAGTTTGAGCTCTTGTATGCCTAGCCATAGTTTTTGTCACTTGAGGTTGTGACCTTGTTGGCCCCATTTGTAGTAGGATGTGGATTTGTTAGTAGCAAAGACACTTGAGGTGCATTGGTTGGTGTGCCGCTTTGGCTCTAAGTCTGGTTCAGGCCTGAGTTTGGCATGGGTATAGCCGCTGGTTCTATGATCCGTCCGGAGTTCAGCACACTCCTTTAGCCTTTGGATCCGTTTGTGGCAGTTGCACCTGTTTAGTCACGCAAGAGAGCTAGTTCAGTGGTAGTCGAAGGACTACAAGCGAAAGGATGTTCGAGAGGAGCTGGAGCCTCTTCCCAGTGTTACTGGGGGTTGAGTAAGTCAGCAGGTTGACGGTTGGTAAGTGCTAGTGCGTGCGAGTCTCACGCTAGGGCTGAGGCCAAGAGATCTTTGTGGTTGGTAGTGCGGTCCACTACCTTTGGGTGCCTAAACCTGAGTTGAGTGAGCATTGTAGATGCGAGTTCGGTCCAGCAGGGGGACCATGAGTTGGACGCTCATGAGATGAGCTGGATGCCTATGAGGCGAGTTGGATGCCTATGAGATGAGCTGGATGCCTATGAGATGAGTTGGATGCCAATGAGATGAGCTGGATGCCTTATGAGATGAGTTGGTTGCCTTATGTGTAAGCACACTTCGTAGAGACTTGGTATAAAGTAAGTTCGGTTTGGCATCGTTATGTTTTAGCAGAGCAAGGTTGCCACTGCTTCGTGTATCGTGTGGAGATGGAACTTTTGGTGTTCCTTTGGTTGACGGTATCTCTGCCAGAAGTTAGTGTTGCCTGTTGGGAAGCACCTATTAGTCTTGGATCTCTAAAGGAAGCTTGAGAGTTGTGCGCACAAGTGTGTTTTGTGTAGTTCATTCTGGTGGCGAGAGTTTCAAAACCATGTAGGGTTTGCTTTGGAGAGCTGGTGCTCAGTTCTTGGAGGAGTTGGACTCCAGATGGATGTTGTAAGGCTTCAGTGGAGGTTGTAAGGATACTGTGCTCATAGTTGGGTTGTTGCTTAGACAAGTTTGGTTAGGTTGGACCTAAGCTTGGTTGGTGGAACCTCTTGTGGTTCATGGGTGGAGTTCAGATGGTACTGAACAAATGGTGGTTGTAGTGAAGCCGCGTAGTTCCTGACAGTAGTTGCTAAGGGTGTTGCACGGAATCCTTACCATGGGTGGAAGCTACGATGTGGCTGATGCTTTGAGTAGGAGGATGACACATTCTGAAGCGTTTCTGGTCTTTTTGGTTTCGAGGTTCAGAGCAGGCCAGCATGGTCGTGATGCTGGAAAAAGGAGTTGTTTGTTCAGGCAGTTGGCTGTTAGACCGTTAGACGACAGTGTGTGTCGAGGGTTGCCGAAGAACCCTAGTTGTGGAGAGCCTCACCAGAGCTCAGTCAGACCCAGGTAGTGAGTTTCAATTGGCAAGCCAGAGTCGTGTAGGTTGTAGACCTTGGGTGAGTTCTTTGGCAGATTTGGTAGGCTAGCAAGCTAAAGTTTGTTTGGAGTAGAGTAGGGATTGGTTCCGGTGTGGTCGCAAGTTGGTGCTTGGTGTTGACCAAGTTGTGGTTTTTGAGTTGCTAGAAGTTAGCCTTGCTCGTGGGGCAAGTGGTTTTGCCCTGGCGGATGTCTTTCCTGTTTCCAGAGTTTGAGAGTTGCCGTTATTTGGTGTTTGGGGGTGAGTCTTCTCTTGCTCGTGGTTGGCGGTCTAGTCTGTGGTGGACCCCTTGTTGTTGCCCCGTGAGACTTAGGTGTTGTTGCTTTAGCTGAGCAAGACAGAGAGCGTGTGTGGAGCTCTCTGTCCTTCGGTTGTTCGCTTGTAAGGATCTGTTTCTCCTTGGGGAGTTGTCAGGTTATTCCTTGGTCTTGGAATTGGTGGTAGTGGTGCTAGTAGGAGGAAAATTTTGTTGGCTGCTTGGAAGCAGTTGTTTGTCCAAGTTAAGCGGACTCTTGAGTGGTGTTCTGGAGGTTGCAGTAAGGGTTGTTCTGCTCCTATGAGTGTTTGGCCTAGTTGGTTAAGGTTTTTGTGTGTTGGCATGGAAGCTGTTGCACCTTTGTAGTTGAAGAACTCTTTTGTATCAGTTGTGGGTTGAGGTTGCACCATTGTGGTTGGATTAGGGTCTTGACCTTTTGAGGGATCCTTGTTGGTTAGTGTGGCTTGTGCTCTGCCAGACATTATTGGTAATCTGGTTCTTGGTAGTTGGTGTTAACCGAGTAGTGGAGTTCCGTTTATGAAGTTTCGGTGGGAAGGTGCAATAAGTCTAAGCTAGAGGGTTAAGCCTGTATGTGTTATCGTTTGGACTTGTGAGATGTGTTTCATATTTGAGGCAAGCTTCGTTCCATTGCTTGCATGGAGGTAAGTTTTGTGGAGGGAGCCCTCTGGGGCCTTGTTGTTAGCAGGTTGACTTTTCTAGTCAGTGATTTAGGTCGAGTTGGAGTTGAGTAGATTGGTGTGGTTATGCAGTTTGTAGTTGTGTGAGCTTCTGGGTGCGTAGCACTCAAGTTGTTGGGTTGTAAGTTCCGTGTGGGAGCTGTCAGTTAGTTGAGGTTGTTGTGTGAATTAAGATTTTTGGAGGATTGGTTTCAGTAGCTAGAACTCGCACCTCGTTTCGTGTGTAGAGGCCATTTCTTTGGAGTAGAGGCATGTCAGTTTCAGGCTGGAGTTGTTGGCACCAAGGTGTGGCAACAAAGGTTTTTTCTAGGCAGTGCGTTGATGAACTATGGTTCTGGAGAGCGTTGTTAAGAGGCTTATGAGCCGAGTGCAGTCCTGTAGTGTTTTCACCCTCTGACCGATGGTCTTTTGGGAGGAGTGAGCCGGATCCTTCAGAACTTGTTGCGAGTTGGTGTTTCCGTGATTAGGCAGCTGGAGACCAGTGTGGTTTTGTGATGTTGCCTTGGGTTGCAGCTCTCAGCGGTCAGTTCTTGTGGTTCCATTGAGGCATTGTATGGTAAGTATTGCAGGATTCCAGTGTTCTGGGAAAAGGTTGGTGGCCATCAGTTTTGTTTTGGGTCCTGAGTTGCTGCATTTGACCAGAGGTGATGTGCAAGAGTTTAGAGCTAGTGTTGTCAGCTTAGAGCAGGCAGAAAAGTTACGCCGATGTTCGTCGTCGAGTTTTATAGTTTGAGGTTGGACAGTGCGTGTTTTAAGGTTGCACTGATGTGAGGTATGTTGAGGTTTGGTAAGCGGGAAAAGAGGAGTCTCCTGTTGTTGGACCATTTGAGATTCTCGAGAGAATTGGCAGAGTTGCATATTGGTTAGCTTTTTCTGTCATTGTCAGCTGTGCACAGTGTTCCATGTATCGATGTTGGGGCAGTATGTGTCGGACCCATCGCTCATTGTGGACTTTGAGCCTTTGCAGCTGATTGAGAATTTGAGATTCGAGGGGAAGCTTTGTGAGTATTCTGGTTTTTTAGTCGAAGACCTTGCGTAATCGTGAGATCCGTTTGGTAAAAGTTCAGTGGAGGAGTTGGAGTTCTGAGGAAGCCGCTCGTGAGCGCGGAGGTTGGGTTGAGATTGCAGTATCCTGTGCTGTTTCAGTCTTAAGGACTTTCGAGGACGAAAGTCATAAAAAGGAGGGAATATTGTAACGGCCCAGGGGTATTTTGGTAATTTGGTCGGGCCGTCAGGGCCATTTATGTCTTTTTCCAGTTGCTAAAATTATTGGATGGGTTTATGTAGGTTTTTTAGGCTTTGTGGATGGGTTTGAGCAAGGATAGATGCAAAAGTAAAAATAAAGGAAAATTGTGTTGCAGCCGGGGTTCGAGCTAGGGTGGCCTTGTGTGCTAGAGGAGAGCCTTGCCAAGTGAGCCACCAGGTGTTATTGTTACTCTTTCCGCGTCATATCTTAGTTACGCTTGGATCTTTGGAGTTTTGGTGCATTTGTTTAAAAGAAGAGAAAATAGGGTTTTGGGTCTTCTTCACCAAACTCCATGGCCGAGTCCGCGCCCACGCGTCAAAGCGCCTGTCCATGCGCGCGGCGCGCCCAGCGCTGTCCAGCGTCGGCCTCGCCCCCTGGCGCCGGCCGCCAGACTTCGCAGCACTTTGCTGCCACCCGTCGGCGTGTCAGCCGCGCCGCGTGAGTTGCTCCCGAGCCGAGCCTTGTTTATTTTATTATAGTTAGGACTATGGATTGTGATTATTATTGTGTTGTTAGGTTCTTGGTAGCTAGCTCGGGTTCGATCGCAGCTTAGGATTTTGTGTGCAGTTGCCTCCCGGCCAGGTAAGGATTTCTTACCGGTGTTGTGTGGGCCTGCGATATTATATGTGATTCTTTGTTTGTATGCTTGTTTGTGTTTATCAAAGCATGTTTAGTGATAGGTGCTCGTGCTCGAATTCCCGATGGCATGATTTCTTATGTTGTTCTTCATGTTAGTCCATGCTAGGTTGTTTACGTTCGCATGCTCGTTATCTGTTCTTGCTTCGTAGTATCATGCTAGGTTCGTTGTATCTGTTGAGCACGTATTGGATTGTATTGGATTGTATGTTATTGATATGATAGGTTAGAGTATAGGCAGGTAGCATCATCCGGGCCCGAATGCATAAAGTATCTTACATCCATGGCAGGGACGTACGAGGTAGTACTTCGTCCCTGGACCCCGTTAGGGTTTAGCTAACCCGAGCGGTAGGCCCTGCAATCTTGGGTGAGGGTGGCAGACTGTTAAATGCCCCAACGGTAGGGGTGATGACTTGGCATTGCCTCGTCCCCGGCAGCCGGCACGTCCTCAGCGTGTTCGGCAGTAGCCCTTGATTGCCACCTGATAGGGCAAGGACGGCTTCCTGGTGTAAGCCTACCACGACCGATTCCTTAGCCTCAAAGTGTGGTTCAGCCGACATAGTTCACGTGTGTCAGTCTCACACCCCTATGTCGCGACACCGATCCGAGAGATTAAGTTAGGCATGGTGACTGGACCTGGGCAGCTTGCCACTAGACCCGGCACCCCCCAGAGTCTGCAGTAGCATGCGGTGCGCGCTTACGCTTATTATAGCACCGACTGAAGAGCTCCTCGAGATCGTGAGCCAGTGCACCTTTCGTATCGACAGTAGACAGGCTAAGGCCGGGACTTGTTTCTCGTATAGGGCATATTGTGTGGTGGATTTTTCCGGACTAAGACCCTGAGTTGGCATCCGAGGTCCAAGTGTGGACTTAAGCTATGTGCTCTATTCTGTGTTTATATTCATAGCTTGCATATCTTTCGGCTAGATGACCATGTATATCGTATTGTACCCCGGTTGGGGATTCTTACTGAGTAATTCGTTACTCACCCTTATTTTGTGGTTTTCCACAGGTAACCAAGGGGCGAGACAGGATGGCTGAAGGAGGAGCTTACCTTTTTATATTATGACTCTTGTCTTTTTATTTCCCCTGAATGCATGTAGTCGGGCACGGAGCCCTAGGATATTTTCTCAATGTTTTTGTGGATTCCAGCATTGTTGTATCTGAGAAGGTTTTGAATGATTTTAATAAATCTCTGATCAGAGTAAACTTTTGGAAATGTATTTGTCTTGAAACAGGTGTTTGGAGACAGGGACAGGTTTTAGTAAACTGTATTGATTTCTGATTGAATGCGTTGAATGTTTTAATTTTAATTGGAATCCGAAAACATATTTGTATAATGTCCTTACTTTGAATGCATGCATTGGGGTAAAGGCCCATTTAGAGCCCTTTTTGGGACGGGTCTTTACACCCGCTGTAGCTGGGATAGGATGCTGAACCGGAGCGGTGACAACCTGCTCAACTCGGTACTTCCCATTATAAATGGTCACCAACTGCACTGTCTTAGCATAAGTGTCGAGGGCCTGTGCTCTGACATCCTGGGATACACCCTGCCTCAGACCTGAAATAAACTTCTTTATCTTCAACTCAGGGGTAGCTATCAGCTGCGGAGCAAAATATCCATACTCCGAGAATTTCCTCTCATACTCCTCAATCGAATCAGATTCCTGCTTCAGGTTCTGGAATAGCTCTACCATCTTTTCCTGGGCCTCATCACTGATATACTTGGCCTTGAACTCGATCTTAAAGAAATCCGAGGTGGCAGGTGGAGACCCAGTTGGTCTCTCACTCAAGGTGGACTCCCACCACCATCTAGCTGTGCCTCCTAGCACATGAGCTGCACAACGCGACCTCTGCACATCAGGACACACCATAATCAGAAAGGTGTACTCCAGATGGGCAATCCATCTGGCTGCAGCTAATGGATCTCCTAGGGCATCAAACTTCTCTGGCTTCCACCTCACAAAGTCTTTCAGCCATCTGCCAAGCTCCTCGACACCCTCTGCCACAACTGCCTCTAGGGTTGCTTGCTCATGTGGAGCTGGTGGTGCTTTGTAGTGCCTCATTTGAAACATCCGAGCTGCGCTCAACGGGCTCGGGACTCTTCCCGCTGCGCGGCCAACAAAGCCTGGGTCTCTGCCCTCTGGTAACTCAACAGACTGACCATCATGGCCCTCATGGAATCAACAAACTCTACTCTAGGAGCAGACTTTCAGCGCTCAGTCGCCTCAACGCCTTCTCGTGGAAAAACAGGGGGAGCTATTGGTGGCACACAATCAGTCTCAGCTTGTGACGATGTCCCTGCGGTATCTGAACCAATCACAATACCCTGAACTGCTCTCGAACCTCCTTTTCCTACGCTGGTAATTGGCATGCCGGCGATCTACATCCAAACCAACAACGAGCCAGAACGTGCTCGTCTCCACTCTACAACACTAAACAAGGGATACACTAGATGAAAAGTATTGTAAATTCTTAACCCTTTTCTAAAACAGTAAACTTAGGCATACCCGATGGCTGTAGGAGTGCTGATGATCATGGAAAAACGACCTACAACAAAAGATCAATCTACAGAATCTATGACTTTGAGCTCTGATACCAACTGTAAAGACCCGACCCGAAAAGAGGTCCTAAACTAGGCCTTTACCTCAATGCATGCTTTAAAAACTTAAAGACAATATGCAAGATCGTTTTCCAGATTCTGAATGAAAACTAAAAACTTGTAAACATCCATTCATAAATCAAATATAAAATGTCCTGGAACCTGTCCCTGTTTCCAAGCACTTGTTCCAAGCTAAAAGCAGTTTAAAACATACTCTGATCAGAGATTTATTCAAACATTAAAAAATCAAAAATAGTTTACAACAGTACCAGAATCCAGAAAAACAACCAGAAAACGTCCAAAGAGCTCCGTGCTCAACTACATGCATTCAGAGGACAACAAAAACATAAAACATAAACTCAGAGTTTTAAAGCAATTTGGTTTCCATGATCGCCAGACTCCTCCTTCACCACCCATCCTGTCTCGCTACGGTTACCTATGGAAAACCACAGAATAAGGGTGAGTACGAATTCCTAGTAAGAATCCCCAACTGGGGTACAATACAATATAACTGGTCATCTAGCAGAAAGTATGTAAGCTATGAATATAAACATAGAAGACAGAACATCACTTTATTCCATACATAAATATCACGGATGCCATCTTACGGTCTTACTCCGGAAAACTACAACGCGTTTCGATACTCTACGAGAAACTAATCTCGGCCTCAGCTTTCCTACCACTGTCGATACTAAAGGTGCACTAAACTCAAGATCCCGTGGAGCTCTCGATCAGGCATTTGTAATGGCGTGTAGCGCGCGACCGCATGTTGCCGCAAAACCAGGAGGTGTTGGGTCTAGGGCATGCCGCCTGGTCCGAAGACGCATGCCTAAAAGAATCTCGGATCGTGTTCACGAACATAGTGGTGTAAGACCAGGACAGTATGACTTTGTCAGCCTGTACCACCGCACCTGAGGCTAAGAAACCGACCGTGGTAGGCTTACACGAGGAACCAATCCATGCCCAATCAGGTGGCAATCGAGGGCTACTGCCGACAAGCTGAGGTCGTGTCGACTGCCGAGGACAAGGCAATGCCTCGCCATTCCCCTACCATTGGGGCATTTAATGATCCGCCACCCTCACCCAAGATTGCATTGGGTTCTTTGTTAGGGCTAGCTAAACCCTAACGATGGATCGAGAGGCGAATCTTCGCCGCACGCCCCTCGCCACGGATGCAAGTTACGTTATGCATCCTCGCCGGATGATAATGCCTATCGAATTCTAATCTATAAATAGATAATGATAAACAATCCAATACGTGCTCGTGAAACAATGAACCTAGCATGATACTACAAAGCAAGAACGGATAACAAGCATGCGAGAATAGAACAACCTAGCATGGAACTAACATGAGAATTAATACGAGAATCATGCCAGTCGAAATTCAGAACATAGCACCTATCCACTAACATGCTGATAAACATAACCATACATACAATCAATAATCATATAATATACCGCAAGGCCCACACAACTCCGGTAAGAAATCCTTACCTGGGTTGGAAGGCAACAACACACAAGAAGATCCTAAGCTGCAACCGAACCCGAGCTAGCTATCGGGAACCTAACAAACAACAAAAAATATCACAACCTATAGGCCTTAGCTAAAAATACAAACAACACTTGGCTCGGTCGGAGCAACTCACATGGCACGGTGTTGGCGAGTGGATGGGACAGCCGCAATGGAGCCGCTGGGCGTGCGGCGCAGGGGTGCAGACGCGCGATAGAGGCCGCGCGCGCATCTTCTTTGGGTGTGCAAACGCGGCAGGTTGTTGGGCTGCGCGCGGATAGGCGATGCGACACAGGCGTGGTCGCGTGCGGCTGTTCGCGCGGGCGAACGGGCTACTCGCGTCTTGGTGGGCGAAGCGGCGATGTCTTCTTTGGCAAGCCGCGGTCGGGCGACGCGAATGGCTAAGTTGCGATCAGGGTTGGGCAAGCAACGAAGAAGAGCGGTGCGATCGGCGGTGCGTGCGGCATGGCAGTGCGTCTTGGTTTGGCGTCAAGCACGCTTCTTTGCTTTGGTCGGCTGCACAAACACAAGCTCTCAATCCTCTTCTCTCGGCCAGCAAGAACAACACCAAAAAGGAAGAGAAAGAGAGATCGAGGAATGCTTACCCGGGACGAACGAGACGACGGAGCTCTTGTGAGAAGGCGCACGGCAAGGAGGCTTGGGAGAAGATGATTGGACGGCAAAGGGGAATTTGGGAAGGAGAATGATGAATAAACCTAATTCTTTTTCTTTTTAATCAAACTCACCTAAATCTGGAAAACCAAGGCAAAATAAGATAACCTACAGAATGAGCATCAATAACAACCTGCAACTTGATTGGCACGACCACACTATTATCTCCCTAGCCATCCGGGCTCGAATCCCAGCTGATGCATTTTTAATCCTATATTTTATTTTTGCATCTCTCCATACCCAAACTCATCCACAAAGCAACCAAACCCTACATTTGACCATCCAAGAATATTAACAGCTGAAAAAGATAGAAACGGCCCTAACGGCCCGACCAAATTACCAAAATACCCTTAGGACATACCTGGAAGACCGGGATGAAAACCTGGGCCGTTTGGTAAAGGTTCAGTGGAGGAGCCAGAGTTTTGAGGAGGCTACTTGGGAACGGGAGGACGAGATGAGATTGCACTATCCTGAGCTATTTCAGTCTTAAGGACTTTCGGGGGCGAAAGTCATAAAAAGAGAGGAATCTGAATTGCCTGTGTTTTCATCCCGGTCTTCCAGGTATGCCCTAAGGGTATTTTGGTAATTTGGTCGGGCCGTTAGGGTTGTTTCTGTATTCTCAGCTGTTTATGTTGAGGGATGTTCAAAATTGGGGCTTGGATGCATTCTGGTTGAGTTTGGGTGTTGAGAGTTGCAAAAATAAAAATAAGGATTTTCCTTGGATTAAAAATGCAGAGCTGGGATTCGAGCCCTGGATGGCTAGGGAGATAGCGGTGAGGTTCTGCCAATCAAGCTTCAGGAAGTTTTTGATACTCATTCCGTAGGTTATCTTGGGTTGCCTTGGTTTTCGAGATTTAAGTGAGTTTGATTACAAAATTGGTTTATTCTCTTTTCTCCTCTCCAAATACCCTTGCTGCATTCCACTTCTTCAAGCTCCCTCTTGTCGTGCGTCTTCCTCCCAAGAGCATCGATCTATCGTCCCGAGTAAGTGTCTCGTCGTTCCTCGATTCCTCCTTCTTGTTGTTGGTTGCCAATCCTTGGCTAAGGGGTTGTTGTTTGTCTTTTTAGTTGCGTTGTCATGGTGTAGTGCAACCGAGAGTAGCCCCTTTGCAGCGCCGTCGCCGCCCAGCCAAGCAACCCTGTCGCGTCGCTGCCTAGCCGAGCAGCCCATTGCCAACCCTACCGCTCGCCCATCGGCGCACGCTCGCGTCGCAGCTCCTTCGCACTCAAGCACAGCCGCCTGATCGCCCCGTCACAGCGCCCTACCCAGCCTCTGTCGCTGCGAGCATAGCCCTGTAGCCTGAGCAGCCCGTTCGCCTGCCCAGCAACCTAGCCTCACGCCCGCAGCCCTTGGCACTCCCAGCGACCGAGCGCACGCTGCACGTTCAGCCTCGCCGCTCGCCTGCGCCTGCTCCGTGCCACAAGCTGCCCAGCTGTGCAGCAGCGCAAATGCACGTCGCCCAGCCGTGAGCCTTCCAGCTTGTCCGTCCGCTCGCTAGCCCCGTACCGTGTCAGTTGCTTTTGACCGAGCCGAGTTCTGTTTGCATTTTACCTAAGTCCTATAGATTGTGATGTTTTTTGTTTGTCTGTTAGGTTCCCGATAGCTAGCTCGGGTTCGATTGCAGCTTAAGATCTTTCTTGTGTGTTGTTTGCCTTTCGACCCAGGTAAGGATTTCTTACCGAAGTTGTGTGGGCCCTGCGATATTTTCTGTTATTGTTGATTGTATGTATGATTATGTTTATCAGCATGTTAGTGGATAGGTGCTCTGTTCTGAATTCCGACTGGCATGATTCTCGTTTTATTTCTGTAACAACCCAATATTTTCCTTTCGGTTCTCCAAGTTTATTCAGTTTTTCCTCCAGTGAGTTGGTAGGGCTGTTAGGGCTTTTGTGCTTCAAGGGGCACTTTGGTCATTTTGCCCTCTGGGGTTATTTTGGTCATTTTTCCTTTCCGAGACAATTTTGCAGTAAGTCAGGGTTTCAGGAATGTTTATGTAAAGACCCAACCCGAAAGGGGTCCTAAACTAGGCCTTTACCTCAATGCATGCTTTTAAAATTTAACAACACGATGCAGGTTTGTATTCTAGATTCTTAATTAAAAGCAAAAACATACAACATCTGTTTTAAAAGACAAACATTTAATTCCTGAAACATGTCCCTGTTTCCAAGCACCTGTTCCAAGCCAAATACATTTCCAAAATATACTCTGATCAGAGATTTATTCAAACATTCAAAACTTTAAACGATTTATAGCAGTGTCAGAATCCAGAATGTTTTTAATAAATCTCTGATAAGAGTATGTTTTAAACTACTTTTAGCTTGGAACAGGTGCTTGGAAACAGAGACAGGTTTCAGGACATTTTATAATTGATTATTTCATGAATGTTTACAAGTTTTTATTTTCATTCAGAATCTCGAAAGCAATCTTGCATATTATAATTAGTTTTAAAAGCATGCATTAAGGTAAAGGCGTAGTTTAGGACCTCTTTCAGGTAGGGTCTTTACAAAACAACTAACAACAAACATACTAACACGTGCTCAGCAGAAACAATGAACCTAGCATGATACTACGAAGCAAGAACATATAACGAACATGCCAGAACAGAACAACCTAGCATGGAACTTACATGAGAAATAACACGAGAATCATGCCAGTCAGAATTCAGAACAGAGCACCTATCCACTAACATGCTGATACACATAAACATACATACAATCAACAATCACAGAAAATATCGCAGGCCCACACAACTTCGGTAAGAAATCCTTACCTGGGTCAGAAGGCAAACAACACACAAGAAGGATCTTAAGCTGCAACCGAACCCGAGCTAGCTATCGGGAACCTAACAAACAAACAGCAAGCATCACAATCTATAGGCCTTAGGTAAAATACAAACAGAACTCGGCTCGGTCGGAAGCAACTCACACGGCACGGGGCTGGTGTAAAGACCCGACCCGAAAGAGGTCCTAAACTAGGCCTTTACCTCAATGCATGCTTAAAAACTTGGAAAATATTATGCAAGATCACTTTCCAGATTCTGAATAAATCTAAAAACTGGTAAACATCCATTCAAAATCAAACATAAAATGTCCTGGATCCTGTCCCTGTTTCCAAGCACCTGTTCCAAGCTAAATACAATTTAAAACTTACTCTGATCAGAAAACCCAAACAGTTTACAACAGTGCCAGAATCCAGAAAAACAATCAGAAAACATCCTAAGGGCTCCGTGCCCAACTACATGCATTCAGAGGACAACAAAACATAAACTTAATAACCCAGAGTTCAAACAGCAGTTTTCCATGATCCGCAGCTCCTTCTTTAGCCATCCTGTCTCGCGCCCTGGTTACTTGTGGAAAACAACAAAATAAGGGTGAGTAACGAATTACTTAGTAAGATTCCCCAACCGGGGTACAATACGATATAACTGGTCATCTAGCAGAAAGTATGCAAGCTATGAATATAAACACAAAAGAGAGCACATCACTTTAATCCATACATATACCACGGATGCCATCAAACGGTCTTACTCCGAAAAACTACTACGCGTCTCGATACTATACGAGAAACTAATCTCGACCTCAGCTTTCCTACTACTATCGATACGAAAGGTGCACTAAACTCAAGATCCCGAGGAGCTCTCCAGTCTGTGTTGTAATGAGCGTGTGCGCGCACCGCATGCTGCTGCAAACTAGGGAGGTGTTGGGTCTAGGGCATGCTACCCTGGTCTAGTACGCATGCCTAAAAGAATCTCTGGATCGGTGTCACTGAACATAGTGGTGTGAGACCAGGACACTATGACTATGTCAGCCTGTACCACCGCACTTGACGCTAAGAAACCGGCGTGGGCTCGCCACACCAGAACCGGTCCTTGCCCTATCGGTGGCAATCAAGGGCTACTGCCGACACGCCGAGGTCGTAAATCGCGAGGATAAGGCCATGCCTAGTCATTCCCCAACCCTTGGGGCATTTAACGATCGCCACCCTCACCCAAGATTGCACTGGGCTGCCGTTAGGGTTAGCTAAACCCTAACGACGGATCAGGGACGGAGTACTGCCTCGCACGTCCCTGCCACGGATGCAAGTTACGTTATGCATCCTCGCTCGGATGATGCTACCTATCGTAACTCTAAGCTATAAACAGCTAACAACAAACATATTAACACGTGCTCAGCAGAAACAATGAACCTAACATGATACTACGAAGCAAGAACAGATAACGAACATGCCAGAACAGAACAACCTAGCATGGAACTAACATGAGAAACAACACGAGAATCATGCGGTCTAATTGAAGCGAGCACCTATCCACTAACATGCTGATAAACATAAACATACATACAATCAATAATCACGAGAAAATATCGCAAGACCCACACAACCCGGTAAAAATCCTTACAGGTCGGAAGGCAACAATACACAAGGATCCTATGCAGCAATCGAACCCTAGTTAGCTATCGGGAACCTAACAAACAACAACAAATATCACAACCTATAGGCCTTAAATATAAATACAAACAGCACTAGGCTCGGTCGGGAGCAACTCACACAGCACAGGCTAGCGCATGGACTTATAGGTTGCACGGGCGCCGCTGGCAGGCGTCTTTGGCGCGGCAAAAGCGCGCCCGGGCGACGATGACGCGAGCGTCTTTGGCGCGTGGCCGGGCATGCTATCGCGGCGGGGGCTACTCGCGTGCGGTGGGCGTCTTGGCGATGTCTTCTTTGAAATTTCTTTGTAGGATGGCGACGCGACAGCAAGATCTGCGATGGGGGGGTGTGCTCGGTGGGGACCGGGCGCGGCGACGGAAAGGGGGCTGCACTGGGCGAGCGACAGCTGCGAGCTAGGTGATCGGGGACGAGCGCGGGGTGAACAGCTTAGCGATATGGATGAGCGGTGGCTGCTGGGCCGGGCGATCGCGCGCCGCAGTCGGGCGATCTGGGTGGGCGCCAGACAAGGATAGGGTGCGCTCGGTGGCCGGGCGAAGGAACGATGGAGCTCTCTGGAGAAGGCGCACGCAAGGAAGTTCGAAGAAGATGGTGGACGGAAATCGATTTGGAGGAAGAAAAAGATGAATAACCCTATTTTCTTTTCTCTTTTAATCAAACTCTCTAAAACCCGAAAACCAAGGCAAACCAAGGTATATAGCGGAATGAGCAATAGGAACGACCGGTGGCCCAACTGGCAGGTCCACACCACTGACTCCCTAGCCACCCGGGCCGAATCCTAGCTGATGCACTTTTAATCCTGAATTTTATTTTTGCATCTCTCCATGCCCAAACTCATCTGAAAGCAACCAATCCCTACATTGGACCATCCAAGAATATTAATAGCTAAAAAGGACTGAAACGGCCCCAATGGCCAAACCAAAATACCCTTAGGCCTTACAGCGGGCCAAGGATGAAACACGGGCGTTACGGTGAGCCTTGACGGACAAGTTACAAGGGACATGGCTCGGCCACGTACGGCTCGGCGTGCGGCAAGGCTGGCAAGCGAGCAGAACTGGGGTGTGCATCTGTGCTGCTGCGTGGCTGGGCAGCGTGCGGCATGGTGCAAGTGCGAGCGAGCGGCGATGTAAGAACCCGACCCAAAACATGGTCCTAAACCTGGGATCTTACTCAGCATGCAAGTTAAATATGATAACAAGCGGTTTAGAGCTTATATTTAAAAACCTTTCAAAACATATGAGAAGGGGGAGCCCTTAAAACATAACCAACAATTTTCATTTTAAACAATCCAACAAAGTAAAACAACCTGGCCAGTGTTTAATAAAATGTACAATACAATTTAAGCAACGTTTTAAACAATGTTTCCCTAGGACTCTGTTCATCTACATTTGAATAAACAATGCAATAATAAAAGACAGAGTGCCTGGCGGTTCCCCATGATCAATCGGCTCCCTCCGCTAGCCCTCCCGGTGTTGTCCCAAGTTACGAAAGATAAATAAGGGTGAGTATAAACATACTCGGTAAGAATCCCCAACCAGGGTACAATACGATACATCAGTCATCTAGCACCTCAACATGCAAGCAAGCGGCTATCAACACAGATCATATCTCAACGAGCTCATAAAACAAGATCGGAAACATCGGAAGTCTCTTACTTAGGAATCATCGGAAGTCTCCTACTTAGGCCTAATGATTGGTTCTCATAACCAATCCGGGACATCTCCGAGGGTCTTTCTCCCTCGGCCAATTGATCAGCTCAAAAACCGATCCCAAAGATGCCCGACACCCTCGAGGGTCTTTCTCCCTCGACCATATGACCAGCTCAAAAGCCAATCCCAATGGGTGTCCTCAAGGGCCTCTTACCCTCGCTAAAAATCTGGACTATCGGAGAGTACCCATGATCGGCTCTAAATCGAAGGAAGGCTGGTGTACTCACGAACATTAGCCAGGGAGCTCTCCGAACCGGCGAATAACGCGTGTGCGCGCGCACACCGCATGCTCATCTCGCAACCGGCGAAATGCGGGGCCTAAGGGCAAACTACGCGGGTCGTACGCATGCCTAAAGACTCGGAGCGGTGTCACCGAACACGATGAGTGCGAGGCCCTCGGCACTCATCTGCATGCGGCTGTACCACCGACTGAAGCTAAGAACCGGCCAAGGCGGGCTTGCACCGTTGGCGGTGGTTCGCTCTAGCGAGCTACAAACTAGGCTTATGCCGATGTGGTAGCTACATCCACATCGGCCGCCGGGGAAGCAATGTACGTTATGCTTCGCTCTACTCCCGACCGGTGGGGACAAAGTACGTTATGTCCGCTCTCGGCCTACGGATGATGACAAACCCTACTACGCTATCTAAGAATACCGAGTAAATCAATGATTCACGGCTAGCAAGCAATGACCGACATCAATCACGTTTACCTAGCATGATACTACAACTTAAACAGAATCACAAGCATCTTTGGAAGAACAAACCTAGCATGGCACTAACATGTAAAATCAACAAACATGCTAGCAAGAGATCAAACAAAGTCGCCTATCACTATCATGCTCATAAAAATCAGCAAACATACAAGGCACAATCGAGATATATCGCAGAGGTCCACACAACCACGGTAAGAAATCCTTACAGGACAAGCGAGAAAATAATCACAAATCAACCAAGCAATCCTCGAGCCTCTAATCGAACCCAAACAACCATCCGAGAAGCCACAAGGCTCGGGCCAACCAACACACAGCAGCGGTGGGCGCGAGAAGAGCAAGCCGGCCGGGCGCTGGCACATGACGCTGGCAGGCACTGGGGCGCGGGCGGGGCGCTGGAAGCGATCCGCGGCGGCTGGGGCGAAGCAAGCGGCGCACGGCGCGAACTCGAGCTCGGCCGGGCGACGGCGACACGGCGCGCGCGGCTTAGCGAGGGGCAGCGCCGCGGCGCGCGCGCGACGAGCGCGACGCGACGCGACGGGCTCGGGGCGCTCGGGAAGGCACGACGACCTACTGAGGCGAGCGACTTCGGTGCGGCGAGGGCTCGGGCGACTCGACACGGACTGGGCGACACGGAGGCGGCACGGGCGATGTCAGATCTGGGCTCGGCGCGACTAGGGCGAGGGCGATGTAGATCTGGACTCGGCGCGACCAAGGCGACACGAAGATGGCACGGGCGATGCAGAGATCTGGGCTCGGCGCGCGCGACTAGGGCGAGGGCGTTGCGATCGGCTGGGGGGTGGCTCGGACGGCGCGGCATGGGTGAGCTGGCGGCTGGAGCGAGGGCGCGACTAGGGCTGGGACGATGCAACGCGTCTGGGCGCACTGGCCGGGCGATGCAGCGCGCGCAGTGCGTGCGGCGTGGTGGGCAGGGGCTATCTTTGGCCGAGCGGTCTGATGCGGATGCTGTGTGGTGGTGCGGCTAGGGCATGGTGGGTGGCTAGGGTTGGGTTTTCTTGGTGAGGTCGGCTAGAGAGAGAGAGAGAGAGAGAGAGAGATTGCAAAACAAGGGAAAGGGACTTTCTTGATTTTTCTTCCCTTTTCCTAATTTAAATAAGTCTTAAAGTCCTTAAATCCCATTTCTGGCTTCCTCCTTGAGACCAGGTGAAGCAACCTTTTCCAAACAATAACTCTCACTCAAACAAACTCCCAAATCATCTCTAAGGGCACTGGGCTCGAATCCCAAAGGAAATACCCAAACAACGATCACTTTGCCCAAAACCCAAATCACAACCGAACTCCCAAACGAATACCCCAAACATCTCGGGACTCGCAGACACCAACATACAAGCCTCAACAAAGCGGGGAGCTGCCTCGAAGCCCTGAAAAACCACAAATCCCGCCCAGGGAGCAAAAGACCAAAATACCCCTAAGGGTCAAAGCGCTCTAACGGCCCAACCGAACCATGAATCTGAACAGGAGGCACCTCGAGAACTGGAATAGAAAATCGGGCCGTTACAATACTCCCTCCTTTTAAGACTTTCGTCCTCGAAAGTCCTAAAACGAAACAACTCTATGAATACTCCTTGATTCTTAGCCAAGCTGAACTTCTCGGCTAAAACAACACTAGCCCTTCTCTCGATAACCAAACCCTCTTGGGTTCTCAAAGGCTCAAAGCCACAATGCTCTCGACCGCTTACATACTATCTCAACAAAGAGACGAGGAACACAAAACTTGCATGTTGTCAAAGGCGGGGCAAAGCTAACCAACTGCTCCAATCCGCTCAAGGATCTCGAAAGCCCTACAAACTTGGGGCTCGGCCAAAACCCCACTAAACCAACACGGAACACCTCTCAGCGGTGTTGTTACTCTCAAAGAACCGGGCAGAGGTGGGCACAAGCTCCAAAACTCAACGCCACGCATTTGGCGTAACTTCTATGAATGCCCACAATCGATAATGATTGCCTCAACACAACGCCAAATCGGCCAAACAATCTGAACCTCTCGGGTTCCAAAACCAAACGGCCTACTCTTTCTTCACAAGAGACCAAGTGAACCACAAGGCTTGCCTAAAGCCTTAACGAAAAACAATCGAACCACCAAGCGCGATCGATCCAAAAGGCAAACTTTTCCCACTAGCACAAGTGAAACTTCATTCACGGCCAACCCTAAATGGCCAAAAAACTGTGCACAGCTCCACTCGGCCAAGCCAACAAGCTGGAGCCTCACAACGGCCGAACACAAACTTTTCCATGCAAACCTACTAGCAATCGGCCAAAGAGAACATTGCCGAGGCAAGGAAACACCCAACATTCCTCTCATGGAAAATCTCGAAGCAAGGACCAAACCCTCACGGGGCTACCGGCAACTCACAAGCGGCTTGAGGAAAGCGGCCCAAAGGCTAACCAACCAATGCCACGGCACCTCTGTGCCAACACACTCAATCGAGGCTCGGCTATTCGCCAAGCGAAAGCTCAACAACTAGAAACAAAGCCCGAGAAGGCCTTGCTCACAGAAACTCAACTCAAGCTCAACTCTTAAATCTGGTGGCCACCGCTCTTGCGGGGACAAACAACTTTTCGCTTGCTAACAACACAATGCAGGACCCTCTCATTGGGCTAACCCACTGCGCTACTCGATAAACTACACAACTCGGGAGCTACGCCGACTCCTCAACGGGAACGATTTCCCAGCAAGCAAAACTCTAAAGGGTCTGCGAACATCACACACGCTCATTGACTTGCTCAAACCCAAGGGCAACATCAACCAACTCTCTTGGAAGTAACACCCAAAGGAAACTCAACCGATTGGACCACCAATCCGTAACTAGCCGAACTTACTCAACCACCGAGGAGGAATCAACTCCCAAAACAACCGGACTAGGAACAAATCCTCGTGGCAACGCCCCAGCTCGAGCAAGAGCAAGCTCTTGAAACATCAAGAGAACCAAATCTTGGTCAACACCAAGCACCAACTAGCCTCCAAAACCAAACAAGCACTAGCTTGCTAGATCGCCAAATCTGCAAGCAACTCACCCAAGGAACTTTGCACAGGTCTAAGCGAGAGCTCGAGAGGCTCTCCACAACTAGAGATCCTCTCGATCACCCTCCGACACACACGGTCGACAACGATCTAACAAACAACCGGCTCACGCGGGCACAACCCTCTCCAAAGATCTCAACTACGCTGGCCAACTCCAACTTGGAAACCAAGGGCAGGGAAGCGCTACGGGAGGCGTCATCCTCCTACTCAAAGCAACAACCTCAACATACCTTACGCTCAAGGTAAGGATCCGAACGACTTTCTTAGCCAAAACGATCGAAAGCGCGCGGCTTGCCACTATCGCTCTTGTTCGGTTCAAGCTGAAGTCTAACCGAGGCAAGGACCAACTAGCAAAACTTGCTTAACCAACGGCCGACAGCGAGCACGGCATCCTTACGACCAAAGCTAGGGCACTTGCCAAGAACTAAAGCCTTGACACCTCAAAGATCGAGCACGGCTCCTCAACACGAACCTCTCGTGGTTTTCCAAACATAAACCACTTTAACGAGCTACGCAAAAGTGCACCAGGGGTGTACGGCTCCAACTTGATCTCTTAAGATCCAAAGCCAACAAGGGCTCTCACACAGGGCAACTTTTGCCTCCAAAGCGAGCCACAACAAACAAGGGAGCAACAAGAGTTCAAACCCACTCGGGGCCAACTCACCACGAGAAGCCACATTGGCCAACTTACTCTTACAAGCGCAAAACCAAACCAAGTTAACATTCCTCAAAACAATGTGCTCACTAAACGCGGCGCTCCGATCAGCCATCCAACTCATGGCTCTAACTTTGGATCAACCACGCATCCACGATGCCAACACTAACCATACTAGGGCAACTCAAAGGGTAGCCGAATCATGCTACCATCAAGGTGGCTCACGGGCTCACAACACAGCGCGAGAACTCGAACGCGCTAGCTCTTAATGACCTATAACATCCTTTACCCCCAACTCTCGGAGATCCTGAACAGCTCCTACTTTCCTCGAAAACCTCAAACTTGTAGTCCTCGACTACCACCGAGCTAGATCTCTTAAGCAACCCAAACAGTGCAACCTCGGGAAAAGGGTACAAGACAAGCGGGGATGCTATACTGCGGGCAGCCATGGAACCACCGCGCACAAAAGTGCCAAGCGGCTGAAACTAGGCCTCCTCTCAAAGCTTGGTGCCACAGCACTACATCCATTACAACACGAATCAGCCTCAAGCGAGCTTTATGCCCCTCTCGAGAATAGGGAAAGTCACTCTCAAGTGACGGGGCAATGGCACTCAAGACAGAGTCCAAACACTCGAAAGCAGCCCTAATCTCGGCATCTCGACCAACAGACTTGCCACGGCCTACTCCCGCATCCCACTCGATGTTCAACAAAAGCTCAGGCCAACTTCTCGGGTGGCAAGAACTAGTTCCACACTGGGAACATCCAAATAAAAAGAGTGTTCCACTCTACTAGCCCGCCGAAATCCACGGATGGATAAAACCCGGCAAGCAAACTCCACACTACACCACAGCTACGAGGGTACAAAGAGAAGCCGTTTGCAAAACAACAAGAGGCTTGCAAGGGGGCACAGATGTCTCTACATCCGCCTCAAGCCACTAACACGGCAACTTGCCAATCAATCGGGCGGCCCGGTGGAGACTCGCTAGTCCACCTCTCTCAAGGGACTACCACCACCAAGCATGGAACCAACAAAGCGGGGAACGGCTCACCTCGGCCTCTCGAGCAGCAGGGCATCCCAACACACGGATGCTAAACTCAAACACGCCAACCGCTTTACTACTAGCGGTAGGACTTTCTAATACATCAAGCTCTACAGGCATCCACTTGCCAAACCGGGCGGCTCCATCAATGCCAACAAACTCAAGCGCATAAAACTGCTGATCAAGCCCTCCCGGGAACCTCAGGGCTACGAGAGCTACCGGGGAAAATGTTGAAACAAACTCTGTCATTTGGGTTATCTATGCCGGGACTCCTCGCTCACGCGCTACAAAGCGCGCTGGGTCTTTGCTCTCGATAGCTAATGACACGCCATCAAATCTCACATGCATTTGGAGCACACTCTGCTCAAGGAGTCAAACTCGAGGCGAGCTAGCCTCTACCCCTCCTCTAGGCAACTTAAGCGCCGGGGCCAACTTTGGCCAACGGGCTAAACAACCACTGGGACGTGGCCTCGACACCAACACGATCGATCGGCTCCTCGGTCGGACATGCCAAGCGTCCTGCTCCTCTCGAGTGCAATCAACATCTTGGCGATCTGCACAAGGCACCTCCACCCTCTCACTAGGGGAGAAACCAACAAGCCCGGGCCACAAATGGCCTATGGGAGTCTAATGCCGCCTCCTCTCGAGTGCGATCGACACACCGACGATCTGCACAAAGCACCTCCACCCTCTCACTAGGGGAGAAACCAACAACTGGGCCACAAATGGCCTATGAGAGTCTAATCTCTGCCTCCCTCTGAGTGCGATCGACACACTGGCGATCTGCACAAAGCATAAATGCTGGCCCACACTGAGGCTCTCACTGCTCAACAAATTGCTCGCACTGCGGGAAGTTGGCATGATGGCTCTCTAAGCCCAAACCAACAACGAGTGAACACCTTTCGTCTCCGCTCCACAACTCTACACATGCATAAAAGCTAGATGAAAAGTATTGTAAATTCTTACCCCTTAACTTAATTGAACTCAGACAAACCAAGCGGCCGTGGAGTGCTGATGATCATGGGAACAACAACCTACAAAGCAGGTTAGTCTACAGAATCTATGACTCGTGCTCGATACCAAGCTGTAAGAACCCGACCCAAAACATGGTCCTAAACACAGGATCTTACTCAAAGCATGCAAGTTAAATATGATAACAAGCGGTTTAGAGCTTATATTTAAAAACCTTTCAAAACATATGAGAAGGGGGAGCCATTAAAACATAACCAACAATTTTCATTTTAAACAATCCAACAAAGTAAAACAACCTGGCCAGTGTTTAATAAAATGTACAATACAATTTAAGCAACGTTTTAAATAATGTTCCCCTAGGACTCTGTCCATCTACATTTGAATAAACAATGCAATAATAAAAGACAGAGTGCCGGCGGTTCCCCATGATCAATCAGCTCCCTCCGCTAGCCCTCCCGGTGTTGTCCCAAGTTACACGAAAGATAAATAAGGGTGAGTATAAACATACTCAGTAAGAATCCCAACCGGGTACAATACGATACATCAGTCATCTAGCACCTCAACATGCAAGCAAGCGACTATCAACACAGATCATAACTCAACGAGCTCATAAAACAAGATCTGGAAACATCGGAAGTCTCTTACTTAGGAATCATCGGAAGTCTCCTACTTTAGGCCTAATGATTGGTTCTCATAACCAATCCGGGACATCTCCGAGGGTCTTTCTCCTCGGCCAATTGATCGACTCAAAACCGATCCCAAAGATGCCCGACACCCTCGAGAGGTCTTTCTCCTCGACCATATGACCAGACTCAAAAGCCAATCCCAATGGGTGTCCTCAAGGGCCTCTTACCCTCGCTAAAAATCTGGACTATCGGAGAGTACCCGCATGATGCGCTCTAAATCGAAGGGCGGTGTACTCACGAACATTAGCCGGGAGCTCTCCGAACCAGCGACTAACGCGTGTGCGCGCACACCGCATGCTCATCCGCAACCGGCGTAAATGCGGGGCCTAAGGGCAAACTACTCGGGGTGAGCACGCATGCCTAAAGACTCGGAAGCGGTGTCACCGAACACGATGAGTGCGAGGCCCTCGGCACTCATCTGTGCGCGACTGTACCACCGACTGAAGCTAAGAACCGGCCAAGGCGAGCTTGCACCGTTGGCGGGGTTCCGCTCTAGCGAGCTACAAACTAGGCTTATGCCAATGTGGTAGCTACATCACACATCATTTGCCGGGGAAGCAATGTACGTTATGCTTCGCTCTACTCCCGACCGGTGGGGACAAAGTACGTTATGTCCGCTCTCGACCTACGGATGATGACAAACCCTACTACGCTATCTAAGAATACCGAGTAAATCAATGATTCCTAGCTAGCAAGCAATGACCGACATCAATCACGTTTACCTAGCATGATACTACAACTTAAACAGGAATCACAAGCATCTTTGGAAGAACAAACCTAGCATGGCACTAACATGTAAAATCAACAAACATGCTAGCAAGAGATCAAACAAAGTCGCCTATCACTATCATGCTCATAATAACAAAAGCAAACATACAAGGCACAATCGAGATATATCGCGAGGTCCACACAACCACGGTAAGAAATCCTTACCAGGACAAGCGAGAAAATAATCACAAATCAACCAAGCAATCCTCGAGCCTCTAATCGAACCCAAACAACCATCCGAGAAGCCACAAGGCTCGGGCCAACCAAAGACACACAACGGCGGCCGGGCGCAGAAGAGCAACTAATTGGCGCTGGGCATAGACGCTGGGCACGGGCGCAGGCGTGGCGCGCGCGCAGCACAGGCGTGGGGCGGGAAAAGCAGGCGAACGGGCGCGGGCTCGAGCTCGGGCGCGGCGACGACTGCACGCGCGGCTTGGCGAGGGGCGGCGCATGGGCGCTGCGCAAGGCGACGCGACGCGACGCGACGGGGCTCGGGGCGCTCGGGAAGGCACGACGACCTCTGAGGGCGGCGACTTCGGTGCGGCCGGGGCTCGGGCGACTCGACACGGACTGGCGACACGGAGGCGGCACGGGCGTCTGATCTGGGCTCGGCGCGACAAGGGCGAGGGCGATGCAGATCTGGACTCGCGCGACCAAGCGACACGAAGATGGCACGGGCGATCTGAGATCTGGGCTCAGCGCGACTAGGCGGCGAGGCGATCGCGATCGGGCGCTGGGGTGGCTCGGCGCGACGGCACGGCATGGGTGAGTGGGCGGCTGGAGCGAGGGCGCGGCTAGGGCCGGACGATGCAACGCAGCGTCGCGCGGCGCACTGGCCGGTGGCGATGCAACGCGTCTGGTGCGCGTGGGTGGCGAGGGCTATCTTTGGGTGAGCGGTCGATGCGGCGAGGGTGTGGTGCGGCTAGGGCATGGCTGGGTGGCTAGGGTTGGGTTTTCTTGGTGAGGTCGGCTAGAGAGAGAGAGAGAGAGAGAGAGAGAGAGATTGCAAAACAAGGGAAAGGGACTTTCTTGATTTTTCTTCCCTTTTCCTAATTTAAATAAGTCTTAAAGTCCTTAAATCCCATTTCCGGCTTCCTCCTTGAGACCCGGTGAAGCAACCTTTTCCAAACAATAACTCTCACTCAAACAAACTCCCAAATCATCTCTAAGGGCACAGGCTCGAATCCCAAAGGAAATACCCAAACAACGATCACTTTGCCCAAAACCCAAATCACAACCGAACTCCCAAACGAATACCCCAAACATCTCGGGACTCGCAGACACCAACATACAAGCCTCAACAAAGCGCGGAGCTGCCTCGAAGCCCTGAAAAAAACCACAAATCTGCCCGGGAGCAAAAGACCAAAATACCCTAAGGGTCAAAGCAGCTCTAACGGCCCAACCGAACCACTCGAATCGAACCGGAGGCACCTCGAGGCGGAATAGAAAAATCGGGCGTTCTGGTGAAGCACTGGCGTGCGGCAAAGGTGCGATCAGCGCCGCAGGCTTAAAAAGTCGCTCAGCGTGCGTGCAGTGGGTGTAAAGACCCGACCAATGGGGTCCTACAATGGGCCTTTACCTCAATGCATGCATTCAAAGACTTAAAATCAATATGCATGAATGGTTTTCTGATTCTAAGTGAAAACTAAAACATACAAACATCAATTTAAAAAGTCAATAAAAAATTCCTGAAACCTGTCCTTGTTTCCAAGCACCCGTTCCAAGGCAAATACATTTCCAAAACTCACTCTGATCAGAGATTTATTTAAACATTCAAAACTTCCAATAGTTACAATGATGTTAGAATCTGGAAAAACGATCGAAAGAAAACAACCTAGGGCTCTGTGCCTGACTACATGCATTCGAGAGGAAAATAAAACATAAAGAATCATAGACATAAAATCGAGTTCGAACAACGGGTTTCCATGATCACAGCTCCTCCTCCGACCATCCTGTCTCTCTCACCATGGTTACTGTGGAAAACCACAAAATAAGGGTGAGTAACGAATTACTCGAGAAGAATCCCCAAGCTGGGTACAATCACGATATACATGGTCATCTAGCGGAAAGGTATGCAAGCTATGAATATAAACTTAGAAGAGAGCACATAGCTTAAATCCACACAGGGTCTTACTCCAGAAAAATCCACCACACGATATGATCCTATACGAGAAACAAGTCTCGGCCTCACACATCTCATCTGTCGATCGAAAGGTGCATCGAATCGAAGATCCCGAGGAGCTCTACGGTCGGTATTTGTAGTGAGCGTATGCGCGCGCACCGCATGCTATTGCAAACCATGAAGTCACGGGTCTAGTGGCAAGCGCCCAGTCCGATCACCATGCCTAACTAATCTACGGATCGGTGTCAGCGACATAGGGGTGTGAGACACGGACACGTGAACTATGTCACTGTCACCGCACTTTGAGGCTAAGGAATCGGTCGTGGTAGGCTTACACCAGGAAGACGTCCATGCCCTAACAGGTGGCAATCAAGGGCTACTGCCTAACACGCTGAGGACGTGCCGACTGCTGGGGACAAGGCAATGCCATGTCTTCATCCCGACCGTTGGAGCATTTAACGATCGCCACCCTCACCCAAGATTGCGAGGGCTGCCGTTAGGGGTTAGTTAAACCCTAACGGTGGATCGAGGACGAGTAACGCCTCGCACGCGTCCGCCAGTGGATGCAAGTTACGTTATGCATCTGGCGGATGATGCTACCTACCATATCTCAAACCTATAAGCAGATACAACAAAACAATCCAATACGTGCTCAATATATACAACGAACCTAGCATGATACTACGAAGCAAGAAGCGGATAACGAGCATGCGAGCGGAACAACCTAGCATAGACTAACATGAGAAACACCATAAGAAATCATGCGATCGGGAATTCAGAACAGAGAACCTATCACTAAACATGCTGATAAACACAAACAAGCATACAAACAGCAATCACATATAATATCGCAGGGCCCACACAACTCCGGTAAGACATCCTTACATGGTCGAAAGGCAACTACACACAAGAATCCTAAGCTGCGACCGATCCCGAGCTAGCTAATGAGAACCTGACAAGCACAATAATTATCACAATCCATAGGCCTAAATATAATAAAATAAATAGGGCTCAGCTCGGGAGCAACTCACACGGCACGACGCGCTGGAAGGGCAGTCGCGACCTTTGGGCACTCTTCCGGGCGGCGAGGCTGTGCGTGGTGAGAGTCTTGCACGATATTTGGGAGCGCGAGCTCGTGGTATTGTATAAAGACCCGACCTGAATGAGGCACTAAATGGGCCCTTAACCTAATGCATGCAATCAAAGTAAAGGACGTTAAACAGACATGATTTCGGATTCCAATTAAAAATAAAACATTCAAAACAATCCCTTTAAAAACTAGACAATTTCTCTTGAACCTGTCCCTATTTCCAAGCACCTGTTTCAAGATAAATACATTTCCAAAGTATACTCCGATCAGAGATTTCTTAAAATCATTCAAAACATGTCTAAATACAAAAATGCTGGAATCCACAAAATATTTAGAAAACATCCTAGGGCTCCGTGCCAGACTACATGCATTCAAGGTAAAATAAAACATAAAGAGTCATAACACAAAATCAGAGTTTGATGACTGGGCCCCATGATCACAGCTCCTCCTTGACCATCTGTCTACTTAACTCGGTTTTACTGTGGAAAAACCACAATAATAAGGGTGAGTAACGAATTACTCAGTAAGAATCCCCAACCGGGGTACAATACGATATACATGGTCATCTCAATGAGCGTATGCAAGCTATGAGTATAAACAAAGAATAGAGCACATAGCTTAGCCCACACTTGGGCCTCGGATGCCAACTTAGGGTCTAAGTCCGGAATAATATCCACCACACAATCCATCACACAAGTCGCCCTATACGAGAAACAAGTCCCGACCTCAGCCTGTCTACTGTCGACGAAAGGTACACTGGCTCAAGATCCCGAGGAGCTCTCCGGTCGGCGCTGTAATGAGCGTAAGCATGCACCGCATGCTCACCGCGAACTATGAAGTGCCGGGTCTAGAGGCAAGCTGCCCATGTCCAGTCACCACGCCTAACTAATTCTTTGGATCGATGTCACTGACATAGGGGTGTGAGACCTGGACACGTAAACTATGTCAGCCTGAACCACCGCACCTGAGGCTAAGGAAACGGGTCGTGGTAGGCTTACACCAGGAAGCCGCCCTTACCTTAACAGAAGGCAATCAGGGGCTACTGCCAAACATGCTGAGGACATGCCGGTTGCCGGGGACGAGGCAATGCCAAGTCATCATCACGACTGTTGGGGCATTTAACAATCTGCCACCCTCACCCAAGATTGCAGGGCCTACCGGTAGGGTTAGCTAATCCCTTACGGGGTCCGTGGGGGCGAAGCACTTGTCTCGCGTCCCTGCCATGGATGCAAGGTACTTTATGCATCAGGCCCGGATGATGCTATCTACCTGGAACTCTAACCTGCCCTAGCAATCAGCAAACAATTCCACAAAATCCAATACGTGCTCAATAAGAATACAACGAGCCTAGCATGATACTACGAAGCAAAGGCAGATCACGAGCATGCGGAGGAAACAACCTAGCATGGATTAACATGAGAAATAACCGGGAAAATCATGCTAATCGGGAATTCGAGAATCTGAGCACCTAGCTACACATGTCAATAAACACAAACAAGCAATCAATCAGCAATCACATATAATATCGCAGGGTCCACACAACTCCGGTAAGAAATCCTTACCTTGGTCGGGGACGATTTGACACGAAAACCTATGTTGAAAACGAACCCGAACTAGCTACCGAGAACCTATCAATCACAACAAAATCACATAATAGGCCTAAATACAATAAAATAAACAGGGTTGAGCTCGGGAGCAACTCACGAGGCATGACGAACGCACGAACGAGCCGATTGCACGAACGGGGCAGCAATAGGACTAGCTGGGCGCGCTGAGGCGCAGGAATGGGCGCGTGGGCATGCTGGCTGCGCGCGGACGGGCGCGCGGGCGATGCAGGGGCACTGGGGGGGCTCGGCTGGGCGCTGGCGATGCGACGCGACACGGAGCTGGGGGAGGACGCGCGAGCGGGCACGGGTCGATGTGCGACGTGGCTCGGCGGGCTGGGCTGCGACAGAGCACGCGATTTGGCGATGGAAAGGAAGCGCGAATTCGGTCGATTGGAGTGGATTCGACGAGCGATTTGTGGTTGGACGAACTCCTCTACTCCAGCTGCACAAAACCCTTCCAGCGATTCACTTCAACACGGCCGGAAAAATGGAAATAAAAAAAAATAGGGGAAAGGGTCGACGGAAACGCGAAGGAGAAGAAGAAGGAGAAGAAAGGAAGAGAAGGAGAGCTTACCGGAGGAACGAACGACGAAGTGAGGGAAAAGCTCGGGCGAAAATTCTGCTTTTAAACCAAAACTCAACCGAACAGGCTTATATAAATGTTGGCGTGATTAGATTAACAAGAGCGCTCAGTGGCTCGATTAGCAGCGACACTCGCCTAGCATCCCACGCGACCCTGGCTCGAATCTCACTCGACGCGCTATTTAAATCCCTATTTATTTTTACCTTTTACCAAGCCCAAATACCTTCACCAAGCTTCCCGATCCCATTCAAATCATCTCATAATTTTTCTGGCAATTTGCAAAGACATAACCGGCCCGGTCCGTTACAATATTCCCCCTTATAAGACTTTCGTCCTCGAAAGTCCCTTAAGACTGAAATAGCTCAGGATAATACAATCTCATCTCATCCTCCCGCTCCCAAGTGGCTTCCTCTGAACTCTGACTCTTCCACCGAACTTTTACCAACCAGATTTCACGATTACGCAGTGTCTTTGTCTCAAAAGCAAGAATCCCCACTGGCTTTTCCTCGAAGCTCAAATCTTCATTCAGCTGCAATGGCTCAAAGTCAACAATGTGCGACGGATCCGGCACGTACTGTCTCAACATCGAAACATGAAAAACACTGTGCACCGCTGACAATGACGGAGGCAGGGCTAACCGATAAGCAACCTTGCCGATCCTCTCCAGAATCTCAAGCGGACCAACAAAGCGGGGACTCGGCTTTCCACGCTTGCAAAACCTCAAAACACCTCGCATCGGTGCAACCTTTAGGAATGCATCGCGACCAACCTCAAACTCCAAATCCGGCGCCGGACATCGGCGTAACTCTTCTATGCGCTCCGAGCTATCAACATACGAGCTCTAATCTTACGGGCGGCACCATTAGTCAAGCTGCAGCAACTCGGGACCCAAAACACGCTGTCACCAACCTCTTCCCGAACACGGGAGATCGGCAGCGCTTACCATACAAAGCCTCGAATGGAGCCATTCGAATCGTCGATCGATAATCGTTGTTATATGCAAATTCCATCGAATCATGTGCATGGTCCCAAGCGCCGGAAATCAACACACAAGCCCTCAACATATCCTCGGGAATCGATTCACCCTCTCGATCATCCATCGATGCGAGGGTGAAAAAGTATCTTTGGCGCACTCGGTGCCTAAACCCTTATGGAGCGCTCTCACGAAGCGAGAGGTGAACCTCGAATCACGGTCGGATACAATCCTCACGAGCACACCGTGATAACGAATGATCCGCTCAAAAACAAGCGTGCCCCTTTGTTCCACGATATAAGTGTCTCTACAGGGAATGAAGTGTGCGCTCTTAGTCAATCGATCGAGTATCACCCAAATCTGAGAGAGAACTTCCTCGGAGTCCTCGGCAAACGAGAAATAAAGTCCATGGAGATCTCTTCCCATTTCCACCGAGGCACACTCTCGTATTTTGCAACAAACCCGGTGGTCTCTGCTGCCAGGTGCCTTCACTTGGCGACAAGTGAGACATCGACCGACAAACTCCGCAACATCTCTTTTCATACCCATCCACCAGAATGTGCGCTTAAGATCTCGATACATCTTGGTACCCCAGGGTGCCAAGCAAATGGAGAAGCGTGGGCCCTCGAGAGCAACTCTGTTCGCAATCCCGCAACATCCGGAACACACAACCGGCCTCTGTACGTCAGCCCACTGTCTGGTGAATATACAAAGTCAAAATCTCCATCAGTGCTAACTTTGTCACCCAATCTCTTAAGTGCGGGGTCACTCAGCTGACTATCAATAATCTATTTGTCTAATCGATGGTTGGGTATCACAATTGAGCTACTCTGGCGGTAACCTCACCCAACAACATCGCAACCTCGGCCGCTCGAACTCTCTCCGTGTCTGGGTGGGAACTCAACAACGCCGCGGAGTGCGACGTCTTCCTACTCAAAGCATCGCCACTACATTGGCTTTACCGGATGGTACAAAATCTCATGATCATAATCTTTCATCAACTCTAACCATCTCCTCTGCCTCATATTCGGCTCATACGAGTAAGCAGATACTTGAGGCTCGGTGAGCTGTAAACATCTCGAATCCGCTCACCATACAGTAATGCCTCCAAATCTTCAATGCAAACACCACTGCTTTGCCAACTCCATATCATGAGTCGGATAGTTCGCTCATATGGCTTGGTGACGGGAAGCATAAGCAATGACCTTCCCGTCTTTGCATCAACACATAACCCAACCCAAACTTGGAAGCATCATCGCGTAGACCACAAAACCACTGTCCCCTCCGGATCGCCAACAGTCTTTGAAGTCAAACTGCGCTTGAGCCTGGCAAAGCTCTCATCACACCTACCGTCCCAAACAAACTCGACACCTTCCTCGTCAGACGAGTGAGGGGCGAGGCTATGGCGGAAAAGTCCTTAACAAACCGACGGTAGTAACCTCCCAAACCCAGGAAGCTGCGTATCTCGGTAACTGAAGTCGGCCTGGCCCATGAACTCACGGCCTCAATCTTTGCTGGATCCACGGTTATACCATCCCTCGAAACTACGTGACCTAGGAAGGCTACTTGCTCCAACCAGAACTCGCATTTGGAAAACTTCGCATAAAGCTGGTTTTCCCTCAAAGCTGTCAACACTTGCCTCAAATGCTCTGCATGATCCCCCCTGGTCCTAGAATAGATCAGAATATCGTCAATGAACACGATGACAAAGCTGTCCAAAAATGCTTTGAACACCCTATCCATCATGTCCATGAACATTTCTTTGGTGCATTAGTCAATCCAAACGACATGACCCCAAACTCGTAGTGTCCATATCTAGATCCGAAAAGTTGTCTTAGGAATGTCGGCGTCCCTAATCGCGGTGATGATACCCGGATCTCAAATCTATCTTGGAGAACACGGAAGCTCCCTAAAGCTGATCAAACAAATCATCGATACGGGGCAACAGATACTTATTCTTCACTGTCACCTTATTAAGCTCACGATAGTTAATGCATAGGCGCATCGAACCATCCTTTTTCTTCACAAACAGCACTGGCGCTCCCCACGGGGACACACTCGGACGGATGAACCCTCGATCTAGCATCTCCCGTGAATCGAACCTTGATTCCTTCAACTCGACTGGCGCCATACGATACGGAGTCTTCGAGATAGGGAGGGTCCCTGGCTCGAGCTTAATTGTGAAGTCAACCTCTCTCTTCGGGGGCAACCCCGGTAACTCCTCAGGAAACACATCCGCAAACTCCCGCTGCCGGCACTTGATCAATAGTCGAGGGCGGCTCTCTCCGGACAACTTGGCTAGGTAGCCCCAAGCTTCATGAGCTAGCAAACGACGAGCTTTCACTGACACGACACCATCGGCGGGCAAACCCCTACTGGACTCCACGAAACTTGAAACTGGGCCGACCCGGCGTGTAAAGACCCGACCCAAAAGGGCTCTAAATAAGCCTTTACCCCAATGCATGCATTCAAAGTAAAGGACATTGTGAAAATAAATTTCGGATTCCCAAGTGAAACAAAACAAAGTTCAATCTGCAAACAATAAAGTTTGTTGAAACCTGTCCCTGTCTCCAAGTACCTGTTTCAAAGCAAATACATTTCCAAGCGTACACTCTGATCAGAGATTTCTTAAAACATTTGAAAACAATCCTCCATTCAAAAAAACAGGAATCCACAAAACATTCATAAAAATATCCTAGGGCTCAGGTGCGTCTACATGCATTCGGGGAAAAATGAAAGACAAGAGGCATAGAAATAAAAGACAAATGACGACAAAGCAAGTTCCCATGATCTCGGCTCCTCCTTGACCATCTGTCTCGCTCCTTGGTTACCTGTGGAAAACCACAAAATAAGGGTGAGTAACGAATTACCTAGTAAGAATCCCCAACCGGGGTACAATACGATGCACATGGTCATCCAGATGAGTGTATGCAAGCTATGATCATAAACACAGAATAGAGCACATAGCAGGAGTCCACATTTGGACCTCGGATGCCAACTCAGGGTCTTAGTCCGGAATTAACTACCATAACAACACAAATCGCCCTATAAGAGAAACAAGTCCGGCCTCACCATCTCTTGACGAATGAGAGGTGCACTAGCTCAAGATCGAGGAGCTCTCGGTCGACGTATTTGTAATGAGCGTAAGCATGCACCGCGTGCTTCTACTGAACTATGGGGTGTGGGTCTAGTGGCAAGCCGCCCATATCCGGATACCACGCCTAACTAAATCTGCGGATCGGTGTCAGCGACATAGGGGGTGTGAGACACGGACACGTGAACTATGTCGGCTGTACCACCGCACTGAGGCTAAGGAGGCGGGTCGTGGTAGGCTTACACCGGGAAGTTGTCCTTACCTTAACAGGTGGCAATCAAGGGCTACTGCCGAACACGCTGAGGACGTGCCGGCTGCCGGGGACTAGGCATTGCCAAGTCATCATCCCGACCGTTGGGGCATCGCTTAGACTACCACCCTCACCCAAGATTGTAGGGCCTACCGGTTGGGATAGCTAATCCCTCACGGGGTCCAAGGACGGAAAACTGTCTCGAACGTCCTTGCCATGGATGCAAGATACTTTATGCATCAGGCCCGGATGATGCTATCTACGAACTCTAACTTTGCCTTAACAATCGGCAAACAAGCGATATAATCCAACATGTGCTCAAAGAGTACATCGAACCTAAGCATGGTACTACTGAGCAAGAATAAACACGAGCATGCGAGCGGAACAACCTAGCATGGACTAACATGAAAGAACAATATGCGAAGTCATGCCAGTCAGGAATACATAACAGAGCACCTAAACTATACATGCCGATAATCACAAACAAACATACAACATCAATCACAAAGAACATCGCAGGGTCCACACAACTCCGGTAAGAAATCCTTACCTTGGTCGGAAGACTTCTACACACAAATTTCCTAAGTTGCGAACACTCCCGAGCTAGCTATCGAGAACCTACAAACATAGTAACAATCACAACCATAGCCCTAAAAATATAATAAAGCAAAGAGCTCGGCTCGGGGAGCACTCACACGGACACGATGACACTAAATTTGGGCGCTCTTTGGCGGCTTGTGCGGGGTGGAGTGGGCGGGCGGCAAGCGCTGGGCGCGGCAACGCGCGCGCGGACACGGCGATGGGCACGTCACGGGTGAAGGCGTGCGGGCGAGCTTCTGGGCACGGGCGAGCGTGCGGCGTGCGGGCGAGCGGCGCGGACACGGCAATCGGTTGCTGCGCGCGAGCTGGGCGTCTGGCTCGGCCGATCCGGTGCGACGACAAGGCTAGGCGTGCGACGAGCGTCTGGCTCGGCCGATCTTGTGCGACGATGACGAGGCTGACCGGCTGGAGCGAGCGACGGGGAATGCTCGGGCAGCGGGGCGACGGGCGACAGGCGTCAGATATGGGACGCGCGACGGGAGAGCGAGCTGCTCCTCGGTCGGATCTGGTGAGGCTGCTGGTCGGGGTCGTCTACGCGACAAGGTGGCCGGCTGGTGCGACGGTCAGCGGGCGGGCTCGGCGGATCTGGCCGGCTGGTGGTAGATCTGGCCTCGGCTGCTGCAACAAACACAAACACACACACTTCCTTACCTTCGGCCAGCAAAACAACCAATCGAGAAGAGAAAGAGGATGAAGACTTACCCGGAATGAAGATCGAGCAACGGAGCAGCGAAGGGGATGAAGAAATCGGCAAGGAGAGCTTGGGAGAATAGCTTGGGTGGCCACAAGACTTTTGGAGAAGAGGACATGGCAAAACCTATTTTCTTTTCATTGAGCCAAATGCACCAAAACTCCAAAATCCAAGGCTAACCATAAAATGATACGGACAGAGCAACAAGAGCACCTAATGGCTCAATTGGCACACATCCCCACAAGCTTTCCAGGAGACCCGGGTTTAAAACCCAGCTGCAGCACAATTTTCCTTTCTTTTTACTTTTGCATCAAACCTTGCTCAAACCCTTCCACGAAGCCTCACAAACCTACATAAATCCATCCAATATTTTTAGCAACTAGAAAGGACATAAACGACCCTGACGGCCCGACAAATTACCAAAATACCCCTAGGGCATACCGGAAGGCGGGATGAAAACACAGGCGTTACACAGCGCTTTGAACACTACTTCCTTCCGGTGGCAGTCAATCAATGCGTGGTTAGCAGCTAACCATTCCATACCAAGAATCACATCGAAACCACTCATAGGCAGGACTATGAGCTTAGCTACAAGCAACTCTCCGGATATCTCGATCCGACCATCCCTAATCTTATCTTTAGCTAGCATATTAACTCCCGAAGGAGTTGCAACAGATAACTCAAAACCTAGAGGCTCTAATCTCAACCTAGCATGCTCAAACCAAACAATACTGAGACACAAACGAGTGCGTAGAACCGAGTCAAACAAGACAAATGCACAATGATCCAAAACAAGAAGCGTACACCTTGCATTGTGGCATCTCTGACGCTCGGTCTCTGACGATTCAGTAGCGAACACCCGTCCTATCGCTGCTGCTTTGCCGCATCGGCCGAATCGCCATAGCTGGCTGATCACAGAAATGGACCATATGCCCCTCTTTTCCACATCGAAAACACCGCCTGGGCCCGGTCTGACAAGCTCCGAAGTGGGCTCTTCCACAAGTGGCACAGGCGAGGAAATCGCCTAGGGCCCGCCTGGCGAGGCTGGAAGCGGGGTCGGAATCTACGCTGATCCGGGCTCGGAACCGTCCTTGCGCGCAGCGGCCACCTCCTCTGAACTCAAACCTCCTCTTCTGCCCCACTACAGCTGGGACAGGACGATGCACCAGAGCGGCGACAGTCCGCTCAACAGGATACTTTCCGTTGTAAATAGTGGCCAGCTGAATAGTTCTAGCATAAGTGTCAGGGGCCTGTGCCCTAACATCCTGAGACATGCCCTGCCTCAGACCAGAAAAACATCCCGAATTTTCAACTCAGGGGTTGCTATCAGCTGCGGAGCAAAATAACCATACTCCGAAAACTTCCTCTCGTACTCCTCTATAGAATCGGAACCCTGCTTCAGATTCTGGAAAAGCGCTACCATCTTCTCTTGAGCCTCATCACTAATGTACTTGGCCTTAAATTCTGACTTGAAGAACTGCCAGGTAGCAGGTGGGGACCTAGCTGGTCTCTCACTCAGGGTGGACTCCCACCACCATCTAGCTATGCCCCCTAACACATGGCCTGCACACCTCGGCCTCTGAACATCGGGGCACACCATAATCAGGAAGGTGTACTCCAAATGGGCAATCCATCTAGCTGCTGCTAAAACATCACCTGTGGCATCAAACTTCTCTGGGTTCCACTTTACGAAATCTTTCAACCATTTACCAAGCTCATCGGCACTTACGCCACCTCTCGCCACAGAGGCTGCTGGCTCCTACGGAGTGGAAGTCTTCGCTTTGCGCCTCTTTGAATCAAGCGAGTCATGCTTTGGATCTGGGCTCGGGACTCCTCCCGCTGCGCTCCCAACAAACCTGGGTCTCTGCCCTCTGGTCGCTCAATAGGTCGACCAGCATAGACCTCATAGAATTAGCAAATTCTGCTCCAGGAGCAGTCTCACGGCGCTCAGTCGCCTCAACGCCTACTCTGGGCTCAACAGGGGGAGCTACAGGCGGAATGCTATCGATCTCGGCTTGGGACGATGTCCTGCGGTGTCGATCCGATCCACGACACCTCGGCCTCCTCTCGGGCGTCCTCTTAAGCACGGGTAAGCGGCATCTTTGGCGATCTACACCCAAACCAATAACGAGTCAGAACCTGCTCGTCTCCGCTCTACAACACTACACAAGGCATACACTAGATGACAGGTATTGTAAATTCTTAACCCTTTTTCTACAACAAATAGTAAACTTAGGCGTACCTGATGACTGTCGGAGTGCTAGTGATCATGGGAAAACGACCTACAACAAAGGTCAATCTCTGAATTTATGACTCGAGCTATGATACCAAGCTGTAAAGACCAGACCCGAATGGGGCACTAAATGGGCTCTTACCCCAATGCATGCATTCAAAGTAAAGGACGTTAAACAGACATGATTTCGGATTCCAATTAAAAACAAAACATTCAAAACAATCCCTTTAAAAACTAGACAATTTCCCTGGAACCTGTCCCTGTTTCCAAGCACCTGTTCCAAGATAAATACATTTCCAAAGTATACTCCGATCAAAGATTTCTTAAAATCATTCAAAACATGTCTAGATACAATAATGCTGGAATCCACAAAATATTTAGAAAACATCCTAGGGCTCCATGCCAGGCTACATGCATTCAGGGGAAAATAAAACATAAAGAGTCATAACACAAAATCAGAGTTTGATGACTGGGCCCCATGATCACAGCTCCTCCTTGACCATCTGTCTACTTAACTCGGTTACACTGTGGAAAAACCACAATAATAAGGGTGAGTAACGAATTACTCAGTAAGAATCCCCAACCGGGGTACAATACGATATACATGGTCATCTCGATGAGCGTATGCAAGCTATGAGTATAAACACAAAATAGAGCACATAGCTTAGCCCACACTTGGGCCTCGGATGCCAACTTAGGGTCTTAGTCCGGAATAATATCCACCACACAATCCATCACACAAGTCGCCCTATAGAAGAAACAAGTCCCGACCTCGGCTGTCTCATCGCCGGCGAAAGGTACTTTGGCTCAAGATCCCGAGGAGCTCTCGGTCGGTGTTGTAATGAGCGTAAGCATGCACCGCGTGCTCTGCGGACTATGGGAAGTGCGGGTCTAGAGGCAAGTTGCCCATGTCAAGTCACCACGCCTAACTAATTCTTTGGATCGGTGTCGCCCGACATAGGGAGTGAGACTGGACACGTAAACTATGTCGGCTGAACCACACACTTTGAGGCTAAGGAAGCGGGTCATGGTAGGCTTACACCAGGAAGCTGCCCTTACCTTAACTGGTGGCAATCAAGGGCTACTGCCAAACATGCTAAGGACATGCCGGGTGCCGGGGACGAGGCAATGCCAAGTCATCATCCCGACCGTTGGGGCATTTAACGATCCGCCACCCTCACCCAAGATTGCGGGGGCCTACGGTAGGGTTAGCTAATCAATCACGGGGTCGGGGCGGAGAAGCGTCTCGGCGTCCCCGCCACGGATGCAAGGTACTTTATGCATCGGGCCGGATGATGCTATCTACCGCAACTCTAACACTGCCCTAGCAATCAAGACAAACAATTCCATAAAATCCAATACGTGCTCAATAAGAATGCAACGAGCTGGCAATCACATAATAGGCCTAAATACAATAAAATAAAGCGGGCTCGGCTGGGAGCAACTCACGAGGTGCGGCGAGCTGCGAAACGAGCCGATTGCACGAGCAGGCAGCAATAGGACTAGTGGGGCGCTGGCTGTCGCTTGTGGACGGGCGCTGGCCTTGGCGATGCAGGGCGCTGGGGGCTCGGTGGCGCTGGCGATGCGACGCGACACGAGGCGGGCGAGGGCGCGTGCGGGCACGGTCGATGTCGCGGCGTGGCTCGCGCGGGTGGGCTGCGACGAGCACGCGATTTGGCGATGGAAAGGAAGCTCAAATTCGGCCGATTGGAGGATTCGACGAGCGATTTGTGGTTGGACGAACTCCTCTACTCCGGTGCACAAACCCACCCAGCGATTTACTTCAACACGGCAGTAGGAAAAATGGAAATAAAAAAATAGGGAAAGGGTCGACGGAAGCGTGAAGGAGAAGAAGAAGGAGAAGAAAGGAAGAGAAGGAGAGCTTACACGGAGGAACGAAGGCGAGAGAGCTCCGGCGGGTGGAGTCGGTGAGGAGCAAAACGCGAAGATGCCCCTGGTCGGTCGAAGGGAAGGATCGCGAAGAAGGAGAAGAAAATGGAGAAGTGAGGGAGAAGCTCGGGCGAAAATTTTGCTTTTAAACCAAAACTCAACTGAACAGGCTTATATAAATGTTGGCGCGATTAGATTAACAAGAGCGCTCAGTGGCTCGATTGGCAGCGACACTCGCCTAGCTTCTCACGCGACACTGGCTCGAATCTCACTCGACGTGCTATTTAAATCCCTATTTAGTTTTACCTTTTACCAAGCCCAAATACCTTCACCAAGCTTCCCGATCCCATTCAAATCATCTCATAATTTTTCTGGCAATTAGCAAAGACATAACTGGCCCGGTCCGCCCGACCAAATTACCAAAATGCCCACTGGGCAACCCGGGAAGACCGGGATGAAATTTCCGGGCCGTTACAGGCGCGCTCGAGCGGACGAGCTGTGGGCGAGACAAGGGAGCGCGGGCGCGAGGCGCAGACGCTGACGGGCGAAAGCGAGCTCGGCTGGCGATGGCGCCTGGTGCGCGCGACGGCTGCGACGGCCTACTGTTGGTATGTATGACAGGGGTGACGGGCCTGCTACTAGTGCGTGCGACAGGGGCGACGGGGCTGCTGGCGATGGGCATCTGGCGTGACACAGGGGCTGCTGCTGGCTGCGACCTGTTGCTCGGGTGAAATTTCTTCTTTGGGTGACCTCTTTGCTTTCGGTTAATTTCTTTGCTCGGATGGGATGACGCTCGATGGAGCTTGGGAAGAAGAGCACGGCAAGGGGGCTTGGGAGAGAAGGCTTGGGCGGCAAGGTGATTTTGGAGAAGAAACACCCAAACCCAATTTCCCTTCTTTTAATCAAATGCACCAAAACCCCAAGGACTCAAGGTTAACCAAGATATGCCGCGAAAAGAGTAACAAGAACAGCTCGAGGCTCAACCGGGAATGACACACAACTAACCTCCCATACCACCTGGGTTCGAAACCCAACTACTTCACTCTATTTCTCAATTTTTCTTTTTCATCTCACCATGCCCAAACACAACCCCAAAGCATCAAAATCTTACTTAAGTCCATCCAATAATTTTAACAACTTAAAAAGACATAAACGGCCCTAACGGCCCAACCAAATAACCAAAATACCTCTAGGGCATACCTGGAAGACCGGGATGAAAGCCTCAAACGACACCAACTAAATTGTCGCCTGATACCTGTTGTTGTAAGGAAACTCCATCAAATACAAATATTGGTCCCAACTACCCAAGAAATCAAGTACGCAGGCACGCAACATGTCTTCCAAAATCTGGTTCACCCTCTCTGTCTGTCCATCGGTCTGAGGGTGGAACGCGGTACTGAAACAACACCCAACACCCAACCCTTTTTGAAGTGCCCTCTAGAATCGGGAAGTGAAACAGGAATCTCGATTAGATACAATCTTAACTGGTACCTTATGGTACCGAACAATCTGCTCCAAGAATAGGTGAGCTCACTGTTCCACGGTATAAATGATTCTACCAGGAATGAAGTGTGCACACTTAGTCAAACGGTTGACAATCATCCAGATCTGAGTAAACCCTTTCGATGTCCTCGACATTCCAGAAATGTAATCCATGGAGATCTCTTCCCACTTCCACTGAGGCCAGCTCAGTGGCTGCAACAACCCTGCGAGGTTCTGTCTAGGAGCCTTCACTTGATGACAAGCGAGACACCGGCTAACAAACTCTGCTATGACCGTTATCATATTACTCCACCAGAAAGTCTACTTGAGATCCTGATACATCTTTGTACGTCTGTGTGCCAAGTAAATGGAGAAAACAAATCATATTATATTGGTTTATTAAATAGTCATATTCTAAATTCTAAATTCATTATAACTAAAAAAAAAAAAAAATCTTATCATGATTCCTCCAAATCAAAATGATTTTTTAGTCCTACAAATTCAAGGATAAAAAAAAAAAATTTTAAAAATCTTCATCAACCTTACATCTATTTTCATAATCATACATATTGTCGGATTATGTTGAAGACAATCGTGAGCGTTGTGACTTTCATTGCATGCCACAAGTAGCCTTGAGAGGTAGACGTTGGTAGGTTGTACACGGCTAGATTTTAGCTGAAGAGTGAAGCGTACAACATGCGACTCTCTCAATCTTCAACTATGTGAGTTAGACTTTCCATCTTCAAACTGTGGATGAGTGGGCCTCTCAGGATCTTTAAATTGTGGCACTACAACTCTCTATATCTTCAAATTGTGGAAGTGAGCCTCTCTACATCTTCAAAATGTGTCAGTTCGGCTCTCTACATTTATAAGTTGCCCTTTATATCTTGTGGTTGTGTATGTTCGGCTCTCTATATCTTCAAACTGTGTCAGTTTGGTTCTCTTCATCTTTGAAGTTCTTAATTCGTTTTGTTCCGTATCAATTGGTAAATTTCAATCAAAAGTTACCCTAGCTAAAAAAATTCAATTTCCCTTCTTTTTTTTTTTTTTTTTTTATATATATATAGTCATTGACAACTCCAATCAATGCTAAAACAAGAACGACACAAAACTCAAACTAACAGAAACCTTTTCCATATTTTATAGTAGAGAAGCACTTTTTCCCTTCCCATAACTACTTGAATGACTTTAATAATGAAGCATCAAATTGGATGAAATATAAAATTTGTGAAACTAATGAGACACATCTTGGTGAAGAGAAAGGGTATGTTTGTCTTGGCTATAGTTATTTAAAGTTAATAGTAGCCTAGGAACCCTAGGCCTTGTTTATTATCACGACCACCTTAGAATTCGTCTCTCTCTCTCTCTCACATTTTTTTCCCGACAAGTTTGCTCACCGACGTCGCATTGTTACTGTGAAGGTAGTGTAGACGAGTTCGTCTTCTGGTTTAGCTCTTAAGGAGGAGTTGAGCTCGCTCGAGTTTGTTACCATGTGGTTCGTCGTTGTGGGTTCGCAAGAAGCAAAATGTTGTCAATTTCTGCGTGGGTTTAGTGCACCGTAAGCTCACGACAGGAAGACTCGCCTTGAGGAGTTCGTCGTATGCCGTAGCAATGGGTGTCATTTGCAACCTTTGTTCTCGCTTTCACGTGTCACGAGCTCTTCTTGCCTTCGCTAGAGTGTATTCATGTGAGTTGCTTTCCTTTTCTGTTTAGTTAAGGTGTCAAATGGGTTTAGTTTCTTTCCAAGGTTGAAGAAGGGTGGAGTTTTGTTAATGGTGTAGCGTTATCTAATTGATGATTAAGGGCTATTAGGTTTAATGTTTAGGGTTATTTAAATGAAGTATTAATGTTTTTTTGTAGCTGATTTATGGGTATTCAAGCTATGGATTTGGCTATGGTTTTACTAGCTATTTGTTGAAAATTTGTTTGGTTATGGGTTATTGTTTGTTTATTAGAAAATGTTGACCCATTGACTTCTCTGTTGACCATATTTGACTCGAAAGTGGTTGTCGTCCTTCAAGCGATCTTAAGAAGGCAGCGGAGTTGCGAGGACACGAATTTTGAGGTCCTTTCCTATTGGTTAAGTTAAATGCTCTAAATCCATTTTTATACTCTTTGGTGCTAGTTTTGACCGCGTTTTCTATTACAGCTCGGTTTGACTATCAGGTGGTTTCAATAAGCTTCGAGAGAGCAGCTAGTGGATTTGGATAGGTAAAGGACCCGTGACCCCCTTCTTGAGGCTCGTGGCTATTAGATGTGTTAGATTGACCGTAGCACTAACTTGTTTATGTGGCATAATCTGTGTTGTTTGTTGCTTGTATTCATTACACCGTTAGCATGCAATATATGAATGATATCATGTCTTAGGCGAGCATATAGCCTTTGTTGATTATTTGGATATATGTAAACTACTATATGTTCATTGACATAGTTGGTCTCGCATGGTAGTTTGTATGTCCCACAGTGACTTGCATGTTGTTTGATGCATGATTTGGTGCTTTATATGGGCGTAAGCGAGGTATGGAGATCGAATAGGCGATGCTAGTAAGCGGCGTGCATGGTTTGTGGTGTCGACACGTTCTCGATGAGGATTTGTGGTCCGTTCTTTGCACTTTCATCAACCTTACATCTATTTTCATAATCATACATATTGTCGAATTATGTTGATGACAATTGTGAGTGCCATGACTTTCATTGCATGCCACAAGTATCCTTGAAAGGTAGACGTTGGTAGGTTGTACACGGCTAGATTTTGGCTGAAGAGTGAAGCGTACAACATGCGACTCTCTCAATCTTCAACTATGAGAGTTAGACTTTCCATCTTCAAATTGTGGATGAGTGCGCCTCTCTAGATCTTTAAATTGTGTCACTACAGCTCTCTACATCTTCATATTGTGGAAGTGCGCCTCTCTACATCTTCAAAATGTGTCAGTTCGGCTCTATACATCTACAAGTTGCCCTCTACATCTTGTGGTTGTGTATGTTCGGCTCTCTATATCTTCAAATTGTGTCAGTTTGGTTCTCTTCATCTTTGAAGTTCTTAATTCGTTTTGTTCCATATCAAATGGTAAATTTCAATCAAAAGTCACCACAGCTAAAAAATTTCAATTTCCTTTTTTTTTTTTTATATAGTTATTAACAACTCCAATCAATGCTAAAACAAGAACGACACAAAACTCAAACTAACAAAAACATTTTCCATATTTTGTAGTAGAGAAGCACTTTTTCCCTTTCCATAACTACTTGAATGACTTTAATAATGAAGCATCAAATTGGATGAAAAATAAAATTTGTGAAACGAATAGACATATCTTGGTGAAGAGAAACGGTATGTTTGTATTTTGGCTATGGTTATTTAAAGTTAATAGTAGTCTAGGAACCCTAGGCCTTGTTTATTATGCGACCACCTTAGAATTCATCTCTCTCTCTCTCTCACCATTTTTTTCGCGACGAGTTTGCTCGCGAGAGTCGCATCGTCTGGTTTAGCCCTTAAGGAAGAGTTGAGCTCCCGCGAGTTTGTTACCATGTGGTTCGTCGTTGTGGGTTGGCAAGAAGCAAAATGTTGTCGATTTCTGCGTGGGTTTAGAGCACCATAAGCTTACTGTAGGAAGATTCACCACGAGGAGTCCGCGTACGCTGTAGCAATGGGTGTCACGACAACCTTTGTTCGCTTTATTTGTCTGAGCTCTTCTTGCCTTCGCTAGCGTGTATTCAGGTGAGTTGCTTTCCTTTTCTGTTTAGTTAAGGTGTCAAATGGGTTTAGTTTCTTTCCACGGTTGAAGAAGGGTGGAATTTGGTTAATGGTGTAGCGTTATCTAAATGATGAGTAACGGATATTAGGTTTAATGTTTAGGGTTATTTAAATGAAGTATTAAGGTTTTTTGGTAGCTGATTTATGGGTATTCAAGCTATGGATTTAGGCTCCTTGGTTAGATGGGTTGAACTATCTAAGTCATGAATAGGTAGTGGTTGGCTATGGGTTTATGAGCTATTTGGCTTAAAAGCTGTTTGGTTATGGGTTATTGTTTGGTTATTAGAAAATGTTGACCCATTGACTTCTCTGTTGACCATATTTGACTCGAGCTGGTCGCCGTCCTTCAAGCCGATCTTAAGAAGGCACGAGGAGTTGCTAGGACACGAATTTTGAGGTTCTTTCCTATTGGGTAAGTTCAATGCTTTGAATCCATTTTTTATACTCTTTGGTGCTAGTTTTGACCGCTTTTTCAGTTCTGGCTCAGTTTGACTATCAGGTGGTTTCATGTAAAGACCCGACCCAAATGAGGTCCTAAACTAGTCCTTTACCTCCATGCATGTTTTAAAACTTAAAAATAATATGCAAGATTGCTTTCAGATTCTCGAATGAAAATAAAAAAAACTTGTAAACAATCACTTTAACAACAAGCATACGAAGTCTGAAACGAGTCCTGTATCAAGCACTGTTCCAAGCTAAATAAAGTTTAAAACATACTCACGATAAGAAATTTATTCAAAACATTTCAAACCCCAAAAGCAGTTTACAACAATGTCGAGAATCCAAAAACATCGAGAGAAAACATCCCTCTGGCTCCGTGCCCAACTATATGCATTCAGAGGACAAACTAGAAACATAAATATAAACTCGAGTTTAAAGACATCGATTATATCAAGATCATGACTCCTCCTTGACCATCATCCTGTAAAGACCCGACCCGAAAGAGGTCCTAAACTAGGCCTTTACCTCAATGAATGCTTAAAAACTTAGAAAATATTATGCAAGATCACTTTTGATTCTTAATAAAACTAAAAACAGTAAACATCCATTCAAATCAAACTTAAAATGTTCTGAACTGCCGCCTGTTCCAAGCTAAATACAATTTAAAATTTACTCTGATCAGAGATTTGTTCAAATCATTCAAGAAAACCCAAACGGTTTACAACGGTGTAAGAATCCAGAAAAACGATCAGAAAACATCCTAAGGGCTCTGTGCCCAACTACATGCATTCAGAGGACAACAAAACATAAACTTAAAACTCAGAGTTCAAACAACAATTATTCCATGATCGCGGCTCCTCCTTCACCATCCTGTCTCGCATACAGTTACTTGTGGAAAACCACAAAATAAGGGTGAGTAACGAATTACTCGATAAGAATCCCCAACAGGGTACAATACAATATAAATGGTCATCTAGTATAAAGTATGCAAGCTATGAATATAAACATAGAAGAGAGCACATCACTTTAATCCATACATGAATACCACGGATGCCATCATACAGTCTTACTCCGAAAAACTACTACGCGTTTCGATACTATACGAGAAACTAATCTCGGCCTCAGCTTTCCTACTACTATCGATACGAAAGGTGCACTGAACTCAAGATCTCGAGGAGCGCTCCGGTCGCATTTGTAATGAGCATGTCTTGCGCGCATGCGTCTTCTTGCAAACCAGGAAGGTGCAGGGACTAGAGCATGCTGCCCTGGTCCAGTACGCATGCCTAAAAGAAACTCTGGATCGGTGTCTTTGAACATAAGTGTGTGAGACCAGGACACTATGACTATGTCAGCCTGTACCACCGCACATGTGGCTAAGAAACCGGCCGTGGTAGGTCTGGGCGTGCGACGATTCGGGTGGCCGCAGCCGCAGGCTGGCGCGATCGGGCAGGGGCTGCGCGGGAGGGACGTCGCGATGGCCGCAATCGGGAATGGCGGGGCTCGCTTTGGCTGCTGGCCGCTTTAAGATCGTATTTACATTAGCGCTGGCTCGCTCGGTGCTCTTGCTACTCGGTTGAAATTTGCACAAACACAAGCTCTCAATCCTCTTCCCTCGGCCAGCAAGAACAACAAAAAAAGAACGAGAAGAAGAGATCAAGGAACGCTTACCCGGGATGACGAACGATGGAGCTCTCAGGAGAAGGCGCACGCAAGGAAGCTTGAGAGAGATGGTGGACGGCAAGAGATTTGGAGGAAGAAAATACGAATAAACCTATTTTCTTTTCTCTTTTATTCAAACTCCCTAAAACCCAAAAACCAAGGCAAACCAAGGCATACCGCGGAATGAGCAACAAAAACAACTGGTGGCCCAACTGGCGGGACCACACCATTGACTCCTTAGCCACCGGGCTCGAATCCTATAGTGAAGCACTTTTAATTCGAATTTTATTTTTGCATCTCTCCATACCCAAACTCATCCAGAAAGCAACCAAGCCCTACATTTGACCATCCAAGAATATTACTTGGTGAAAAGATAGAAACGGCCCTAACGGCCTGACCAAATTACCAAAATACCCTTAGAACATACCTGGAAGACTGGGATGAAGACTTGGGCCATTACAATATTCACTCCTTTTTATGAATTTCGTCCCCGAAAGTCCTTAAGACTGAAACAGCAAAGGAAAATGCAATCTCATCTCGTCCTCCCGCTTCCAACTGGCTTCCTCTAAACTCTGACTCCTCCACTGAACCTTTACCAAACGGATCTCACACCACTATGTTCAGTGACACCGATCCAGAGATTTGTTAGGCATTCAGATCTTTGGACCGAGGCGGCATGCCTAGACCCACACCTCCTGGTTTTTGACAGAAGATGCGGTGCGCGCGACACGCTCATTCTGGCGCCAAGGAGAGCTCCTCGAGATCTTATGTTGATTGCACCTTTTCGTATAGTCGGTAGAGTTCCAAGTTTTAAGATAACTCTTGGAGTAAGACCATAAGATGGCATCCGTTTATAGTTATGTATGGATTAAAGTAAAGTTCTCTCTTATGTGTTTGTATTTATAGCTTTCATACATTCTACTAGATGACCAGTTGTATCGTATTGTACCCCAGCGTGAGCACGCCAGCGTCATCGCCCGTCCTCGCGCAACCCAGCGTCCGTCCGCGTGCGCAGCCCATGCCGTGCTAGCACGCCCAGCAGCGCCCCCAGCGCCCACAGCGCCGTGCAGCCGCCCGTTCGCACGCGCAGCCACTACCGCACTTCAAAGAGGCGCCCCAGCGCCGTGCAACCATCATCCGAGCGCCGACCACGTGCCTTGTGAGTTGCTCCTTGAGCCGAGCCCTGTTTGTATTATTATTTTAAGGCACTCGTAGGTTGTGATATTTGTTGTTGTTTGTTAGGTTCCCGATAGCTAGCTCGATTCGTTTGCGACATAGGATCTTTGTGTGTTGTTGCCTTAGACCAAGGTAAGGATTTCTTACCGGAGTTGTGTGTGCCCCTGTGATATATTCTGCGTGATTGTTGTTTGTATGCTTGTTTGTGTTTTTAGCATGTTAGTGGATAGGTGCTCTGTAATGAATTTCGATGGCATGATTCTCGTGTTGTTCTCATGTTAGTTCCCATAGGTTGTTCGATTCTTGCATGCTCGTTATCATTCTTGCTTCGTTGTATCATGCTAGGTTCATTGTTTCTGCTGAGCACGTATTGGATTGTTAGCTGTTATCTGTTTATAGTTTAGAATTCTGATAGGTAGCATCATCCGAGCGAGGATGCATAACGTAACTTGCATCTGTGGCAAGGACGTACGAGGCAGTACTCCGTCCCTGATCAGTCGTTAGGGTTTAGCTAACCCTAACGGCAGCCCAGTGCAATCTTGGGTGAGGGTGGCAGACTGTTAAATGCCCCAACGGTCAGGGGAATGGTGAGGCATTGCCTTGTCCCCGGCAGTCGACACGACCTCAGCGTGTCGGTAGTAGCCCTTGATTGCCACCTGATAGGGTAAGGACCAGTTCCTGGTGTAAGCCTACCACGGGCGGTTTCTTAGCCTTAGGTGAGGGGGTACAAGCTGACATAGTCATAGTGTCCTGGTCTCACACCACTATGTTCAGTGACACCAATCTAGAGATTTGTTAGGCTTGCGTCTTTGGACTAGGCGGCATGCCCTAGACCCGAAGACCCCTGGTTTGCAAAGCGGCATGCAAAGGCGCGCACACGCTCATTCTGATGCTGCGATGGAGAACTCCTCGGGATCTGGAGTTTAGTGCACCTTTCATATCGAAAGTAGGAAGGCTGAGGCCGAGACTAGTTTCTCGTATAGTATCGTAAAGCGTTGTAGTTTTCCGGAGTAAGACCGTAAGATGGCATCCGAGATTTTTGTATGGATTAAAGCGATGTCCTCTCTTCTATGTTTATATTCATAGCTTGCATAGATTCTGCTAGATGGCCAGTTATATCGTATTGTACCCCGGTTGGGGATTCTTACTGAGTAATTCGTTACTCACCCTTATTTTGTGGTTTTCCACAGGTAACCATGGCGCGAAACAGGATGGCTGAAGGAGGAGCTGCTGATCATGGAAACCAGCTACTTTAAACTTTGAGTCTTATGTTTATGCTTTATGTTTTTTTTGTCCTCTGAATGCATGTAGTTGGGCACGGATCCCTTAGGATGTTTTCTGATTGTTTTCTGGATTCTAACACTATCGCAAACAGTTTGGAGTTTTTGAATGATTTGAATAAATCTCTGATCAGAGTATGTTTTGGAACTGTATTTGGCTTGGAACAGGTGCTTAGAAATAGGGACATGAGTTTGAGGTTTTCAGGTGAGCAACGAGTCACTCAATAAGAATCCCCAACTGGGGTACAATAAGAAAACATCTCATTTAGCACACCGACATGCAACCATACAATAACTTAGAGAAAAACAGTTGGTTTAGGTTATACGTCACTCCTAGAGCTTGCCTATTCAAGGACTTACCGCTACAACCTACACTAGGTTCTACACCATGATGCCCATTGGGGTCCTACACAACCTAGGACGCGATGATGCCCATCTGGGTCTTATACATCAAGGATGCCCATCGGAGTCTTACTCCTGCTAGACACAGTGATGCCCATCGGGGACTTACACATAAGGATGCCCATCGGGGTCTTACTCCACAAATCAATGATGCCCATCGGGGTCTTACACATACGGATGCCCATCGGGGTCTTACACATACGGATGCCCATCAGGGTCTTACACATCTAGGATGCCCATCGGTGTCTTATTCCACAAGTCAATGATGCCCAATGGGGTCTTACACATCTAGAATGCCCATCAGGGTCTTACTCCAGCTAGGAACACGGAGATGCCCATCGAGGTCTTACACTCTCTAGCTACATTATGATGCCCATCGGGGACTTACACATAAAGCCAGCAGTGTAGTGCCCATATGGGACTTACATACACTAGCAACGCATTGGTGCCCATCGGGGACTTACCCAAGCGCAACCTAAACTAATAACCCCTAACAGTCTCCTAAGTGCAGAACACAAACTAGCCTAATAATCAGACAACATACACTACATGCCATCCTAGCATGAAACTAACAGAATACGAACAGGAAACATGGATATGCCAGGATAAGAAAACCCTAGCATGGAACTAACAGAATACGAATGGAAAACAAACATGCCATCAAGAGAAAACATGACTGTAACGACCCAGGTTTTCATCCCGGTCTTCCAGGTATGCCCTAGGGGTATTTTAGTAATTTGGTCGGGCCGTCAGGACCGTTTATGTCTTTTTCCAGTTGCTAAAATTATTGGATGGATTTATGTAGGTTTTTGGAAGGATTTGTGGTTTGGTTTGAGCAAGGTTTGGTGCAAAAGTAAAAATAAAGGAAATTGTCTTTGCATGGTGGGGTTTGAAACCGGAGTCTCTGGGAAGCTTGTGGGGATGTGTACCAATTGGGCCATTAGGTGCTCTTGTTGCTCTTTCTGCATCACATCTTAGTTAACCTTGGATCTTTGGTGTTTGGTGCATTTGGTTAAATGAAATAGAAATTAGGTTTGTTGTGTTTTCTTCTCCAAAAGAGTTGTGGCCGCCCAAGCTTTCTCCCAAGCTCTCCTTGCCGATTATTCATCCTTGCAGCTCCCTTGGATCGTTCATCATCATTCCGGGTAGGTATCGATCTTCCTCTTCTTCTTCTCATCCGTTTGGTGTGCTTTTGGCCAAGTGAAAAGAGGTGTGTTGTGTGTGTGTGTGTGTGTTTGTTGCAGTCGCCCAAAGATGCCCATATCTGCCAAAGAAGAAGCCCAGCCGCCCAGATCGCCTAGCAGCAAGCCCAGGCTGCCCAGATCGCGCAACAGCAGGCACCAGGCCGCCCAGACCGCCAGCCCCATCGCAGCCCATCGCGCGCACCAGCTGAGCAGCCCGCGCGGCCGCGTCTCGCGCCAGCGCGCCCGCTCCTCGCTGCGCTCGCGGCGCGATCGCGTCGTCGCCGCCTCGCGCCGGCCGCGCTCGTCTCGCCCGCTTGCTCGCGCCCGTGCTCCTGCGCGCGCCGGCCTGGCCCGTCGCGCGCGCGCGCGCGCGCCGCCTCCGCGCCGCGTCGGCGCCAGTGTGCGGTCCTCGCGCGCCATCAGCCCCATTCTGCGCCCGTCGGCGCCCAGCCAGCAGCCAGCCGTGCCGCCGCTGCCCGTCGCGTGTCAGCCCGAGCGCGTGAGTTGCTCCGAGCCGAGCCTTATTTATTTTATTATATTTAGGCTTATGGATTATGATTATCATTGTTTTGTTAGGTTCTCGGTAGCTAGCTCGGGTTCGTTCGCGACTTAGGTTTTGTGTGTAGTTGCCCGGCGGTAAGGATTTCTTACGGAGTTGTGTGGACCCTGCGATGTTCTATGTGATTGTTGTTTGTATGTTTGTTTGTGAATATCAGCATGTATAGTTTAGGTGCTCGTTTCAATTCACGACTATCATGACTTCGTATGTTGTTCTCTCATGTTAGTCCATGCTAGGTTGTTCCGATTCTCGCATGCTCATATCTGTTCTTGCTTCGTAGTACCATGCTAGGTTCCTTGTATCCATTGAGCACGTATTGGATTTGCATTGATTGAATTGTTATTATTGCTATGGTTTAGAGTTCAAGTAGGTAGCATCATCCGGCCGGATGCATAACGTAACTTGCATCCCCGACAGGACGCACGAGATGGTACTCCGTCCCTGATCCCGTTAGGGTTTAGCTAACCCTAACGGCTGGCCCTGCAATCTTGGGTGAGGGTGGCAGACTGTTAAATGCCCCAATGGTTGGGATGATGACTTGGCATTGCCTCATCCCCGGCGATCGACACGTCCTCGGCGTGTTCGGCCGTAGCCCTTGATTGCCACCGATAGGGCAAGGACGGCTTCACGGTGTAAGCCTACCACGACCGATTCCTTAGCCTCGGTGCGGTGGTTTAGGCCGACATAGTTCACGTGTCCAGTCTCACACCCCTATGTCGGTGACACCGATCCAGAGATTTAGTTAGGCGTGGTGGATGGACATGGGCGACTTGCCACTAGACCCGGCACCCCATAGTTCGCAGAGCACGCGATGCGCGCTTACGCTCATTACTGGGCGCCGACCGGAGAGCTCCTCGGGATCTTGAGCTAGTGCACCTTTCGTATCGACGATGAGAGACAGCCGAGGCCGGGACTTGTTCCCGTGATAGCGCGTTTAGTGTGTTGTGATATTTCCGGACTAAGACCCCGAGTTGGCATCCGAGGTCCAAGTGTGGACTTAGCTATGTGCTCCGCTCGTGTTTGTACTCATAGCTTGCATACATTCTTCTAGATGATCATGTATATCGTATTGTACCCGGTTGGGGATTCTTCCTGAGTAATTCGTTACTCACCCTTTATTCTCGTGGTTTTCCACAGTAACCAAAGGGGAGAGACAGGATGGTCAAGGAGGAGCCGTGATCATGGAATCTCTTTGTCATCTCTCGACCATTTTATTATATCATGACTCTTGACTTTTGTTATTTCCCCTGAATGCATGTAGACGGGCACGGAGCCCTAGGATGTCTTCTTACGTTTTATGGATTCCAGCATATTTGTACTTGTGGAATGTTTAAATGGTTTAAATAAATCTCGATCGAGTATGCTTTTAGAAATGTATGTTTTGGTTGTTGAATGTTTCTGTTTTTACTTGGGATCCGAAATGTATTTTTCATAATGTCTTTTATTTTCAATACATGCATTGGGGTAAAGGCCCATTTAGAGCCCCTTTTGGGTCGGGTCTTTACAGTTGGTATCAAAGCTCAGAGTCATAGATTCTGTAGACTGACCTTTTGTTGTAGGTCGTTTTTCCATGATCATCAAGACACTCAATACCATCAGTGCACGCCTAAGTTTACTATTTATTGTTGAAAAAGGGTTAAGAATTTACAATACTGTCATCCTTGTGTATGCCTTGTGTAGTGTTGTGGAGCGGAGACGAGCAGGTTCTGACTCGTTGTTGGTTTGGGCTTAGTGAGCCATCATGCCAACTTTCGCATCAGCAGCAGTTTGTTTAGCGGCTTGTTGAGGTATCCAGATAGATTCGGATGCCCCCGGGACATCGTCCGCAGGGGAGGCAGAGCTTAGACTCCGTTGGCCATTTGTGGCCCGGGGCTTGTCGCTTCCCCAGTGAGAGGGTGGTGGTGCTTCGTGCGCGATCGCCAGATATGTTGATCGCGCCCCAGAGGAGCAGTGGCGCTTGGCATGTCCGACCGAGGAGTTGGACCGATCGTGTTGATGTTGAGGCCGCGCGTCCAGGTTGTTAGGCCCGCATGCCGATTTGGCCCCGGCAGCTTGAGTTGCCTAGAGGAGGGGGTAGAGGCTAGCGGCGCCTCGAGTGAGACTCCTTGAGCAGAGTGTGCTCCAGCCATGAGAGATTTGATGGCGTGTCTTTAGCTATCGAGAGCGGAGACCTGTGCGCAGCTTTGTAGCGCGTAGTGAGGAGTCCCGGGCACAGATAGCCCAGCTGACAGAGTTTGTTTCAGCATTTTTCCCCCAGTAGCTCTTGTAGCCCCGGAGGTTCCCGGGAGGGCATGATCAGCAGGTTTATTCAGATGAGTTTGTTGGCGTTGATGGAGACGCCCAGGTTGGCAAATGGATGCCTCAGAGAGCTCGATGTTTTAGTAAGTCCCATCGCTAGTAGTAAAGTAGTTGGCCAGTTTGAGTTTAGCATCCGTGTGTGGGATGCCCCTTTGCTCAGAGGCCGAGGTGTGCCGTTCCTGTGCTGTTTGGTTCATCAGATGGTGGTGGAAGTCCCTTGTGAGAGGTGGACTAGCAGAGTCTCCACCAGTCGCCCGATTGTTTGGCAAGTTGCCGTGTTAGTGGCTTGAGGCAGATGAAGGGTCATCTTTGCCCCCTTGCGAGCCTGCTGTTGTTTAACAGCCCAGCTTCCTCAGATGTGGATTTGGTAGTAGTAGCACTTGAGGTGCATTGGTTGGTGTGCCACTTTTGCACTAAGTCTGGTTCAGGCTTGAGTTTGGCTTGGGCATAGCAGATGGTTCTATGCCGTTCGGAGTTCAGCGTACTCCTTTAGCCTTGGATCTGTTTATGGCAGTTGCACCCGTTTAGGTCGTGCCAAAGGGCTAGTTCAGTGGTAGTCAATGGACTACAAGCGAAAGGATGCTCGAGAGGAGCTGGAGCCTCTTCCCAGTGTTTCTGGAGGTTGAGTAAGTCAGCAGGTTGCCGGTTGGTAAATGTTGGTGCGCGTGAGTCTCGCGCTAGTGTTAAGGCCAAGAGATTTTCTTTGTGGTTGGTAGTGCGGTCAACTACCTTCGAGTGCCTAAATCTGAGGAGAGTTGAGCATTGTAGATGCGAATTTGGTCCCAGTGAGGACCATGAGTTGGATGCTTATCGGATGAGCTGGATGCCTATGAGGCGAGTTGGATGCTTTTGAGGCGAGATGAGCTGATGCCTTGCGAGAGGTTTTGGATGCCTTAGGGGTAAGCACCCTTGGTAGAGGCTTGGTACAAAGTAAGTTTGGTTTGGCATGATTATGCTTTGTGTAAGAACCCAACCCAAAATACGGTCCTAAACCTAGGTTCTCACTCAGCATGCATGTTAAAATACTTCATCAAGCGGTTTAGTGCTCATATTTAAAACCTTTCAAAACATTTAGAAGCGGGAATGCTTAAAACATAATCAACAGATTTTGTTTAAGAAAAACCAACGAAGTAAAACAAGCTGGCGCTTTATATATAAAACATTCAAAAAGCAGTTCAAACAACTTTTAATAATGTTTCTAGGACTCTGTCCATCTACATGCTGAACAAATATGCAAACAATAAAGACAGAGTGCCGGCGGTTCCCATGATCATTCAGCTCCCTCCGCTAGCCGTCCCGGTGCTGTCCCTAGTTACCTGGTGGAAAACCACAGAAATAAGGGTGAGTATAAACATACTCAGAAGAATCTCAACAGGGGTACAATACGATACTTCAATCATCTAGCACCCTAGTATACATGCAAACAGATTACCAACACAAATCATAGCTCAACGAGCTTACAAGGCGTAAATGGAATCCTCGGAAGTCTCCTACTTCCGGCCTAATGATTGGCTATCATAACCAATCCCGGGACATCTCCGAGGGTCTTTCTCCTCGGCCAATTGATCACTCAAAACCGATCCCAAAGATGTCGACACCCTCGAGGGTCTTTCTCCTCGACCATATGATCAGCTCAAAAGCCAATCCCAATGGGTGTCCTCAAGGGCCTCTTACCCTCGCTATATAACTGGACTATCGGGAGAGTACCCAAGTCCGGCTCTAAAACAGAAGGAACTGGTGTACTCACGAACATTAGCCCGGGAGCTCTCCGAACCGGCGACTAACGCGTGCGTGCGCGCACACACATGCATGCCGCCGCAACCGGCGAAATGTGGGGCCTAAGTACAAACTACGCGGGCTGTGCACGCATGCCTAAAGACTCGGAAGCGGTGTCACCGAACACGTGAGTGCGAGGCCCTCGGCACTCATCTGTGCGGCACTGCACCACCGACTGAAGCTAAGAACCGCCAAGGCAGCTTGCACCGCTAGTGTGGTTCCGCTCTAGCAGCTACAAACTAGGCTTATGCCGATGTGGTAGCTAAATCCACATCGGTGCCGGGGAAGCAATGTACGTTATGCTTCGCTCTACTCCCCGACCGGTGGGGACAAGGTACGTTATGTCCGCTCTCGGCCTCTAGATGATGACAACCCTAACACACTAGCTAGAGTATAGAGTAAACGATTCCTGGCTAAACATACATAATCATCATCAATCATACATAACCTAGCATGATACTACGATCTTAAAGCAGGAATCTCAAGCATGCTGGAAGAACAATCCTAGCATGGCACTAACATGTACAAACAAGCAAACATGCTAGCAGGAATGCAATCACAAGCTGTCCTATCCACTAATCATGTCCATAAAAGTAAACATGCATATAAGGCACATTGAAGAAAGCATTGCAAGGTCCACACAACCACGGTAAGGAATCCTTACCTGGAAACGAGCGGAAATAACTTTCACAATCAAATAATGACCCTCGAGCTTTAAAGCGAAATTGAGCAACCGAGAAGACACAAGGCCACGCCCCAACCCGCACGGGCAAAGGCAAAGTCTGTCCGTCGCCAAGGACAAGCAGTGGCGCGCGGGCTGGCGCTGGCGCTGGCTGGCGCTTCTCGGTATTCTTTAGCAGCTGGCGTGCAGGGAAGGGCGCTGGCGCTGGGTTGCGCGCGACGATCGCGATAAGGAGCGAGTAGCGCGCTGGCGGGCGGACGCGACGAAGCGGCACGCACGCAGACGCGATGATCGCCGCAGCGAGCGAACACGCTGGTCGGGCGCGCGGCGAGGCGGCCTGGGCGGTAACGAGCGGAGCGCGCGCGCGCGCGTCGGGCGGTTGGTGCGGAACGACGCGCGCGCGTCTGGGGCGGGCGAGGCAAAGGCGATCGGCGCGCGCGCATGGGCGGGCGTGAGGCCCGGGAGCGCTGGCCGAGTGGTCGCTGGGCGACTCAGGGTTGGTGCGATCTGGGCATGGCGGCTGGGCTTAGCGGCTAGGGTTTGGGTTCTTGGTGAGGTCGGCTAGGAGAGAGAGAGAGAGAGAGAGAATCTTGCCAAAACAAGGGGAAGAGGGATTTTCTTGATTTTTCCTTCCTTTTCCTAATTTAAAAGGCCTAAAATCCCTTCCCAAAGCATCCACTTTCAAAACCCGGCCCAAGCAAACTTACTTAAAAATAAAACTCTCATTTCCTACAAACTCTCAAAGACCATTTAGGGCAAGGGCTCAAATCCCAATGGAAGCACCAAAAATTATAAATAATTTTGCCATTTTCTAAAACACCTCCAAACTTCCAAACAACCCGCCCAAACCTCTCGGGTCTTGCAACCAACAACCATTAAGCTTCGACAAAGGCAGGAATGGCCCTCAAATCTTGAAAATCCTCAAAACCTCGACCGGGGCAAAAGACCAAAATACCCTTAAAGGTTAAAAAGCTCTAACAGCCCAACCGAACATCCGCATAATGTCCCGAAAACTCCTGGGAAACCGAAATAGAAAACTGGGCCGTTACACTTTGGTAGAGCAAGGTTGCCTCAGCTTCGAGTATCGTGTGGAGATGGAACTTTTGGTGTTCCTTGGATTGTTTGTATCGCTGCCAGGAGTTATCGTTGCTTTGTGGAAAAGCGCTTGTGTAACGACCCAGGTTTTCATCCCGGTCTTCCAGGTATGCCCTAGGGGTATTTTAGTAATTTGGTCGGGCCGTCAGGACCGTTTATGTCTTTTTCCAGTTGCTAAAATTTTTGGATGGATTTATGTAGGTTTTTGGAAGGATTTGTGGTTTGGTTTGAGCAAGGTTTGGTGCAAAAGTAAAAATAAAGGAAATTGTGCTGCAGCTAGGGTTTGAACCCGGGTCTCCTGGGAAGCTTGTGGGGATGTGTACCAATTGAGCCATTAGGTGCTCTTGTTGCTCTTTCTGCATCACATCTTAGTTAACCTTGGATCTTTGGTGTTTGGTGCATTTGGTTAAATGAAATAGAAATTAGGTTTGTTGTGTTTTCTTCTCCAAAAGAGTTGTGGCCGCCCAAGCTTTCTCCCAAGCTCTCCTTGCCGATTCTTCATCCTTGCAGCTCCCTTGGATCGTTCATCATCATTCCGGGTAGGTATCGATCTTCCTCTTCTTCTTCTCATCCGTTTGGTGTGCTTTTGGCCAAGTGAAAAGAGGTGTGTGTGTGTGTGTGTGTGTGTGTTTGTTGCAGTCGCCCAAAGATGCCCAGATCTCGCCAAAGAAGAAACCCAGTCGCCCAGATCGCCTAGCAAAGAAGCTCCAGCTGCCCAGATCGCGCAAAGAAGACGCACCAAAGCCGCCCAGACCGCCCGCCCCGTCGCGGCCCGTCGTCGCGCACAAGACTCGGCGAGCCAGCGCGCGCGCTCGCTCGCCGCTGCGCCGTCGCGCGCGCATCAGATCGCGTCGCTCGCCTCGGCGCGCGCTAGCGCTCGTCTCGTCCGCTTGCTCGCGATCGTGCGCTGCGCCCAGCCCGGCATTGTCGCGCGCGCGGCGCGCAGCCGCCGCCCTCGCCGCGCGTCGCAGCGCCCGTGTGCGGTCCCTCGCCGCCCATCGCCCCTTCTGCGCGCGTCGGCGCGCCAGCAAAGAAGAGCCCGCCGTCTTTGCTGCCCGTCGCGTGTCAGTACCGAGCCGCGTGAGTTGCTCCCTTGAGCCGAGCCTTGTTTATTTTATTATATTTAGGCTTATGGATTATGATTATCATTGTTTTGTTAGGTTCTCGGTAGCTAGCTCTGGTTCGTTCGCACTTAGGTTTTGTGTGTAGTTGCCCCGGCTGTAAGGATTTCTTACCGGAGTTGTGTGGACCTGCGATGTTCTATGTGATTGTTGTTTGTATGTTTGTTTGTGATTATCGCATGTATAGTTTAGGTGCTCGCTCGAATTCTCGACTATCATGACTTCGTATGTTGTTCTCTCATGTTAGTCCATGCTAGGTTGTTCCGCTCGCATGCTCATATCTATTCTTGCTTCGTAGTACCATGCTAGGTTCCTTGTATCTCATTGAGCACGTATTGGACCGCATTGATTGAATTGTTATTATTGCTATGGTTTAGAGTTCAGGTAGGTAGCATCATCCGGGCCGGATGCATAACGTAACTTGCATCCCCGACAGGGATGTACGAGATGGTACTCCGTCCCTGATCCCGTTAGGGTTTAGCTAACCCTAACGGCTGGCCCTGCAATTGTAAAGACCCGACCCAAAAGGGCTCTAAATGGGCCTTTACCCCAATGCATGTATTGGAAATAAAGGACATTATGAAAAATATATTTCGGATCCCAAGTAAAAAGAAACATTCAACAACCAAAACATACATTTCCAAAAGCATACTCGATCGGAGAGATTTATTTAAACCATTTAAACAATCCACAAGTACAAATATGCTGGAATCCATAAAACGTAAGAAAACATCCTAGGGCTCCGTGCCCGTCTACATGCATTCAGGGGAAATAACAAAAGTCAAGAGTCATGATAAAATAAAATGGTCAGAGATGACAGCAGGATTCCATGATCACGACTTCTCCTTGACCATCCTGTCTCCCGCTTGATTACCGTGGAAAACCACGAATAAGGGTGAGTAACGAATTACCCAAAGAAGAATCCCCAACCGGTACAATACAATATACATGATCATCTAGAAGAATGTATGCAAGCTATGAGTACAAACACAGAGCGGAGCACATAGCTAAGTCCACACTGGGACCTCGGATGCCAACTCAGGGTCTTAGTCCGGAAAATACCACAACACACTATACGCGATATACGGGAACAAGTCCCGGCCACCGCTTTCTCATCGCCGTCACGAAAGATGCACTAGCTCAAGATCCCGAGGAGCTCTCCGGCCGACGTTGTAATGAGCGTAAGCATGCACCGCGTGCTTCTACAGACTATGGGGGGTGCCGGGTCTAGTGGCAAGCTGCCCATATCCGGATACCACGCCTAACTAAATCTCTGGATCGGTGTCACTGACATAGGGGTGTGAGACTCGGACACGTGAACTATGTCACTGTACCACACCGCACCGAGGCTAAGGAACGGGTCATGGTAGGCTTACACCAGAAGCCGCCTTACCTTAATAGGTGGCAATCAGGGCTACACGCCGAACACGCCGAGGACGTGTTGGCCGCCGGGACTAGGCATTGCCAAGTCATCATCCCGATCGTTGGGGCATCGCTTAGACTACCACCCTCACCCAAGATTGCAGGGCCTACCGGTTGGGATAGCTAATCCCTCACGGGGTCCAAGGACGGAGAACTGTCTCGAACGTCATTGCCATAGATGCAAGATACTTTATGCATCGGCCCGGATGATGCTATCTACCTGAATTCTAAACCTTAACAATAATAACAATTCAATCAATGCAGTCCAATACGTGCTCAACAGATACAAGGGACCTAGCATGATACTACGAAGCAAGAACAGATATCGAACATGCTAGAATAGAACAACCTAGCATGGGCTAACATGAGAAACAATACAAGAGTTCATGCTAGTCAGAATTGTAACAGAGCACCTAGGGCTAAACATGCTAGTAATCATACACAGTGCATACAAAACAACAATCACAAATATACCGCGAGGTCCACACAACCCCGGTGAAGAAATCCTTACCTTGGTCGGAAGACTTCTACACACAAATCCTAAGTCTGCGGAACAATCCCGAGCTAGCGAGCGGGAACCTAGCAAACCAACAATAATCAAGCATCTAAAATGTCTAAACAACAATAGAAGCGCAAGCTCGGCTTGGGGAACTCACGCGCACGCACGACACGAGCTTGGGGCTGCTGCAAGCCGGCACGGCAGGCTGGGCGCTGGTTGCTGTTGCACGCACGCAGACGGCACGGAGCATGCGGCAGCATGCGGCGCGCGCGGCGAAGCGTCATGGCGCGGCGCGCGGCGGGCGGCGCGATGCGGACACGCCGAGCAGCTCGGCAGGACGCGCGCGGGCGTAACGTCGGGCGAAGCGCGCGCGGCGCTGGGCGGCGAGCAGTGCGACGCAGACGCGGGCTGGGCGCGCGGCGAGCAGCTTTGGGCGAAGGCGCGCGGGCGCTGGCGTCGGGCGCGCTTCGCTGGCGCGATCCGCACGATCCGCGAGCGATGGTGTGCGGGTGGGCTTCTTCAACAGATCTGGGCGACCGTGCGATCGTGAAGGCTGCGCCAACGGAGCTGGCGCGACTGGAGAGCGACGGCGTGCGGGAGGTGCGACGGTGGATCTCGCGGAAATTTCGCTGTCCGCCTCGCGCGGCGCAGGGCCGCCTAACAGAGATCTGGGCGAGCTGGGGCGGCGATAATGGTCGCTCCTCTACCGGGCCGCAACCAACACAAACACACACACACCCTACATCTTACCTTCGGCCAAAGATCAAAAACCAAATGAGGAGATGAAGAGGATGAAGACTTACCTGAATGATGATGATCGAACCCAAGGAGATGCAAGGGAAAAAGAATCGGCAAGGGCTATGAGAGAGGAGAGCTTGTGCGGCCAAGAGGAGTTTTGGAGAAGAAGATGGAATAAACCTAATTCTATTTCATTTAACCAAATGCACCAAAACTCCAAAATTCAAGGTTAACTAAGATGTGATGCAGAAAGAACAACAAGAGCACCTAATGGCTCAATTGGCACACATCTCTACAAGCTTCCCAGAGAGACCGGGTTCAAACCCCGGGCAAAGACAAATCCCTTTATTTTTACTTTTGCAACAAACCTTGCTCAAACCAAACCACAAACCCTCCAAAAACCTACATAAAACCATCCAATAATTTTAGTAATCTGGAAAAGGCACAAACGACTCGACGACGGCCCGACCAAATTACCAAATTACCCCTAGGGCATACCGGAAGACCGGAAGAAAAACACTGGTCGTTACAATATTCCTCCTTTTTATGACTTTCGTCCTCGAAAGTCCTTAAGACGTAAATAGCTCGTGGTAATGCAACCTCATCTCGCCTTCCCGCTCCCAAGTGGCTTCCTCGTAACCCCGATTCTTCCATCAACCTTTACCAAACGAATCTCGCGACACGCAACGCCTTGGTCTCAAAGGCAAGGATCCTCACCGCTTCTCCTCGAAGTTCAAATCCTCATTCACCGCTGCAAAGGCTCAAAGTCCACAATGTGCGACGGGTCCGGCACATACTTTGCCTCAACATCGATACATGAAAACACTATGCACCACTGAGTAGTGACGGAGGTAGGGCTAATCGGTAAGCAACTCGCCAATCCTCTCTAGGATCTCAAATGGACCAACAAAACAGGACTCAACTTCCCACGCTTACCAAACCTCGGAACACCTCGTGATCGGAGCAACCTTAAGGAACACATGTGACCAACCTCAAACTCCAAATCTCGACGCCGAACATCGGCAGTAACTCTTCTCTCTCTCGCTTCGAAATGTCAACATACGAGCTCTAATCTTCTCGTGATCGCACCATTGGTCAAGCTGCGGTAACTCGGGACCCAAAACTCGTCTATCACCAACCTCTTCCCGCAACACGGGGACCGATAACGCTTTCCATACAAAGCCTCGAATGGAGCCATCCAGACCGCCGATCGTTGTAATCGTTGTTATAGGCAAACTCCATCAAGTACTGATATATGGTCCCAATCGCTCGGGAAATCCAACACACAAGCCCTCAACATATCCTCGAGAATCGATTCACTCTCTCACCGACCATCCTCCGAGGGTGAAAAAGTCTGTCTTTAAATCGCACTCTGTGCCCAAACCCCTTCGGAGCGCTCCGAAACGAGAAGTGAACCGCGAGTCACGATCGGACACAATCCTCACCGGCACTCCATGATAACGGATGATCTCGCTCCAAAAATACCGCCATTGCTCCACTCAGTATAAGTGTCTCTACCGGGAATGAAGTGTGCGCTCTTGGTCAAACGGTCGACTATCACCCAAATCGAGAGAACTTCCTGAGTCCTTGGCAAACCAGAGATAAAGTCCATGGAGATCTCTTCCCATTTCCACTGGGCACACTCGCTGGTCGCAACAAACCAGTGGCCTCTGCACTGGTGCCTTCACTTGCGGACAAGTGAGACACCGCCGTGACAAACTCGCCACATCTCTCTTCATTCCCATCCACCGTAAGGTCCGCTTAAGGTCTCGATACATCTTGGTACCCCGGGGTGCCAAGCAAAGGGGGAACTGTGGGCCTCCGAGAGCAACTCGCCGCAAACCCGCAATATTCGAACGCACAACCGGCCTCTATAAGTCAACCTCTCGATCGTGAATATACAAAGTCAAAGTCACCACAAGACTAACTCATCAACCAATCTCTTAAGTGCGGGGTCACCCAACCGATCGTCTATAATCCATTTGCCTAATCGACGGTGAACATTCAATCGAGCTACCTGGCGGTAACCTCACCCAACAACATCGCAACCTCGGCCCGTTCGAACTCTCTCATCCGCAAACGGGGCGGAACTCAACAACGCCGCAGAGTGCGACGTCTTTCTACTCAAAGCATCGGCCACTACATTGGCTTTACCCGGATGGTACAAAATCTCGCGATCATAATCCTTTACTAACTCTAACCATCTCCTCTGCCTCATATTCAACTCCTTCGAGTAAACAGATACTTGAGGCTCGGTGATCGGTAAACATCTCGAATCCGCTCACCATACGGTGTAATGCCTCCAAATCTTGATTGCAAACACATCTGCCGCCAACTCCATATCATGAGTCGGGTAGTTCGCTCATACGGCTTCTTGGTGACGAAGCGTAGGCAATGACCTTCCGTCTTTGCATCAACACACAACCTAATCCAAACTTGGAAGCATCATCAGACCACGAAACCACTGTCCCTCCGGATCGCCAACAGTGTGCTGAAGTCAAACTACGCTTGAGCTGGCAAAGCTCTCATCACACTGCTTTGTCCCAAACAAACTCGACACCCTTCCTCGTCCGACGAGTGAGGGGCGAGGCTAAAGCGGAAAAGTCCTTGATTTAACCGACAGTAGTAACTCGCCAAACCTAAAATCGCGAATCTAAGAATCAAGTCGGCTTGGCCCATGAACTCACGGCCTCAATCTTCGCGGGGTCCACGGCTATACCATCTCTCGAAACCACATGGCCTAGGAAGGCCACCGCTCCAACCGTAAATCACATTTGGAAAACTTCGCATAAAGTGGTTCTCCTCAAAGCCGCCAATACTCGCCTCGGATGCTCGCATGGTCTTCTTTAGACCTCGAATAAATCGAATATCGTCAATGAACACAATGACGGCTGTCCAAAAATGACTTGAACACCCTATCCATCATGTCCATGAACGCGGTGGGGCATTGGTCAATCCAAACGACATAACCACAAACTCATAGTGACCATATCGGACTGAAAAGTCTGTCTTAGGAATGTCGGCATCCCTAATCCGCGGTGATGGTAACCGGATCTCAGATCTATCTTGGAGAACACGAAGCTCCCTCAAGCCGATCGAACAAATCATCGATACAGGCAGCGGATACTTATTCTTCATCACCTTATTAAGCTCGCGGTAATCAATACATAAGCGCATAGAACCATCCTTCTTTTTCACAAACAGAATGGTGCTCCCACGGGACACACTCGGACGGATGAACCCTCGGTCTAACATCTCCTGAATCGAATCTTTCGCCTTTAACTCACTGGCGCCATGCGTCACGGAGCCTTCGAGATAGGGAGGGTCCACGGCTCGAGCTCAATAATGAAGTCAACCTCTCTCTTTGGGGCAACCCCAGAACTCCTCAGAAACACATCCGCGAACTCCCGCACGACCGGCACTGATCGACAGATGCATACGAGGCGGCTCTCTTCCCGCACAACTTGGCTAGATAGCCCCAAGCTCCATGAGCTAGCAAACGACGAGCTTTCACGGTGACACCATCGGCCTGGCAAACTCCACCACTCGACTCCACGAAACTTAAATTTGGGCCGACTGGCGATCCGAACACTACTTTTTCGGTGGCGGTCAATCAACGCGTGGTTAGCGCCTAACCACTCCATACCAAGAATCACATCAAAAGCGCTCATAGGCGTAACTATGAGCGTAGCCACAAGCAACTCTCCGGATATCTCGATCCGGCCATCCCTAATCTTATCTCTAGCCAACATACTAACTCCGAAGGAGTTGCAACAGATAACTCAAAACCTAGAGGCTCTAGTCTCAACTTAGCATGCTCAAACCAAACAACACAGATACAAATGAATGCGTAGAACTGAGAATCAAACAAGACAAATGCGCAGTGATCTAAAACAAGAAGCGTACTCGCCACGGCGGCATCCGTGACGCTCGGCCTCTGACGGTCGTAGCAAACACCGACTCGCTGCTACTGGCCGAGGACGAAACGGATCATATGTCCCTCTTTACCACAACGAAAACACACTCGGGGCCCCGCTCGCAAGCTCCAGTGTGGGTCCTCCCGCATAAGAAGCACAAGCAGGAACCTGCCTGGGACCGCCCTGCTGGCGAGGATGAAAACGGATCGGGGCCCTATGCTGATCCCGGTTTTGGAACTGCCCTTGGCGACGCTGGCCGCCACCCCTAAACTCAAACTTCTCTCTTCGCCCCACCGCGGCTAGAGAGCAGAACAGAGCGAACAGAGCGGCGACAATCCGCTCAACAGATACTTCCCATTATAAATGGTGGCTAATCGCACCGCTCTAGCATAAGTGTCGGGGCCCGAGCCCCGACATCTCGGGAAACACCGCCTCAATCCAGATATGAACTTCCGAATCTTCACTCCGGGGTGGCAATCAACCGAGGAGAAAAATATCCATACTCGAGAACTTGCGCTCATATTCTCAATGGAATCAGAACCACGCTTGAGGTTCGGAAGAGCTCCACCATCTTCTCTTGAGCCTCATCACCGATGAACTTTACCTTGAACTCACCTTGAAGAACTCCCGGGTAGCGGGTGGAGACCGGTGGTCTCTCGCTCAAAGTGGACTCCCACCACCATCTCGCCTGTGCCTCCCGGCACATGAGCCGCACACCTCGGCCTCTGAATATCGGGGCACACCATGATCGGGAAGGTGTACTCCAAATGGGCAATCCACTGGCCGCCGCTAACGCATCACCGGTGGCATCAAACTTCTCGAGCTTCCACTTCACAAAATCCTTTCACCACCTACCCAATTCCTCGGCACCCCGCGCCATATCGCCTCTGGGGCTACTTGCTCTCTGTGGAGCTGGAGGTGCTACTCGAGCTCTCTTTGAACCAATCGAGTCACCGCTCGATCTGGGCTCGGGACTCTTCCTGGCATACGCCAACAAGGCACAGGTCTCTCGCCCTCCGGTCACTCAACATGCGACCATAAAAGCCCTCATAGACTCAAGCAAACTCGCTCCAGGAGAGCGATCTCACGGCCTTTCGATCGCCTCAACGCCCGCTCTAGGCGTAACAGAGGAGCTTTGGTGGAATGCCATCGATGTCGGCTTGGGACGATGTCCTCGCGATGTCGATCCGATCCCGATACCTCGACCGCTCTCGAACCTCCTCTCCGGTAAGGGTGGTGGCATTTGGCGATCTACATCCAAACCAACAACGAATCAAAACTCACTGTCACCATTCCACAACACCAAACAAGGCATACACTAGATGATAGGTATTGTAAATTCTTAACCCTTTTCCTTTCTAAAACAATAAATCTAGGCGCACTGATGATGACCGCTTGAGTCTTTGGTGATCATGGAAGGATGACCTACAACAAAGGTCGGTCTCACAGAATCTATGACTCGAGCTCGATACCAAGCTGTAAAGACCCGACCCAAAAGGGGTCTAAATGGGCCTTTACCCCAATGCATGTATTGGAAATAAAGGACATTATGAAAAATATATTTGGATCCCAAGTAAAAAGCAGAAACATTCAACAACCAAAACATACATTTCCAAAAGCATACTCGATCGTAGAGATTTATTTAAACCATTTAAACAATCCACAAGTACAAATATGCTGGAATCCATAAAACGTAAGAAAACATCCTAGGGCTCCGTGTCCGCTCTACATGCATTCGGGGAAATAACAAAAGTCAAGAGTCATGATAAAATAAAATGGTCGAGATGACAGCAGGATTCCATGATCACGGCTTCTCCTTGACCATCCCTGTCTCCCGCCATGATTACCGTGGAAAACCACGAATAAGGGTGAGTAACGAATTACCAGAGAAGAATCCCCAACCAGGGTACAATACAATATACATGATCATCTAGAAGAATGTATGCAAGCTATGAGTACAAACACAGAGCGGAGCACATAGCTAAGTCCACACTTGGACCTCGGATGCCAACTCGTGGTCTTAGTCCGGAAAATACCACAACACACTATACGCGCTATACGGGAACAAGTCCCGGCCTCGGCTGCTCTCTTCATCGTCACGAAAGGTGCACTAGCTCAAGATCCCGAGGAGCTCTCCGGTCGACGTTGTAATGAGCGTAAGCATGCACCGCGTGCTTCTACTGCACTATGGGGTGCCGGGTCTAGTGGCAAGTCGCCCATATCGGATACCACACCTAACTAAATCTCGGATCGGTGTCACCGACATAGGGGTGTGAGACTCGACACGTGAACTATGTCACCTGTACCACCGCACGAGGCTAAGGAACAGTCATGGTAGGCTTACACCAGAAGCCGTCCTTACCTTAACAGTGGCAATCAAGGGCTACTGCCGAACACGCTGAGGACGTGCCGGCTGCCGGGGACTAGGCATTGCCAAGTCATCATCCCGACCGTTGGGGCATCGCTTAGACTACCACCCTCACCCAAGATTGCAGGGCCTACCGGTTGGGATAGCTAATCCCTCACGGGGTCCAAGGACGGAGAACTGTCTGGAACGTCCTTGCCATAGATGCAAGATACTTTATGCATCGGCCCGGATGATGCTATCTACCTGAATTCTAAACCTTAACAATAATAACAATTCAATCAATGCAGTCCAATACGTGCTCAACAGATACAAGGGACCTAGCATGATACTACGAAGCAAGAACATATATCGAACATGCTAGAATAGAACAACCTAGCATTGTCTAACATGAGAAACAATACAAGAGTTCATGCTAGTCAGGAATTCAGAACAGAGCACCTAGGGCTAAACATGCTAGTAATCATACACAGCCATACAAAACAACAATCACAAATATACCGCAGAGGTCCACACAACCCCCGGTAAGAAATCCTTACCTTGGCGGAAGACTTCTACACACAAATCCTAAGGCATGAACAATCCCGAGCTAGCGGCGGGAACCTAGCAAACCAACAATAATCAAGATCTAAAATGTCTAAACAACAATAGAACGACAAGCTCGGCTCGGGAACTCACGCGACGACGGCGACACGAGCTTGGGGTCGCTGCAAGCCAGCGCACGGCAGGCTGGCGCTGGCTGCGCACTGCACGCAACGCGCGGACGATGCCGCGGATGCTGCAGTATGATGCGCGGCGCGCAGCGGCTCGGGCGAAAAGCGGCGGGCGGCGCGTCTGCGCGCGCGAACACGGCTCAGCGGGGACGCGCGCGCGCGCGAACGTCGAACGCGGCGGCGCGGCGCGGCTGGCGTGGCGTCTGACAGCGACGCAGACGCGGGCGGGCGCGGGCGGCGCTGGCGTCTCGCGTCTCTTCTTGGGCGCGATCCGCACGATCCGAGAGCGATGGTGTGCGGGTGGGCTGCTTCAACAGACCGGGCGTCCGTGCGACGGCAGGGCCGCTCAACGGATCGGGCGACACGGAGAGCGGCGGCGTCGCGGGAGGTCTGCGGACGGTGGATCGCGGCGAAGGCCGCCGTCCGGCCTGGCGTCGGCAGGGCCGCTGCTTCAACAGATCTGGGGCGTCTTTGGACGGCGATGATGGTTGCTCCTCTACCGGTGGCCGCAACCAACACAAACACACACACACCCTACATCTTACCTTCGGCCAAGCATCAAAAACCAAATGAGGAGATGAAGAGGATGAAGACTTACCGGAATGATGATGATCGAACCCAAGGAGATGCAAGGGAAAAAGAATCGGCAAGGGCTATGGAGAGGAGAGCTTGTGCGGCCAAGAGGAGTTTTGGAGAAGAAGATGGAATAAACCTAATTCTATTTCATTTAACCAAATGCACCAAAACTCCAAAATCCAAGGTTAACTAAGATGTGATGCGAAAGAACAACAAGAGCACCTAATGGCTCAATTGGCACACATCTCTACAAGCTTCCCGGGAGACCCGGGTTCAACCCCCTTGCTGCAAAGACAAATCCCTTTATTTTTACTTTTGCAACAAACCTTGCTCAAACAAACCACAAACCCCTCCAAAAACCTACATAAAACCATCCAATAATTTTAGTAATCGGAAAGGCACAAACGACCACGACGGCCCGACCAAATTACCAAATTACCCCTAGGGCATACCGGAAGACCGCGAAGAAAAACACAGGTCGTTCTGACAATCTTGGGTGAGGGTGGCGATCGTTAAATGCCCCAACGGTCGGGATGATGACTTGGCATTGCCTCATCCCCGGCGATCGACGCCCGCGTCCTCGGCGTGTTCGGCCGTAGCCCTTGATTGCCACCGATAGGGCAAGGGCGGCTTCGGTGTAAGCCTACCACGACCGATTCCTTAGCCTCGGTGCGGTGGTTCAGGTGACATAGTTCACGTGTCAGTCTCACACCCCTATGTCGGTGTGACACCGATCCGAGAGATTTAGTTAGGCGTGGTGGATGGACATGGGCGGCTTGCCACTAGACCCGGCACCCCATAGTCTGCAAAGAGCACGCGAAGGCGCGCTTACGCTCATTACAACGCCGGCCGGAGAGCTCCTCGGGATCTTGAGCTAGTGCACCTTTCGTATCGGCGATGATGCAGCCGAGGCGGGACTTGTTCCGTATATAGCGCGTTTAGTGTGTTGTGATATTTCCGGACTAAGACCACGAGTTGGCATCCGAGGTCCAAGTGTGGACTTAGCTATGTGCTCCGCTCTGTGTTTGTACTCATAGCTTGCATACATTCTTCTAGATGATCATGTATATCGTATTGTACCCCGGTTGGGGATTCTTACTGAGTAATTCGTTACTCACCCTTATTCTGTGGTTTTCCACAGGTAACCAAGAAGCGGGAGACAGGATGGTGAAGGAGGAGGCGTGATCATGGAATCCTCTTTGTCATCTCGACCATTTTATTATATCATGACTCTTGACTTTTGTTATTTCCCTGAATGCATGTAGGCGGCACGGAGCCCTAGGATGTCTTCTTACGTTTTATGGATTCCAGCATATTTGTACTTGTGGAATGTTTAAATGGTTTAAATAAATCTCTGATCAGAGTATGCTTTTAGAAATGTATGTTTTGGTTGTTGAATGTTTCTGTTTTTACTTGGGATCCGAAATGTATTTTTCATAATGTCTTTTATTTTCAATACATGCATTGGGGTAAAGGCCCATTTAGAGCCCCTTTTGGGTCTGGTCTTTTCTGGTTGGTGTCAAAGCTCGAGTCATAGATTCAGAGGTGACCTTTGTTGTAGGTCGTTTTTCCATGATCATCGCAGACTGGCGGTCATCAGCACGCCTAAGTTTACTATTTGTTGTTGAAAAAGGGTTAAGAATTTACAATACTGTCATCTTGTGTATGCCTTGTGTAGTGTTGTGGAGCGGAGACGAAGCGAGTTCGACTCGTTGTTGGTTTGGGCTTAGTGAGCCATCATGCCAACTTTTCGCGATGCGCAGCGGTTTGTTTAGCGGCTTGTTGAGGTATCCGAGATAGATTCGGATGCCCCGGGACTTCGTTCGGAGGGAGGCGAGCTTAGACTCCGTTGGCCATTTGTGGCCCGATTCTTTCGCTTTTCCCCTAGTGAGAGGGTGGTGGTGCTTCGTGCGCATCGCCCGATATGTTGATCGCGCCGCAGGAGCAGCGGCGCTTGGCATGTCCGACCGAGGAGTTGGACCGATCGTGTTGATGTTGAGGCGCGTCGTGGTTGTTAGGCCCGCATGCGATTTGGCCCCGGCGATTGAGTTGCCTAGAGGAGGGGGTAGAGGCTAGCGGCGCCTCAGTGAGACTCCTTGAGCGAGTGTGCTCCAGCCATGAGAGATTTGATGGCGTGTCTTTAGCTATCGTGAGAGCGGAGACCAGCGCGATTTTGTAGCGCGTAGTGAGGAGTCCCGGGCACAGATAGCCCGGTGATGAGTTTGTTTCAACATTTTTCCCAAGTAGCTCTTGTAGCCCCGGAGGTTCCGGGAGGGCATGATCAACTGAGTTTATTCAGATGAGTTTGTTGGCGTTGATGGAGACGCCTGAGGTTGGCAAATGGATGCTGTAGAGCTCGATGTTTTAGTAAGTCCTACTGCTAGTAGTAAAGTAGTTGGCCGGGGTTTGAGTTTAGCATCCGTGTGTGGGATGCCCCTGCTGCATTCAGAGGCCGAGGTGTGCCGCCTCTGTCTTTGTTTGGTTCATCGGATGGTGGTGGAAGTCCCTTGTGAGAGGTGGACTAGCGAGTCTCCACCACGATCGCCCGATTGTTTGGCAAGTTGCCGTGTTAGTGGCTTGAGGCGGATGAAGGGTCATCTTTGCCCCCTTGCGAGCTCTTTGTTGTTTAACGACTGACTTCCTCGAGATGTGGATTTGGTAGTAGTAGCACTTGAGGTGCATTGGTTGGTGTGCCACTTTGGCACTAAGTGCAGTTCGAGCTTGAGTTTGGCTTGGGCATAGCGGATGGTTCTATGCCGTTCGGAGTTCAAGCGTACTCCTTTAGCCTTAGATCTGTTTATGGCAGTTGCACCCGTTTAGGTCGTGCCAGAGGGCTAGTTCAGTGGTAGTCAATGGACTACAAGCGAAAGGATGCTCGAGAGGAGCTGGAGCCTCTTCCCAGTGTTTCTGAAGGTTGAGTAAGTCAGCAGGTTGCCGGTTGGTAAATGTTGGTGCGCGTGAGTCTCGCGCTAGTGTTAAGGCCAAGAGATTTTCTTTGTGGTTGGTAGTGCGGTCAACTACCTTCGAGTGACTAAATCGAGGAGAGTTGAGCATTGTAGATGCGAATTTGGTCGGTGAGGACCATGAGTTGGATGCTTATCGGATGAGCTGGATGCCTATGAGGCGAGTTGGATGCTTTTGAGGCGAGATGAGCTGATGCCTTGCGAGAGGTTTTGGATGCCTTAGGGGTAAGCTGTAACGACCCGGGTTTTCATCCCGGTCTTCCAGGTATGCCCTAGGGGTATTTTAGTAATTTGGTCGGGCCGTCAGGACCGTTTATGTCTTTTTCCAGTTGCTAAAATTATTGGATGGATTTATGTAGGTTTTTGGAAGGATTTGTGGTTTGGTTTGAGCAAGGTTTGGTGCAAAAGTAAAAATAAAGGAAATTGTGTTGCAGCTGGGGTTTGAACCCGGGTCTCCTGGGAAGCTTGTGGAGATGTGTGCCAATTGAGCCATTAGGTGCTCTTGTTGCTCTTCCTGCACCATTTTATGGTTAGCCTTGGATTTTGGAGTTTTGGTGCATTTGGTTAAATGAAATAGAAATTAGGTTTATTCCATCTTCTTCTCCAAATCTCCTCTTGGCCGCACAAGCTCTCCCTCTCCATAGCCCTTGCCGATTCTTCATCCTTGCAGCTCACTTGGATCGTTCATCATCATTCCAGGTAGTTATCGATCTTCCTCTTCTTCTTCTCATCCGTTTGGTGTGCTTTTGGCCAAGTGAAAAGAGGTGTGTTGTGTGTGTTTGTGTTGATTGCAGCCAGCCGAGAGAAGCCCAAACCAGCGGCCATTGTCGCGCACGTCCACCGGCGGATCGCACGCCGATCGCCCCTGCCGTCGCACCGATCGCCCGATCCGTTGAGCGCCCCCGCCATCGCACCGGATCGCCCGATCCGTTGAGCGGCCCTGCGCCGACGCCATCGCTCACGAGTCGCCCAGATCTGTTGAAGCAGCCCTCCCGCGACGCCATCGCTCGCCGATCGTGCGATCGCGCGCAAAGAAGAGACGCCCGACGCCCGGCGCCCGCGTGCCGCGCCGAAGCCGCGCGCCGCGAGCCCAGCCGTCGTCGCGTCGCTCGTCGCCACGCCGCCGCCCGCGCCCGGCCGAAGCTGCTCGCCGCGCGCGCGCCAGCCTCGTCCGCGTCGCTGCCGCCGCGCGCGCCGCCGCGCGCGCGCGCTGAAGCTGTTCGCCCGCACTCCCGAGCCTTCGCGCCGCGCGCGTCCCCGCCGCATGCATCCGTGCCGCCGTGCGCGGTGCAGCAGCTGCGCCAGCACCTGCCGTGCCGCTGCAGCAGCTCAAGCTCGTGTCGCCGTGCGCGTGAGTCCCCGAGCCGAGCTTGTCGTTTCTATTGTTGTTTAGACATTTTAGATGCCGATTATTATTGGTTTGCTAGGTTCCCGCTCGCTAGCTCGGGATTGTTCCGACTTAGGATTTGTGTGTAGAAGCCTCCGACCAAGGTAAGGATTTCTTACCGAGTTGTGTGGGCCTGCGGTATATTTGTGATTGTTGTTTTGTATGCTGTGTATGATTACTAGCATGTTTAGCCCTAGGTGCTCATTGCAATTCTCGAGTGGCATGAACTCTTGTATTGTTTCTCATGTTAGCCCATGCTAGGTTGTTCCATTCTAGCATGTTCGATATCTGTTCTTGCTTCGTAGTATCATGCTAGGTTCCTTGTATCTCACGAGCACGTATTGGACCGCATTGATTGAATTGTTATTATTGCTATGGTTTAGAGTTCGGGTAGGTAGCATCATCGGGCCGGATGCATACGCGTAACTTGCATCCCCGACAGGACGCACGTGCGAGATGGTACTTCGTCCCCGATCCCGTTAGGGTTTAGCAAACCTTAACGGTGGCCCCGCAATCTTGGGTGAGGGTGGCAAGCGTTAATTGCCCCAGCGGTCGGGATGATGACTTGGCATTGCCTCGTCCCGGCGATCGGCACGTCCTCGGCGTGTTCGGCCGTAGCCCTTGATTGCCACTGTTAGGGCAAGGACCGCTTCTGGTGTAAGCCTACCGCGGCCGGTTCCTTAGCCTCAGTGCGGTGGTTCAGGTGACATAGTTCACGTGTCCAGTCTCACACCCCTATGTCGGTGACACCGATCCGGAGATTTAGTTAGGCATGGTGGTGAACACAGGCGGCTTGCCACTAGACCCGGCACCCCGAGTTTGCGGTAGCATGCGGTGCGCGCTTCACGCTCATTACAATACGATGGAGAGCTCCTCGGGATCTTGAGCAGTGCACCTTTCGTATCGGCGATGAGAGCGCCGAGGCCGGGACTCGTTCCGTATATAGCGTATAGTGTGTTGTGGTATTTCCGGACTAAGACCACGAGTTGGCATCCGAGGTCCAAGTGTGGACTTAAGCTATGTGCTCTATTCTGTGTTTGTACTCATAGCTTGCATACATTCTTCTAGATGATCATGTATATCGTATTGTACCCGGTTGGGGATTCTACTGGGTAATTCGTTACTCACCCTTATTACGTGGTTTTCCACGGGTAACCAAGCGCGAGACAGGATGGTGAAGGAGGAGGCGTGATCATGGAATCCTGCTTTGTCATCTCCGACCATTTTATTATATCTTGACTCTTGACTTTTGTTATTTCCCTGAATGCATGTAGGCGGGCACGGAGCCCTAGGATGTTTTCTTCGTTTTATGGATTCCAGCATATTTGTACTTGTGGATTGTTTAAATGGTTTAAATAAATCTCGATCGAGTATGCTTTTGGAAATGTATGTTTTGGTTGTTGAATGTTTCTGTTTTTACTTGGGATCCGAAATATATTTTTCATAATGTCCTTTATTTCCAATACATGCATTGGGGTAAAGGCCCATTTAGAGCCCCTTTTGGGTCGGGTCATTACATAAGCACCCTTGGTAGAGGCTTGGTACAAAGTAAGTTTGGTTTGGCATGATTATGCTTTGGTAGAGCAAGGTTGCCTCAGCTTCGAGTATCGTGTGGAGATGGAACTTTTGGTGTTCCTTGGATTGTTTGTATCATTTGCCGGGAGTTATCGTTGCTTTGTGGAAAAGCGCTTGTTAGTCTTGGATCTCTAAAGGAAGGTTGGGAGTTGTGCACACAAGTGTGTTTTGTGTGGTTCGTTCCGTGGCGAGAGTTTCAGATCCATGTAGGGTTTGCTTTGGAGATCTAGTGCTTAGTTCCTTGAGAAGTTGGACTCCAGGTGGTTGTTCTAAGGCTTTGGTTGGGGTGGTAAGGATACCGTGCTCGTGGTATCAAGTTGTTGCTTAGGCAAGATTTGTTAAGTTGGGCCTAAGCTTGGTTGGCGGATCTTCTTGTTGATCGTTGGTTGGAGTTCAGTTGGAAACTGAACAAGAGCGGTGGTAGCTAAGCCGCGTGGTTTCTGATCGTCATGGCTAAGAGAGTTGTTCGGATCCTTCCTTGGGTAGAAGTTATGTTGTGGCCGATGCTTTGAGTAGGAGGATGACGCATTTTGTAGCGTTTCGGGTCCTCTAGGTTCCCAAGGAGTTGGAGTTGGCCAGCATGGTTGGGATCTTTGGAAATTGGAGTTGTTTGTTGAGGCGGTTATGCATTTAGATCGTATGTCGGCAGTGTGTGTGTCGAGGGTTGCCGAAGAACCCTAGGTTGTGGAGAGCCTCTCCGAGCTCGATCGAGCCCAGCCTAGTGAGTTTGAGTTGGCTAGCTGGAGGCGTGTAGTTTGTAGCCTCGGTGGAGTTGCTAGTGATCTTGGTAGACTAACAAGCTAGTGTTTGTTTGGAGTAAAGTCCGGGAGTGGTTTTGGTGTGGTGGCAAGTTGATGCTTGGTGTTGACCAAGGTGTGGATTGGAGTTGCTAGAGTTTAGTTTTGCTCGTGGGGCGAGTGGTTTGTGCCATGTTGGTTGTTTTTCTGTTTCAGGATGTTGAGTTGCCCCGTTTGGCATTTGGAGGTTCGATCTGAGATGGACCCTTGTTGTGCCCCGTGAGATTAGATGTTGTTGCTCTGGTGGAGCAAGACAAAGTGAGCGTATGTGGAGTTCTCTGTCTGCATTGGTTGTCCGCTTGTATGAGTCGTTTCCTTCTGGGAGTTGTCGGGTTACTCCTTGGTCTTGGAGTTAATGGTGGAAGCGCTAGCTTGAAGGAAAAGTTTGTTGGTTGCTTGGAAGTAGTCGTTTGTCGATTTAAGCGGATTCTTGGATGGTGTTCTAGAGGCTGCGATAAAGGTTGTTCTCGCCTCTTGTGAGTGTTTGGCCAAGATTTGGTTCGTTTGTTGTTTCGAGAGCTAGTTCGGTTCTAGGTGGAGGGCGTTGCCACGAGGTCTTGTTCCTAGTCGGTAAGTTTTGGGAGTTGACCCCTCCTCGGCAGATTGAGCAAGTCTTTGTTTGTTTTGGTTTGGTGGTCCGATTGGTTGAGTTTTCTCTTGGGTGTTGCTTCCAAGAGAGTTGGTTCTTGTTGCCTTGGGTTTGAGCAAGTCGGCGAGCGTGTGTGGAGTTCATTTGCCCTTCCGAGTTTGCTTGCCGGGAAGTCGTTTCCGTTTGGCGTGAGTCGGCTTAGCTCCCGAGTTGTGTAGTCGATCGAGTAGCGCAGTGGTCGACCAATGAGAGGGTCCCTGCTTTGTGTTGTTAGCAAGCAAGAGTTGTTTGTTCCCGCAAGAGCGGAGGCCAGCCAGTAAGAGTTGAGTTGTTCTGGCAAGTTGTTGGTTCTTTGGGGATTGAAGATTTCCTTTCCCTCTAGCCTCTGTGGTGGTTGAGTTGCTCCTTGGATGCCGACCTCGAGTGATAGCTTGCGAGGTAGTCTTGCGGATTCGTGTGGCTCGGGATCCGTAAGCTTTGAGGTTGTCGTTATCGATTTTTCCTTGTGAGGTTTTGGGAGTGGAGCTTACAGGTTGGAAGATGAGTTAGGCTTAGGCTTAAAGGGAAGTCCTTTGAGTAGCCAGTTGGATTTTAAGAGTTGAGTAGTAGCTTGGAGGCGGCGTTGCTCGTTATAAGTTTGGGTTGAGTTCTGTGAGCAAGCCCTTCTCGGGCTTTGTTCCTAGTTGTTGTGAGTTCCCGGTTGGCGTTAGCGAGCCGCGTTGAGTGAGTTGGCGCAGAGGTGCCGTGGCATTGGTTGGTAAGTCGTTGAGTTTGTTTTCCTCAAGGTGTTGTGTCGCAGATAGGCTGCGTGATGGTTTAGTCCTTGCTTCCCAAGTTTTCCTTGAGAGGAATGTTGGATGTTCCTTGCCTGGCGATGTTCTCCTTGGTCGGTTCTTTGGTAGGTGTTCGTTGGAAAGTTGCGTTCGGCCGATGAGGAGTTCTAGTTTGTTGGCTTGGCCGAGTGGAGTCGTGCTTGGCCCTTGTTTTTTTTTTTTTACGGTGGTCGTGAGTGAAGTTTGGTGGTGTGAGTGTTGTTAGCCGTCCGGTGTACCGAGGATGGTGCCCCTTGCCTTTGGTTCGCGATTTCTCCTTAAGATGGTTGCTTAAGTGTTGTGGACGTGTTCTAGTTGGAGAAGTTTGTCTTTTTGGATCGATCGCGATTGGTGGTTCGTTTGTATCTCGTTAAAGGTTTGTAGTCAAGGTTTGAGGTTTGTTGGTCTCTTGTGAAGTAAGAGTAGGCCGTTTAGTTTTGGAATCTGGAAGGTTCGGTTGTTTGGCCATTTGTTGTAGGGTTGAGTTTGTTTGTTGACAAGTGTGCACGAGTGTTTTTATGTATCGATGTTGGGGCAGCATGTGCCGGACCCATTGCTCATTGTGGACTTTGAGCCCTTGCAGCGATTGAGGGTTTAGGGCTTCGAGGAGAAGCCTATGAGTATTCTGGTCTTGAGTCGAAGACGTTGCGTAGAAGTGAGATCCGTTGGTAAAAGTTTAGTGAAGAGAGTGCGAGTTCGGAGGAGGCCGCTCGTGAGCGGGAAGGGACGGGATGAGAATGCGATTATCTGTGTTGTTTCAGTCTTAAGGACTTTCGAGGACGAAAGTCATAAAAAGGAGGAATATTGTAACGACCCGAGTTTTCATCCCGGTCTTCCGGTATGCCCTAGGGGTATTTTAGTAATTTGGTCGGGCCGTCGGGACCGTTTATATCTTTTTCGATTGCTAAAATTATTGGATGGATTTATGTAGGTTTTTGGAAGGATTTGTGGTTTGGTTTGAGCAAGGTTTGGTGCAAAAGTAAAAATAAAGGAAATTGTGCTGCAGTTGGGGTTTGAACCCGGGTCTCCTGGGAAGCTTGTGGGGATGTGTACCAATTGAGCCATTAGGTGCTCTTGTTGCTCTTTCTGCATCACATCTTAGTTAACCTTGGATCTTTGGTGTTTGGTGCATTTGGTTAAATGAAATAGAAATTAGGTTTGTTGTGTTTTCTTCTCCAAAAGAGTTGTGGCCGCCCAAGCTTTCTCCCAAGCTCTCCTTGCCGATTCTTCATCCTTGCAGCTCCCTTGGATCGTTCATCATCATTCCGGGTAGGTATCGATCTTCCTCTTCTTCTTCTCATCCGTTTGGTGTGCTTTTGGCCAAGTGAAAAGAGGTGTGTTGTGTGTGTGTGTGTGTGTTTGTTGCAGTCGCCCAAAGATGCCCAGATCTGCCAAAGAACAAGCCGGAGCCGCCCAGATCGCCTAGCGGCAAGCCCAGTGCCGGTCAGATCGCGCAAAGAAGAGGAACCGAGCCGCCTAGACCGCGGCCACTGCCGCGCAGCCGTCGCGCGCGCACCGAAAGCGGCCGCGCGCGCGCGCTCGCGCGCGCGCGCGCGCCGCGTCGCGCGCGCGCGCGCCGCCTCGCTCGCGCTGCGCCGCGCGCGCATCGCGTCGCTCGCCGCCGCACCACCAGCGTGCTCGTCTCGCCGCTTGCGCGCGCCGCGCGCGCGCCCGCCGGCCCGTCGCCCAGGCTGCGCGCGGCGCAGCCTGCCGCCTCTGCCGCCGCCCGTCAACGCCAGTGTGCGGTCCTCGCCGCCCATCGCCCCTTCGCGCGTCGCGCGCCGGCAGCGCGCGCCCGCCGTCTTTGCTGCCGTCCGCGTCCGTGTCGGCGAGCAGCGTGAGTTGCTCCGAGCCGAGCCTTGTTTATTTTATTATATTTAGGCTTATGGATTATGATTATCATTGTTTTGTTAGGTTCTCGGTAGCTAGCTCGGGTTCGTTCGCGGCTTAGGTTTTGTGTGTAGTTGCCCGGCGGTAAGGATTTCTTACCGGAGTTGTGTGGACCCTGCGATGTTCTATGTGATTGTTGTTTGTATGTTTGTTTGTGATTATCGGCATGTATAGTTTAGGTGCTCGCATTCAATTCTCGACTATCATGACTTCGTATGTTGTTCTCTCATGTTAGTCCATGCTAGGTTGTTCCGTTCGGCATGCTCATATCATTCTTGCTTCGTAGTACCATGCTAGGTTCCTTGTATCCATTGAGCACGTATTGGGTGCATTGATTGAATTGTTATTATTGCTATGGTTTAGAGTTGGGTAGGTAGCATCATCGGCCGGATGCATAACGTAACTTGCATCCCCGGCGAGGGCGTCACGAGATGTTACTCGTCTCGATCCCGTTAGGGTTTAGCTAACCCTAACGGTGGCCCGCAATCTTGGGTGAGGGTGGCGATCGTTAAATGCCCCAACGGTCGGGATGATGACTTGGCATTGCCTCATCCCCGTGAGTCGACACGTCCTCGGCGTGTTCGGCCGTAGCCCTTGATTGCCACCGATAGGGCAAGGGCGGCTTCTCGGTGTAAGCCTACCACGACCGATTCCTTAGCCTCAGTGCGGTTCAGCCGACATAGTTCACGTGTCAGTCTCACACCCCTATGTCGGTGACACCGATCCGGAGATTTAGTTAGGCGTGGTGATTGGACATGGGCGGCTTGCCACTAGACCCGGCACCCCATAGTCTGCGGTAGCACGCGCGCACGCGCTACGCTCATTACTGGCGCCCGACGGAGAGCTCCTCGGGATCTTGAGCTAGTGCACCTTTCGTATCGACGATGAGAGCGGCCGAGGCCGGGACTCGTTTTTCGTATAGGGCGTATTGTGTGGTGGATTTATTTCCGAACTAAGACCCTGAGTTGGCATCCGAGGTCCAAGTGTGGACTTAGCTATGTGCTCCGCTCTGTGTTTGTACTCATAGCTTGCATACATTCTTCTAGATGATCATGTATATCGTATTGTACCCCGGTTAAGGATTCTTACCGAGTAATTCGTTACTCACCCTTATTCTCGTGGTTTTCCACGAGTAACCAAAGGCGGAGAGACAGGATGGTGAAGGAGGTTGTGATCATGGAATCCTCTTTGTCATCTCTGACCATTTTATTATATCATGACTCTTGACTTTTGTTATTTCCCCTGAATGCATGTAGACGGGCACGAAGCCCTAGGATGTCTTCTTACGTTTTATGGATTCCAGCATATTTGTACTTGTGGAATGTTTAAATGGTTTAAATAAATCTCTGATCAGAGTATGCTTTTAGAAATGTATGTTTTGGTTGTTGAATGTTTATGTTTTTACTTGGGATCCGAAATGTATTTTTCATAATGTCTTTTATTTTCAATACATGCATTGGGGTAAAGGCCCATTTAGAGCCCCTTTTGGGTCGGGTCTTTACAATGACTCCTATCCACCAGAAATCTCATACAGTTACAAGATACAATATGCTATTAAGTATTCGCAGGGTCCACACAACCCTGGTAAGAAATCCTTACCTGGAAACAAGCAGAAAATAACTACCACAACCAACAACCGACCCTCGAGCTTCTAAGTGAACCTGAGCAACCTAAGCAATCAATAAAATCAACCTAATTAAACAAACAGTACCTAACATCTTAGGGTCCAAAAGAGTAAAGGCTCGAGAATTACCAACTGAGAAGGAACTAGGTCTCGGCCCAACTGTCTTAGCAAAACAGGCTCTCGGCGGCAAGTGGGCAGGCAGAAATCTCGCAGGGTCCACAATGACTCCTATCCACCAGAAATCTCATACAGTTACAAGATACAATATGCTATTAAGTATTCGCAGGGTCCACACAACCCTGGTAAGAAATCCTTACCTGGAAACAAGCAGAAAATAACTACCACAACCAACAACCGACCCTCGAGCTTCTAAGTGAGCCTGAGCAACCTAAGCAATCAATAAAATCAACCTAATTAAACAAACAGTACCTAACATCTTAGGGTCCAAAAGAGTAAAGGCTCGAGAATTACCAACTGAGAAGGAACTAGGTCTCGGCCCAACTGTCTCAGCAAAACAGGCTCTCGGCGGCAAGTGGGCAGGCAGGACGTGCGACTGGGGTGAACAGGCTTGTGCTTCCCTGTTGCGGGGGCGTGTGAGACGAACAACAAAGGCTTCGAGCTGCGTCGCAAATCTACTATTCTGCGGTTGGACACGGTGAGTGCGCCCGGGCGAGGGAGGACGTGCAGCAGAGAAGAACTCGCTGGGCGAAGGGCGAACTGGTGAAGGATTGCTGCGTCGTGGCGGGATGCTTGCAGCTGCGATCAGCGAAAGGATGGGCATCGCAAGCGGTTGGGTGTGATGTGCTGCTGCGGCTCAGTTGGTGCTACGGCGCTTGGGCGACACGGCAGAGCTCAGGCGAGCGTTCGCTTGTGTAACAGCCCGGATTTTAGTTAAATATAAAATAAGGTTTAAAAGATGTTTTTGGAGGACTCGAACCCTCGACCTCAAAGAGAGATGGGAGTTTGGAATTAATTAAGGAAAATAAATGCGTCAACTTGGGTTTGAAGGAGGGAAGCCTTGGGAAGGGAATTTTAGATTTCCAAGCTTATTTAATTGGAGGAAGAAAAGATAAAAAGAAAAAAAAAAAAACACTCCTCTCGCAAACCCTCTCCCCACACCCTCCGCGCGCCCAACCTCGCCGTCGCGACCTGCCCGCCTCGCCGTCGCACTGCCCCCCACCCCCCGCCGCGCACCGTCAGCAACGGCCGTCGCGCCGCGACTGCCGTGCGCCCCGCCGCCGCTCGTCGCCGCGATCAGGCGCCCATCGCCGCCATCGCCGCCGCGCGCGCGTCGCCGCGTCGTCGCTCCGACCGACCGCACTTCGCGAGATCGCGCGTCAAAGACACCCACCGTGTCGCCGTCCGTCGTGCCTCGGCGTCGCCGCCGCGACGCCGCTCAGCTGAGCCCGCTCGCCTCGCGGATTTCGTCCGCGACACGACTCCCGCTCGGTACCCGCAAGACCATCTGCGTCGCGCGCCAAAGACGCCGATCGCGTCTGCCACGGCCGTCGGCCCGCCCGACGTCCCGCTGCCCAGACGCTGAGGGCCACGCGCCGCTTCTTGCACCAGCGCACAGACGCGCGCGCTTAGCGCGCCTCTTTGCACCAGCCCGCCAAAGCGCAGCCCAGTGGGCGACGATCGCCGCAGAAGAGCGGCTGCCGCTCTCGCACGCCCCGCTCGCACCACGCTTTGCCGAGCCTGGTGCCTTCTCGGTTGGTAAATTCGAGGTGACCCTTTGGACTTTTTGTGCTTTTTAATTCTTTGTTGGTTAACTAGGTTGATTTTTATTACTTGCTTAGGTTGTCGGGTTCGCTTAGAAGCTCGAGAGTCATCCGTTGATCGTTGGTTCTATTCACTTCAGGTAAGGATTTCTTACCGGGGTTGTGTGGACCCTGCGAATACTTTGATAGCATGCCATGTGTTGTGTTTGTATGGAATTTCTAGTGGATAGGTTGCTTGCTCTTTCTTGTTTCGGTGATTTTGTGCTTGCGATTCCTGATATATCCTGTTAGTTATCATGCTAGGAGTTAAATTGTCTCGGCATAACCGTGACCTTGTTATCCTGTTAGTGCCATGCTAGGAATTGGCGGATGATGTATAGTGTGAGAGATTGTAGAGGTAATGTAAGGACCCGACCCAAAAGGGGCTCTAAATGGGCCTTTACCCCAATGCATGTGTTGAAAATAAAAGACATTATGAAAAATATATTTTGGATCCCAAGTAAAAGCAGAAACATTCAACAACCAAAACATACATTTCTAAAAGCATACTACGATCAGAGATTTATTTAAACCATTAAAACAATCCACAAGTGCAAATATCTTTGGAATCCATAAAACGTAAGAAAACATCCCGGGCTCTGTGCCCGTCTACATGCATTCGGGGAAATAACAAAAGTCAAGAGTCATGATAAATAAAATAATCGGAGATGACAGCAGGATTCCATGATCACGGCTTCCCCTTGACCATCCTGTCTCCGCCTTGATTACCTGTGGAAAACCAGAAGAATAAGGGTGAGTAACGAATTACCCAAGAAGAATCCCCAACAGGGGTACAATACGATATACATGATCATCTAGAAGAATGTATGCAAGCCATGAGCACAAACATAGAGCGGAGCACATAGCTAAGTCCACACTTGGACCTCGGATGCCAACTCGTGGTCTTAGTCAGGAAAATACCACAACACACTAAACGCGCTATACGGGAACAAGTCCCGGCCTCGACTGACTCGCCGACACGAAAGGTGCACTAGCTCAAGATCCCGAGGAGCTCTCTGGTCGTATTTGTAATGAGCGTAAGGATGCACCGCGTGCTTCTACTGCACTATGGGGGTGCCAGGGTCTAGTGGCAAGTCGCCCATATCCGGATACCACGCCTAACTAAATCTACGGATCGGTGTCACCGACATAGGGGTGTGAGACACGGACACGTGAACTATGTCGGCTGCACCACCGCACCGAGGCTAAGGAGCGGGTCATGGTAGGCTTACACCAGAAGCCGTCCTTACCTTAACAGTGGCAATCAAGGGCTCTTGCCGAACACGGCGAGGGCGTGTTTGGTGCCGGGGACTAGGCATTGCCAAGTCATCATCCCGACCGTTGGGGCATCGCTTAGACTACCACCCTCACCCAAGATTGCGGGGCCTACCGGTTGGGATAGCTAATCCCCTCACGGGGTCCAAGGGCGAGAAGCTGTCTCGAACGTCCTTGCCATAGATGCAAGATACTTTATGCATCGGCCCGGATGATGCTATCTACCCGAATTCTAAACCTTAACAATAATAACAATTCAATCAATGCGATCCAATACGTGCTCAACAGATACAAGGAACCTAGCATGATACTACGAAGCAAGAACAGATATCGAACATGCTAGAATAGAACAACCTAGCATGGGCTAACATGAGAAACAATACAAGAGTTCATGCCGGTCAAGAATTCAGAACGGAGCACCTAGGGCTAAACATGCTAGTAATCATACACAGGCATACAAAACAACAATCACAAATATACCGCAGAGTCCACACAACCCCCGGTAAGAAATCCTTACCTTGGTGGAAGACTTCTACACACAAATCCTAAGTCATGCGGAACAATCCCGAGCTAGCGGCGGGAACCTATCAAACCAACAATAATCGGCATCTAAAATGTCTAAACAACAATAGAACGACAAGCTCGGCTCGGGAACTCACGCGCGACACGACGACACGAGCTTGGGGGCTGGCAAGCCGGGCACGGCAAGGTTGGGGCTGGCTGCTGCTGCACGCACGGCAGCGGGACACGCGCTGGCCGCTGCTGCTGGCGCACGGCACGGCAGGACACACGCGCGCGTGGCGCAGCGTCCGGCGGCGCGCGGCGTGGCGTCGCGATGCGACACGGCGGCGGCTCTCGCAGGGCTTGCGCGCGCGCGAACGTCTGGCGGCGCGCTGGCGCTGGCGTGTGACGAGCGACGCGACGCTGGCTGGCGCGCGGCGAGCAGCTCGGTGAAGGCCTCGCGCGCGCGGCGTCGGGCGAGCGGCTCGGGCGAAGGCCTCTGGCGCGATCTGGCGGCGCGGCGAGCGATCGGGCGATCTGTCGGCTTTGGACTGACGGCAAGGCTGCTAGGACGAGATCTGGGCATGCGTGGCCATTTGGGCGACGCGGCGACGGCAGGGCGATCTGTCTTTGCGCTATTTGGCCGCAATCAACACAACACACACAACACACCTCTTTTCACTTGGCCAAACGCACACCAAGCGGATGAGAAGAAGAAGAAGAAGATCAATACCTACCCGGAATGATGATGATCGAACCCAAGGAGATGCAAGGATGAAGAATCGGCAAGGCTATGGAGAGGGAGAGCTTGGGCGGCCAAGAGGGGATTTGGAGAAGAAGATGGAATAAACCTAATTCTATTCCATTTAACCAAATGTACCAAAACTCCAAAATCCAAGGTTAACTAAGATGTGATGCAGAAAGAGCAACAAGAGCACCTAATGGCTCAATTGGCACACATCTCTACAAGCTTCCCAAGAGACCCGTGTTCAAACCCCGGCTGCAGCACAATTTCCTTTATTTTTACTTTTGCATCAAACCTTGCTCAAACCAAACCTCAAACTCCTCCAAAAACCTACATAAAACCATCCAATAATTTTAGTATTTGGAAAAGACACAAGCGACCATGACGGCCCGACCAAATTACCAAATTAACCCTAGGGCATACGGAAGACCGGGAAGAAAAACACAGGTCGTTACAATATTCCCTCCTTTTTATGACTTTCGTCCTCGAAAGTCCTTAAGAACAAAACACTCGAGGGTAATGCAACCTCATCTCGTCTTCCCGCTCCCAAGTGGCTTCCTCGGAACCCCGATTCTTCCATCGAACCTTTACTAAACGAATCTCGCGATTACGCAACGTCTTGGTCTCAAAGGCAAGGATCCTCACCGGCTTCTCCTCGAAGTTCAAATCCTCATTCGGTGCAAAGGCTCAAAGTCCACAATGTGCGACGGGTCCGGCACATCTTGCCTCAACATCGATACATGAAAAACACTATGCACCACCGATAGTGACGGAGGTAGGGCTAACGGTAAGCAACTCTCGCCAATCCTCTCTAGGATCTCAAATGGACCAACAAAACGGGGACTCAACTTCCCACGCTTACCAAACCTCAAAACACCTCGCATCGGAGCAACCTTAAGGAACACATCTTGACCAACCTCGAACTCCAAATCTCGACGCGAACGTCGGCGTAACTCTTTCTCGCTCGCTCGAGCGGTCAACATACGAGCTCTAATCTTCTCGATTGCACCATTGGTCAAGCTGCAGTAACTCGGGACCCAAAACACGTCTATCACCAACCTCTTCCCTGAACACGGGGACCGATAACGCTTACCATACAATGCCTCGAATGGAGCCATCTCAATCGTCGATCGTAATCGTTGTTATAGGCAAACTCCATCAAATCTGAACATGGTCCCAAGCGCACGGGAAATCCAACACACAAGCCCTCAACATATCCTCGAGAATCGATTCACTCTCTCGGATCGACCATCCGTCCGAGGGTGAAAAAGTCTTTGGCGCACTCTGTGCCCAAACCCTTCGGGCGCTCTCGAGAAGCGAGAAGTGAACCGCGAGTCACGATCGGACACAATCCTCACCGGCACACCATGATAACGGATAATCTGCTCCAAAAGCAGTGCGCGCCTTTGTTCCACGGTATAAATGTCTCTACGGGAATGAAGTGTGCGCTCTTGGTCAAACGGTCGACTATCACCCAAATCGAGAGAACTTCCTCTGAGTCCTTGGCAAACCGGATATAAAGTCCATGGAGATCTCTTCCCATTTCCACTGGGGTACACTCGGTGGTTGCAACAAACCAGTGGCCTCTGCAGGTGCCTTCACTTGCGACAAGTGAGACACTGGGTGACAAACTCTGCCACATCTCTCTTCATTCCCATCCACGGAAGGTCCGCTTAAGGTCTGATACATCTTGGTACCCCGGGTGCCAAGCAAAAGGGGAACTGTGGGCCTCAGAGAGCAACTCTGCTCGCAAACACGCAATGTCCGGAACACACAACCGGCCTCTATAAGTCAACCCACATGTCTCGGTGAATACACAAAGTCAAAGTCACCGTCAAGATCGACTCTGTCAACCAATCTCTTAAGTGCGGGGTCACCCAAGCTGTCGTCTATAATCCATTGCCGAATCGGCCCGGTGAGCATACCAATCGAGCTACTGGCGGTAACCTCTCCCAACAACATCGCAACCTCGGCCCGCTCGAACTCTCTCGCAAATCGGGTGGGGAACTCAACAACGCCGCAGAGTGCGACGTCTTCCTACTCAAAGCATCGGCCACTACGTTGGCTTTACCGGATGGTACAAAATCTCGCATCATAATCCTTTACCAACTCTAACCATCTCCTCGCCTCATATTCAACTCCTTCGAGTAAGCAGATACTTGAGGCTCGGTGATCGGTAAACATCGAATCCGCTCACCATACAGTGTAATGCCTCCAAATCTTGATTGCAAACACCACTGCACGCCAACTCCATATCATGAGTCGGGTAGTTCTGCTCATACGGCTTGGTGACGGGAAGCATAGGCAATGACCTTCCCGTCTTTGCATCAACACACAACCTAATCCAAACTTGGAAGCATCATGAGACCACGAAACCACTGTCCCTCTCGGATCGCCAACATCAGTGCTAAAGTCAAACTACGCTTGAGCACGGCAAAGCTCTCATCACACCTCTTTGTCCCAAACAAACTCGACACCCTTCCTCGTCGGACGAGTGAGGGGCGAGGCTAAAGCGAAAAGTCCTTGACGCAGCAGACGGTAGTAACCTCCAAACCAGCAAAGCTGCGAATCTCGGCAATTGAAGTCGGCTTGGCCCATGAACTCACGGCCTCAATCTTCGCGGGGTCCACGGCTATACCATCTCTCGAAACCACGTGGCCTAGGAAGGCCACCGCTCCAACAGAAATCACATTTGGAAAACTTCGCATAAAGCCGGTTTTCCCTCAAAGCCGCCAATACTCGCCTCAAATGCTCTGCATGGTCTTCTTTAGACCTCGAATAAATCGAATATCGTCAATGAACACGATGACGGTTGTCAAAAATGATTTGAACACCCTATCCATCATGTCCATGAACGCGGTGGGGCATTGGTCAATCCAAACGACATAACCACAAACTCATAGTGACCATATCTCGGACACGAAAGTTGTCTTAGGAATGTCGGCATCCCCGATCCGCCGAATCGATGGTAACCGGATCTCGGATCTATCTTGGAGAACACGAAGCTCCTCGAAGCCGATCGAACAAATCATCGATCACGGGCAGCGGGTACTTATTCTTCATCATCACCTTATTAAGCTCGCGGTAATCAATACATAAGCGCATAGAACCATCCTTCTTTTTCACAAGCAGGCCGGTGCTCCCACGGGGACACACTCGGACGGATGAACCCTCGGTCTAACATCTCCCGCAGCCTGAATCTTCGTTCCTTTAACTCACGTGGCGCCATGCGACGGAGCCTTCGAGATAGGGAGGGTCCACGGCTCGAGCTCAATAATGAAGTCAAACTCTCTCTTTGGGGCAACCCCGTAACTCCTCAGAAACACATCCGCGAACTCCTGCATGATGGCTTTGATCAACAGAGGGCGAGAGGCGGCTCTTCCCGCACAACTTGGCTAGGTAGCCCCAAGCTCCATGAGCTAGCAAACGACGAGCTTTCCACGGTGACACCATCGGGCGGGCAAACTCCCCCTGGACTCCACGAAACTTAAAGTGGGTGAGCCGACTGGCGGTCGAACACTACTTCTTTCCGGTGGCGGTCAATCAACGCGTGGTTAGCGACTAACCACTCCATACCAAGAATCACATCAAAACCGCTCATAGGCGGAACTATGAGCGTAGCCACAAGCAACTCTCCGGATATCTCGATCCGGCCATCCTTAATCTTATCTCTAGCCAACATACTAACTCCGAAGGAGTTGCATGAGATAACTCAAAACCTAGAGGCTCTAGTCTCAACTTAGCATGCTCAAACAAACAACACAGATACAAATGAATGCGTAGAACAGAATCAAACAAGACAAATGCGCGCGGTGATCTAAAACAAGAAGCGTACTCGCCACAGCGGCATCCGTGACGCTCGGCCTCTGACGGTCGTAGCAAACACCGACCTGCTGCTGCTACCTGGCCGAGGACAGAAACGGATCATATGACCCTCTTTACCACAACGAAAACACACTCTGGGCCCCGCACGCAAGCTCGGTGTGGGTCCTCCCGCAAGAAGCACAAGCGGGAACTCGCACGGGACCGCCCGGGCGCGAGGTGAAAGCGGATCGGGGCCCTATCGCCGATCCCGTTTTGGAATCGCCTTCTTGGCGGCGCCTGGCCGCCACCCCTAAACTCAAACTTCCTCTCTTCGCCCCACTGCGGTGGAGCAGACGCCAGCTGAACGAGGCGGCGACAATCCGCTCAACAGGATACTTCCCATTATAAATGGTGGCTAATCGCTTTGCTCTAGCATAAGTGTCGGGGGCACGAGCCACGACATCCGGGAAACACCCGCCTCAATCCAGATATGAACTTCCGAATCTTGACTCTGGGGTGGCAATCAAGCGAGGAGCAAAATATCCATACTCACGAGAACTTGCGCTCATATTCCTCAATGGTATCAGAACCCCCGCTTGGAGTTCGGAAGAGCTCCACCATCTTCTCTTGAGCCTCATCACCGATGAACTTTACCTTGAACTCGGCCTTGAAGAACTCCCGGGTAGCGGGTGGAGACCCGGTGTGGTCTCTCGCTCAAGGTGGACTCCCACCACCATCTCATTGTGCCTCCCGGCACATGAGCCGCACATCTCGGCCTCTCGAATATCGGGGCACACCATGATCGGGAAGGTGTACTCCAAATGGGCAATCCACACAGGCTGCGCTAACGCATCACCGGTGGCATCAAACTTCTCGGGCTTCCACTTCACAAAATCCTTCACCACCTACCCAATTCCTCGGCACCTCTCGCCATATCGCCTCTGGGGCTACTTGCTCTCGAGGAGCCTGGAGGTGCTCTTGAGCTCTCTTTGAACCAATCGAGTCATTTTGCTCGATCCGGGCTCGGGACTCTTCCCCATTGCCGCAGCGCCAACAAGGCACAGGTCTCGCCCTCTGGTCACTCAACACGGCGACCATAAAAGCCCTCATAGACTCAAAGAAAATCTGCTCCGGGAGCGATCTCACGGCGCTCGATCGCCTCAACGCCCGCTCTAGGCGTAACAGAGGAGCTGGCTGGTGGAATGCCATCGGTGTCGGCTTGGGACGATGTCCTGCGATGTCGAGATCCGATCCACGATACCTCGACCGCTCTCGAACCTCCTCTCGATGCAGACGGGTGGTAGCATCTTTGGCGATCTACATCCAAACCAACAACGAATCAAAACACGCTGTCACCATTCCACAACACCAAACAAGGCATACACTAGATGATAGGTATTGTAAATTCTTAACCCTTTTCCTTTCTAAAACAATAAATCTAGGCGCACTGATGGTACCGCCAGAGTGCCGTGATCATGGAAAAACGACCTACAACAAAAAGGTCGGGCCTCACAGAATCTATGACTCGAGCTCGATACCAAGCTGTAAGGACCCGACCCAAAAGGGGCTCTAAATGGGCCTTTACCCCAATGCATGTGTTGAAAATAAAAGACATTATGAAAAATATATTTCGGATCCCAAGTAAAAGCGAAACATTCAACAACCAAAACATACATTTCTAAAAGCATACTACGATCGAGAGATTTATTTAAACCATTAAAACAATCCACAAGTGCAAATATGCTGGAATCCATAAAGCGTAAGAAAACATCCCGGGGCTCTGTGCCCGTCTACATGCGATGGGAAATAACAAAAGTCAAGAGTCATGATAAATAAAATAATCAGAGATGAAAGCAGGATTCCATGATCACGGCTTCCCCTTGACCATCCTGTCTCCCGCTTGATTACCCGTGGAAAACCACGAATAAGGGTGAGTAACGAATTACCGGTAAAGAATCCCCAACCGGGTACAATACGATATACATGATCATCTAGAAGAATGTATGCAAGCCATGAGCACAAACATAGAGCGGAGCACATAGCTAAGTCCACACTTGGACCTCGGATGCCAACTCGTGGTCTTAGTCCAGGAAAATACCACAACACACTAAACGCGCTATCACGGGAACAAGTCCGGCCTCGGCTGACTCATCATCGATCACGAAAGGTGCACTAGCTCAAGATCCCGAGGAGCTCTCCTGGCCGGTGTATTTGTAATGAGCGTAAGGATGCACGCGTGCTTCTACTGGACTATGGAAGTGCCGGTCTATTGGCAAGTTGCCCATATCCGGATACCACGCCTAACTAAATCTACGGATCGGTGTCACCGACATAGGGTGTGAGACACGGACACGTGAACTATGTCACTGTACTCACCGCACACCGAGGCTAAAGGCGGGTCATGGTAGGCTTACACCAGAAGCCGCCCTTACCTTAACAGTGGCAATCAGGGCTCACCGAACACGCCGAGGACGCGGCGGCCGGGGACTAGGCATTGCCAAGTCATCATCCCGATCGTTGGGGCATCGCTTAGACTACCACCCTCACCCAAGATTGCGGGGGCCTACCGGTTGGGATAGCTAATCCCTCACGGGGTCCAAGGGCGAGAACTGTCTCGAACGTCCTTGCCATAGATGCAAGATACTTTATGCATCGCCCGGATGATGCTATCTACACCGAATTCTAAACCTTAACAATAATAACAATTCAATCAATGCGGTCCAATACGTGCTCAACAGATACAAGGAACCTAGCATGATACTACGAAGCAAGAACAGATATCGAACATGCTAGAATAGAACAACCTAGCATGGGCTAACATGAGAAACAATACAAGAGTTCATGCGATCGAGAATTGACGGAGCACCTAGGGCTAAACATGCTAGTAATCATACAGGCATACAAAACAACAATCACAAATATACCGCAGAGGTCCACACAACCCCGGTAAGAAATCCTTACCTTGGTGGAAGACTTCTACACACAAATCCTAAGTCATGGAACAATCCCGAGCTAGCGAGCGGGAACCTATCAAACCAACAATAATCGGCATCTAAAATGTCTAAACAATAATAGAACAAGCAAGCTCGGCTCGGGAACTCACGCGGCACGACGACACGAGCTTGGGGTCTGCGCAAGCCGGCACTGCGGCAAGGTCTGGGCGCGGCCGCGCTTGCTGCACGGTGACGGCGGCAGACACGCTACTGGCCGCTGGCTACTGCACGGCTTGACGGCAGCGGGACGACGCGCGCGGCGAAGCGCAAGGCGCCTGCGAAGCGGCGGCGGCGTCGGCGTGCGATGCGGCACGGCGAGCGAGCAGCAGGCAGGAGCGCGCGCGCGGCGAACGCTCGAGCGAAGGCGCTGGCGGCGCTGGCGTGGCGGCAGCGACGCGGACGCTGCGGTGGCGCTGCGGCGAGCAGCTTCGGGTGAAGGCCTCTGGCGCGCGAAGCGACGGCGAGCGGCTTCGGGCGAAGGCCTCTGGGCGCGATCTCGGCGTGGCGGCGAGCGATCGGCGTCTGTCTTCTGGACGATTTAACGGCAAGGCTGCTAGGACAGATCTGGGCGTGGCGAGTGACCGGGTGGGCGTGCGGCGGCGTGGGCGTCAGGCCGCTAGCTAATTTGGGCTTCACTCGGGTGGTTGCAATCAACACAACACACACAACACACCTCTTTTCACTTGGCCAAACGCACACCAAACGGATGAGAAGAAGAAGAAGAAGATCAATACCTACCCGGAATGATGATGATCGAACCCAAGGAGATGCAAGGATGTAACGGCCCAGGTTTTCGTCCCAGTCTTCCAGGTATGCCCTAGGGGTATTTTAGTAATTTGGTCGGGCCGTCAGGGCCGTTTATGTCTTTTTCCAGTTGCTAAAATTATTGGATGGATTTATGAAGGTTTTTTAGGCTTTGTGGTTTGGTTTGAGCATGGGTAGATGCAAAAGTAAAAATAAAGGAATTTGTCTTTGCAGTAGGGGTTTGAACCTGTGTCTCTGGGAAGCTTGTAGAGATGTGTGCCAATTGAGCCATTAGGTGCTCTTGTTGCTCTTTCTCGCATCACATCTTAGTTAACCTTGGATCTTTGGTGTTTGGTGCATTTGGTTAAATGAAATAGAAATTAGGTTTGTTGTGTTTTCTTCTCCAAAAGAGTTGTGGCCGCCCAAGCTTTCTCCCAAGCTCTCCTTGCCGATTCTTCATCCTTGCAGCTCCCTTGGATCGTTCATCATCATTCCGGGTAAGTCTTCATCCTCTTCATCTTCTCGATTGGGTGTTCTTGTTGGCGAAGGTAAGGAGAAGAGCTTGTGTGTGTGTGTGTTTGTAGCAGTCGCCCAAACATGCCCAGATTCGCCCGCCAAAGCAAGCCGAGCCGCCCGGATCGCCTAGCAAAGAAGCCAGGTGCCCGAGATCAGATCGCAGAAGAAGAAGAGCACGAGCCGCCTGCATCCGCCAGCCGTCGCGCCGTCGCGTCGCGTCGCGCGCGCTCTTTGGCAGCCAGCGCGCGCCGCGTCGCGCGCGCGCCAGCGCGCCGCTCGCTGCGCGTCGCGCGCGCGCGCGCGTCGTCGCGCCGCGCCTCGCGCCAGCGCGCGCTTGTCTCGTCCGCTTGCTCGCGCCCGTGCGCTGCGCCCGGCCCGGCCGTCCTCAGCGCTGCGCAGCCTAGCCTGCCGCCTCCTCGCCGCCCGTCGGCGCCAGTGTGCGGTCCTCGCGCCTATCGGCCCCTCTCTGCGCCCGTCAGCGCCAGCAGCAGCCTCGCCGCCGTCTTTTGCCGTCTGCGTGTCGGATCGTGCCGTGTGAGTGCCCCGAGCCGAGCACGCTTGTTTTATTATATTTTTAGGGCTATGATTGTGATTTCTATTGTGTTTGTTAGGTTCTCGTTAGCTAGCTCGGGATCGATCGCAGTGTAGGATTTTGTGTGTAGTTGCCCCCGGCCAAGGTAAGGATTTCTTACCGGAGTTGTGTTGTAAGAACCCGACCCAAAACATGGTCCTAAACCTGGGATCTTACTCAGCATGCAAGTTAAATATGATAGCAAGCGGTTTAGAGCTTATATTTAAAAATCTTTCAAAAACATATGAGAAGGGGAGCCCTTAAAACATAACCAACAATTTAAGTTTAAACAATCCAACAAAGTAAAACATCACGGCGAGTGTTTAATAAAATGTACAATACAATTTAAGCAACGTTTTAAACAATGTTCCCCTAGGACTCTTGTCCATCTACATTTGAATAAACAATGCAATAATAAAAGACAGAGTGCTGGCGGTTCCCCATGATCAATCGGCTCCCTCCGCTAGCCCTCCCGGTGTTATCTCGAGTTACAGAAAGATAAATAAGGGTGAGTATAAACATACTCAAGTAAGAATCCCCAACCGGGGTACAATACGATACATCACCATCTAGCACCTCAATATGCAAGCAAATAGCTACCAACACGGATCATAGCTCAACGAGCTCATAACACAAGATCTGGAAACATCGGAAGTCTCTTACTTCCGGAATCATCGGAAGTCTCCTACTTAGGCCTAATGATTGGTTCTCATAACCAATCCGGGACATCTCCGAGGGTCTTTCTCCTCGGCCAATTGATCACTCAAAAACCAATCCCAAGATGTCCGACACCCTCGAGGGTCTTTCTCCTCGACCAATTGATTAGCTCAAAAGCCAATCCCAATGGGTGTCCTCAAGGGCCTCTTACCCTCGCTAACACTCTGGACTATCGGGAGAGTACCCATGATCGGCTCTAAAGCTGGAAGGCTGGTGTACTCACGAACATTAGCAGGGAGCTCTCCGAACCGGCTACTAACGCGTGTGCGCGCACACCGCATGCTCTTCTTCGCAACCGGCGTAAAATGCGGGGCCTAAGGGCAAACTCACGCGGGCGTGCACGCATGCCTAAGACTCGGAAAGCGGTGTCACCGAACACGGTGAGTGCGAGGCCCTCGGCACTCATCTGCGCGGCACTGTACCACCGACACTGAAGCTAAGAACCGCAAGGCGCAGCTTGCACCGTTGGCGGGGTTCCGCTCTAGCGAGCTACAAACTAGGCTTATGCCGATGTGGTAGCTACATCCACATCGGCCGCCGGGGAAGCAATGTATGCGTTATGCTTCGCTCTACTCCCGACCGGTGGGGACAAAGCACGTTATGTCCGCTCTCACCTCACGGATGATGACAAACCCTACTACTCTATCCAAGAATACCGAGTAAATCAATGATTCTGGCTAGCAAGCAATGACCGACATCAATCACGTTTACCTAGCATGATACTACAACTTAAGCAGGGAATCACAAGCATCTTTGGAAGAACAAACCTAGCATGGCACTAACATGTAAAATCAACAAACATGCTAGCAAGAGATCAAACAAAGCCGCCTATCACTATCATGCTCATAACAATCAACAAACATACAAGGCACAATCGAGACATATCGCAGGGTCCACACAACCACGGTAAGAAATCCTTACAGGACAAGCGAGAAAATAATCATAACTCAACCAAGCGATCCTCGAGCCTCTAATCGAACCCAAACAACCTAAACATAAAATAAAGTAGCCAAATCACATACATAAAAAAACAGCCCAAATAAATCCCTAAACAAAGACCAACAAATCAAAGGCCCAACGAAGAAAAGACTCGGGAAATACCATCCGAGAAGCCACAAGGCTCGGGCCAACCAAAGACACAACAGCAGGTGGCAAGGCGCAGCCTGTACGCTGGCGCATGGCGCAGCACGCAGCGGCGGCGGCGCTGCGCAGCAGCGGCGCGCGCGGGGCGGCTAAAGGTGCACGCGGCGCGAGCGCGAGCTTGGCTCTGGGCGGCGACACACTGGCGCGGCTTGAGCAGAGGGGCAGCGCGCGGGCGGCGCGCGCGCGGCGACGCGACGCGATGGGCTCGGGGCGCTCGGGGAAGGCACGACGACCTGCGGGGCGAGCGACTTCGGCACGGAGGCGGCACGGGCGATGCCGATCTGGGCTCGGCGCGACCTAGGCGACACACGAGACGGCACGGGCGAAGCGATCTGGGCTCGGCGCAACAAAGGGCGAGGCGACGCGATCGGACGCGCAAGGGTGGCTCGGACGCGCGCGGCATGGGTGACTGGGCGGCTCGTGCGAGGGCGCGGCTAGGGCTGGACGATGCAACGATCCTGGCGCACTGGGTGGCGATGGAGTGCGTCTGGTGCGGCGAGAGCTAAGCGAGGGCTATCTTTGGGGTGCGGCGGCGATGCGGCCAGGAGTGGTGCGGCTAGGGCATGGCTGGGTGGCTAGGGTTGGGTCTTCTTGGTGAGGTCGGCTAGGGAGAGAGAGAGAGAGAGAGAGAGAGAGAGAGAGAGAGAGAGAGAGAGAGAGAGATTGCAAAACAAGGGGAAAGGGACTTTCTTGATTTTTCTTCCCTTTTTCCTAATTAAAACAAGCCTTAAAGTCCTTAAATCCCCTTTCGGCTTCCTCCTTGAGACCCAGGTGAAGCAACCTTTCCCAAACAATAACTCTCACATAAAACAAACTCCCAAATCATCTCTAAGGGCACAGGCTCGAATCCCAAAGGAAACACCCAAACAAAGATCACTTTGCCCAAAACCCAAATCACAACCAGAACTCCCAAACGAATACCCCAAACATCTCGGGACTCATGACCACCAACACACAAGCCTCAACGAAGGCGGGAGAGCGCCTCGAAGCCCGAAAATCCACAAATCCTATCAGGGAGCAAAAAGACCAAAATACCCCTAAGGGTCAAAGCAGCTCTAACGGCCCAACCGAAACCATCAAATCGAGGCAGGAAGCACCTCGAGGCTGGAATAGAAAATCGGGCCGTTACAATACTCCCTCCTTTTAAGACTTTCGTCCTCGAAAGTCCTAAAACGAAACGACTCTAGGAAAACTCCAATGTTTCCTAGCCAACTGAACTTCTCGGCCAAAACAACACTAACCCTTCTCTGAAAACCAAACCCTCTTGGGTTCTCAAAGGCTCAAAGCCACAAACTATCTCAACCAAGAGCCGAGGAACACAAAACTTGCTTCTTTGTCAACGACGGGGCAAAGCTAACCACCGCTCCAATCCGCTCAAGGATCTCAAAGCCCTACAAACTTGGCGCTTAGCCAAAACCCCGCTAAACCAACACGGAACACCTCTCAGCGGTGTTACTCTCAAAGAAACCGCGGACTCGGCACAAACTCCAAAACTCAACGCCACGCATTTGGCGTAACTTCTCTGAATGCCCACAATCGATAACAAATCGCCTCAACACAACGCCAAGTGGCCAAACAATCTGAACCTCTCGGGTTCCGAGAAACCAAACGGCCTACTCTTTCTTCACAAGAGACCCAATGAACCACAAGGCTTGCCTAAAGCCTTAACGAAAAACAATCGAACCACCAATGGCGATTGATCCAAAAGCGCAGACTTTTCCCACTAGCACAAAGTGAAACTTCAGCCACGGCCAACCCTAAATGGCCAAAAACCAGGTGCATGAGCTCCACTCGGCCAAGCCAACAACTGGAGCCTCTCACAACGGCCGAACACAAACTTTTCCATTCAAACCTACTAGGCGGCCAAAAAGAACATTGCCGGGCAAGGAAACACCCAACATTCCTCTCATGGAAAATCTCGGCAAAGAAGGACCAAACCCTCACGGGGCTACCCGGCCAACACACAACGGCTTGAGGAAAGCGGCCCAAAGGCTAACCAACCAATGCCACGGCACCTCTGCGTGCCAACACACTCAATCGAGGCTCGGCTATTCGCCAGCCGCGAAAGCTCGACAACTAGAAACAAAGCCCGAGGAGGCCTTGCTCGTGCAGAAACTCAACTCAAGCTCAACTCTTAAAGTGGTGGCCACCGCTCTTGCGGGGACAAACAACTTTTCGCTTGCTAACAACACAATGCGGGGACCCTCTCATTTGGGCTAACCAACTGCGCTACTCGATCAACTACACAACTCAGAGCTACGCTGACTACCCAACGGAACGATTTCCCAGCCAAGCAAAACTCTAAAGGGCGCGAACATCACACACGCTCGCCGACTTGCTCAAACCCAAGGGCAACATCAACCAACTCTCTTGGAAGCAACACCCAAGGAAACTCAACCGATTGGACCACCAATCTAGAACTAGCCGAACTTACTCAACCACCGAGGAGGAATCAACTCCCAAAACAACCGGACTAGGAACGAATCCTCGTGGCAACGTCCTGCTGGCTCGAACCGAGCAAGCTCTTGAAACATCAAGAGAACCAAATCTTGGTCAACACCAAGCACCAACTAACCTCCAAAACCAAACAAGCACTAGCTTGCTAGATCGCCAAATGTGCAAGCAACTCACCCAAGGAACACTGCTCGGGTCTAAGCGAGCTCTGGAAAGGCTCTCACAACTAGAGATCCTGTGATCACCCTCCGACACACACACGGCCGACAATGATCTAACAATCAACCGGCTATGCGGGCACAACCCTCTCCAAAGATCTCAACTACGTTGGCCAACTCCAACTTGGAAACCAAGGGAACCGGAAACGCTACAGAGGCGTCATCCTCCTACTCAAAGCAACAACCTCAACATACCTTCTTCTTAAGGTAAGGATCCGAACAGACTTTCTTAGCCAAAACGATCGTAAAGCTGCGCGGCTTGCCACAACCGCTCTTGTTCGGTTCCAATTGAAGTCTAACCGTGGCAAGGACCAACTAGCAAAACTTGCTTAACCAACGGCGGCAAGAACGAGCACGACATCCTTATAGCCAAAGCTAGGCACTTGCCAAGAACTAAAGCCTTGACACCTCAAAGATCGAAAGCACTGGGTCCTCTACACGAACCTCTCGTGGTTTTCCAAACATAAACCACTTTAACGAGCTACGCAAAAAGTGCCGGGTGCACACGGCTCCAACTTGATCTCTTAAGATCCAAAGCCAACAAGGGCTCTCACACGGGCAACTTTTGCCTCCAAACAGAGCCATAACAAACAAGGGAGCAACGAGAGTTCAAACCCACTCGGGGCCAACTCACCACGAAAAGCCACATTGGCCAACTTACTCTTACAAGCGCAAAACCACACCAAGCTAACATTCCTCGAAACAATGAGCTCACTAAACGGCGCTCCGATCACCATCCAACTCATGGCTCTAACACTCGATCAACCACGCATCCACGATGCCAACACTAACCATACTAGGGCGACTCAAAGGGTAGCCGAATCATGCTACCATCAAGTGGCTCACGGGCTCCCAACACAAAGCGCGAGAACTCGAGCGCGCTAGCTCTTAATGACCTAAAGCATCCTTTACACCCAACTCTCAGAGATCCCGAGCAGCTCCTACTTTCCCTCGAAAACCTCAAACTTGTAGTCCTCGACTACCACCGAGCTAGATCTCTTAAGCAACCCAAACAGTGCAACCTCGGGAAAAGGGTACAAGACAAGCGGGGATGCTAAACTCTGGGCAGCCATGGAACCACCTGCACCAAAAGTGCCAACTGGCCTGAAACTAGGCCTCCTCTCAAAGCTTGGTGCCAACAGGCACTACATCCATTACCACACGAATCAGCCTCAAACGAGCTTTATGCCCCTCTGAGAATAGGGAAAGTCACTCTCCAAGTGACGGGGCAATGGCACTCAGCACAGGAGTCCAAACACTCGAGCAGCCTAATCTCTGGCATCTCGACCAACAGACTTGCCACGGCCTACTCCTGCATCCCACTCGATGCTCAACAAAAGCTCAAGCCAACTCCTCGGGTGGCAACAACTAGTTCCACACTCGGAACATCCAAAACAAAGAGGGTTCCACTCTACTAGCCCGCCGAAATCCACAGATGGATAAAACCCTGGCAAGAAAACTCCACACTACACCCTGGCTACGAGGGTACAAAGAGAACTGGCTGCAAAACAACAAAGAGGCTTGCAAGAGGGGCACAGATGTCTCTACATCCGCCTCAAGCCACTAACACGGCAACTTGCCAATCAATCGGGCGATGGTGGAGACTCGCTAGTCCACCTCTCTCAAGGGACTACCACCACCAGCTGCGGAATCAACAAAGACGGAACGGCTCACCTCGGCCTCGAACGAGCAAGAGGGCATCCCAACACACGGATGCTAAACTCAAACCGCCAACCGCTTTACTACTAGCGGTAGGACTTTCTAATACATCAAGCTCTACAGGCATCCACTTGCCAAACAGGCGGCTCCATCAACGCCAACAAACTCAATCTGCATAAACCTGCTGATCAAGCCCTCCAGGAACCTCCGGCTACGAGAGCTACTGGGGGAAAATCTTTGAAACAAACTCTGTCGGTGGGCTATCCATGCTCGGGACTCGCCACGCGCTACGAACTGCGCCTGGGTCTTTGCTCTGTGATAGCTAAAGACCTGCCATCAAATCTCACATGGCTGGAGCACACTCTGCTCAAGGAGTCATACTCTGAGGCGTGCTAGCCTCTACCCCCTCCTCTAGGCAACTCAACTGCCAGGGCCAACTCTTGGCCAAAGGGCTAAACAACCCTGGGACGCGGCCTCAACATCAACAAGATCAATCCAACCCCTCGGTCAGACATGCCAAGCGTCCTGCTCCTCTGAGTGCAATCAACATACTGGCGATCTGCACAAGGCACCTCCACCCTCTCACTAGGGGAGAAACCAACAACTAGGCCACAAATGGCCTATGGGAGTCTAATCTCTGCCTCCCTCTGAGTGCGATCGACACTGCGGCGATCCGCACAAAGCAACAAAACTGGCCCACACGGGGGCTCTCACTGCTCATCAAACTACTCGCACTGCGGAAAAGTTGACATGATGGCTCTCTAAGCCCAAACCAACAACGAGTCAGAACCTGCTCGTCTCCGCTCCACAACTCTACACATGCATAAAAGCTAGAAGAAAAGTATTGTAAATTCTTACCCCTTAACTTAATTGAACTCAGACAAACCAAGCGGCCGTGGAGTGCTGATGATCATGGGAACAACAACCTACAAAGCAGAGTTAGTCTACGAGAATCTATGACTCGTGCTCTCGATACCAACTGTAAGAACCCGACCCAAAACATGGTCCTAAACCTGGGATCTTACTCAGCATGCAAGTTAAATATGATAGCAAGCGGTTTAGAGCTTATATTTAAAAATCTTTCAAAAACATATGAGAAGGGGGAGCCCTTAAAACATAACCAACAATTTAAGTTTAAACAATCCAACAAAGTAAAACATCGGCAGTGTTTAATAAAATGTACAATACAATTTAAGCAACGTTTTAAACAATGTTCCCTAGGACTCTTGTCCATCTACATGTTTGAATAAACAATGCAATAATAAAAGACAGAGTGCCGGCGGTTCCCCATGATCAATCAGCTCCCTCCGCTAGCCCTCCGGTGTTATCTCGAGTTACACGAAAGATAAATAAGGGTGAGTATAAACATACTCAAGAAGAATCCCCAACAGGGGGTACAATACGATACATCGACCATCTAGCACCTCAATATGCAAGCAAATAGCTACCAACATGGATCATAGCTCAACGAGCTCATAACACAAGATCTGGAAACATCGGAAGTCTCTTACTTCCGGAATCATCGGAAGTCTCCTACTTAGGCCTAATGATTGGTTCTCATAACCAATCCCGGGACATCTCCGAGGGTCTTTCTCCCTCGGCCAATTGATCAGCTCAAAACCAATCCCAAGATGTCCGACACCCTCGAGGGTCTTTCTCCTCGACCAATTGATTAGCTCAAAAGCCAATCCCAATGGGTGTCCTCAAGGGCCTCTTACCCTCGCTAACACTCTGGACTATCGGAGAGTACCCATGATCGCTCTAAACTGGAAGGAACGGTGTACTCACGAACATTAGCCCGGGGAGCTCTCCGAACCGGCTACTAACTTGCGTGCGCGCACACCGCATGCTCTTCTCGCAACCCGGCGTAAATGCGGGGCCTAAGGGCAAACTACGCGGGCAGCACGCATGCCTAAGACTCGGAAACGGTGTCACCGAACACAGTAGTGCGAGGCCCTCGGCACTCATCTGCGCGCACTGTACCACCGACACGAAGCTAAGAACCGGCCAAGGCAGGCTTGCACCGCTGGCGGTGGTTCCGCTCTAGCAGCTACAAACTAGGCTTATGCCGATGTGGTAGCTACATCCACATCGGCCGCCGGGGAAGCAATGTACGTTATGCTTCGCTCTACTCCCGACGGTGGGGACAAAGTACGTTATGTCCGCTCGGCCTCCGGATGATGACAAACCCTACTACTCTATCCAAGAATACCGAGTAAATCAATGATTCACGGCTAGCAAGCAATGACCGACATCAATCACGTTTACCTAGCATGATACTACAACTTAAACAGAATCACAAGCATGGAAGAACAAACCTAGCATGGCACTAACATGTAAAATCAACAAACATGCTAGCAAGAGATCAAACAAAGCTGCCTATCACTATCATGCTCATAACAATCAGCAAACATACAAGGCACAATCGAGACATATCGCAGGGTCCACACAACCACGGTAAGAAATCCTTACCTGGGACAAGCAGAAAATAATCATAACTCAACCAAGCGATCCTCGAGCCTCTAATCGAACCCAAACAACCTAAACATAAAATAAAGTAGCCAAATCACATACATAAAACAGCCCAAATAAATCCCTAAACAGCAGCCAACAAATCGGGGCCCAACGAAGAAAAGACTCGGGAAATACCATCCGAGAAGCCACAAGGCTCAAGCCAACCAAAGACACAACAGCAGGCCGGGCGCTGGGCCTGCGCAGCAAGCGCGAGCACGCACGCAGGCGCGGCGGGCGGCGCGCGCAGCGCTGGCGCTACTGGGCGGCAAAGGTGCGGCAAGGCGAGCGAGCGCGCCTGGCTGGCGGCGCGGCACACGGCGCGGCTTGGCAGAGGACGGCGCACGGGCGCGCGCGCGAGGCGACGCGACGCGATGGGCTCGGGGGCGCTCGGGAAGGCACGACGACCTGCAGGGGCGAGCGACTCGGCACGGAGACGGCCTGGGCGATGCCGATCTGGGCTCGGCGCGACCTAGGCGACACGGAGACGGCCTGGGCGAAGCAGATCTGGGCTCGGCGCAACAAGGGCGAGGGCGACGCGATCGGACGCAGGGGTGGCTCGGACGCGGCGCGGCATGGGTGACTGGGCGGCTCTGGTGCGAGGGCGCGGCTAGGGGCTGGACGATGCAACGATCCGGGCGCACTGGGTGGCGATGGAGTGCGTCTGGTGCGGCGAGCTAGCGCGGGGCTATCTTTGGTGGGCGGCTTTCGATGCGGCCAGGAGTGGTGCGGCTAGGGCATGGCTGGGTGGCTAGGGTTGGGTCTTCTTGGTGAGGTCGGCTAGGGAGAGAGAGAGAGAGAGAGAGAGAGAGAGAGAGAGAGAGAGAGAGATTGCAAAACAAGGGGAAAGGGACTTTCTTGATTTTTCTTCCCTTTTTCCTAATTAAAACAAGCCTTAAAGTCCTTAAATCCCCTTCCGGCTTCCTCCTTCGAGACCCGGTGAAGCAACCTTTCCCAAACAATAACTCTCACATAAAACAAACTCCCAAATCATCTCTAAGGGCACAGGCTCGAATCCCAAAGGAAACACCCAAACAAAGATCACTTTGCCCAAAACCCAAATCACAACCGAACTCCCAAACGAATACCCCAAACATCTCGGGACTCGCATGACCACCAACACACAAGCCTCAACGAAGGCGAGAGCTGCCTCAAGCCCCGAAAATCCACAAATCCTATCAGGGAGCAAAAGACCAAAATACCCCTAAGGGTCAAAAGCAGCTCTAACTTGCCCAACCGAACCATGGCCCGAACCGGAAGCACCTCGAGAAGGCTGGAATAGAAAATCGGGCCGTTACAATACTCCCTCCTTTTAAGACTTTCGTCCTCGAAAGTCCTAAAACAAGCTTGACTCTAGGAAAACTCCAATGTTTCCTAGCCAACAGAACTTCTCGGCCAAAACAACACTAACCCTTCTCTGAAAACCAAACCCTCTTGGGTTCTCAAAGGCTCAAAGCCACAAACTATCTCAACCAAGAGCCGAGGAACACAAAACTTGCTTCTTTGTCAACGACGGGGCAAAGCTAACCACTGCTCCAATCCGCTCAAGGATCTCAAAAGCCCTACAAACTTGGCGCTTAGCCAAAACCCCGCTAAACCAACACGGAACACCTCTCAACGGTGTTACTCTCAAAGAACCGCGGACTCGGCACAAACTCCAAAACTCAACGCCACGCCTTTGGCGTAACTTCTCTGAATGCCCACAACCGATAACAAATCGCCTCAACACAACGCCAAGGTGGCCAAACAATGAACCTCTCAGTTCCAGAAACCAAACGGCCTACTCTTTCTTCACAAGAGACCAGTGAACCACAAGGCTTGCCTAAAGCCTTAACGAAAAACAATCGAACCACCAAGCTGGCGATTGATCCAAAAGGCGAGACTTTTCCCACTAGCACAAGTGAAACTTCAGCTACGGCCAACCCTAAATGGCCAAAAAACGAGCATGTGCTCCACTCGGCCAAGCCAACAAGCTGGAGCCTCACAACGGCCGAACACAAACTTTTCCATTCAAACCTACTAGCAAGCTGGCAAAAAGAACATTGCAGGCAAGGAAACACCCAACATTCCTCTCATGGAAAATCTGGCGAAGAAGGACCAAACCCTCACGGGGCTATCAAAGAACACACAACGGCTTGAGGAAAAAAGCAGCCCAAAGGCTAACCAACCAATGCCACGGCACCTCTGTGCCAACACACTCAATCGAGGCTCGGCTATTCGCCAAGCTGCGAAAGCTCGACAACTAGAAACAAAGCCCGAGGAGGCCTTGCTCAACAGAAACTCAACTCAAGCTCAACTCTTAAACTGGTGGCCACCGCTCTTGCGGGACAAACAACTTTTCGCTTGCTAACAACACAATGCGAGGACCCTCTCATTGGGCTAACCAGCTGCGCTACTCGATCAACTACACAACTCAGAGCTACGCCGACTACCCAACGGAACGATTTCCCAGCCAAGCAAAACTCTAAAGGGCGTGAACATCACACACGCTCGTGACTTGCTCAAACCCAAGGGCAACATCAACCAACTCTCTTGGAAGCAACACCCAAGGGAAACTCAACCGATTGGACCACCAATCTAGAACTAGCCGAACTTACTCAACCACCGCAGAGGGAGGAATCAACTCCCAAAACAACCAGACTAGGAACGAATCCTCGGGCAACGTCCTGCGGCTCGAACCGAGCAAGCTCTTGAAACATCAAGAGAACCAAATCTTGGTCAACACCAAGCACCAACTAACCTCCAAAACCAAACAAGCACTAGCTTGCTAGATCGCCAAATCGCAAGCAACTCACCCAAGGAACACCGCTCGGGTCTAATCGAGCTCTGGAAAGGCTCTCCACAACTAGAGATCCCGTGATCACCCTCCGACACACACGGTCGACAATGATCTAACAATCAACCGGCTATGCAGCACAACCCTCTCCAAAGATCTCAACTACGCTGGCCAACTCCAACTTGGAAACCAAGGGAACCGGAAGCGCTACAGGAGGCGTCATCCTCCTACTCAAAGCAACAACCTCAACATACCTTCTTCTTAAGGTAAGGATCCGAACGACTTTCTTAGCCAAAACGATCGTAAAGCGCGCGGCTTGCCACAACCGCTCTTGTTCGGTTCCAATTGAAGTCTAACCGGGGCAAGGACCAACTAGCAAAACTTGCTTAACCAACGGCCGAGAACGAGCACGACATCCTTATAGCCAAAGCTAGGGCACTTGCCAAGAACTAAAGCCTTGACACCTCAAAGATCGAGCACTGGGTCCTCTACACGAACCTCTCGTGGTTTTCCAAACATAAACACTTTAACGAGCTACGCAAAAAGTGCACCGGGGTGCACAGCTCCAACTTGATCTCTTAAGATCCAAAGCCAACAAGGGCTCTCACACAGGGCAACTTTTGCCTCCAAACAGAGCCATAACAAACAAGGGAGCAACGAGAGTTCAAACCCACTCGGGGCCAACTCACCACGAAAAGCCACATTGGCCAACTTACTCTTACAAGCGCAAAACCACACCAAGCTAACATTCCTCGAAACAATGAGCTCACTAAACGCGCTCCGATCAGCCATCCAACTCATGGCTCTAACACTCGATCAACCACGCATCCACGATGCCAACACTAACCATACTAGGGCGACTCAAAGGGTAGCCGAATCATGCTACCATCAAGCTGGCTCACAGGCTCCCAACACAGCGCGAGAACTCGAACGCGCTAGCTCTTAATGTGACCCTAAAGCATCCTTTACACCCAACTCTCGGAGATCCCGAACAGCTCCTACTTTCCTCGAAAAACCTCAAACTTGTAGTCCTCGACTACCACCGAGCTAGATCTCTTAAGCAACCCAAACAGTGCAACCTCGGGAAAGGGTACAAGACAAGCGGGGATGCTAAACTCGGGCACCATGGAACCACCCGCACAAAAGTGCCAACCGGCACGAAACTAGGCCTCCTCTCAAAGCTTGGTGCCAACAGCACTACATCCATTACCACACGAATCAGCCTCAAACGAGCTTTATGCCCCTCGAGAATAGGGAAAGTCACTCTCCAAGTGACGGGGCAATGGCACTCAAAGACAGAGTCCAAACACTCGAGCAAACCTAATCTCTCGGCATCTCGACCAACAGACTTGCCACGGCCTACTCCCCGCATCCCACTCGATGCTCAACAAAAGCTCAAGCCAACTCCTCGGGTGGCAACAACTAGTTCCACACTCGGAACATCCAAAACAAAGAGGGTTCCACTCTACTAGCCCGCCGAAATCCACAGATGGATAAAACCGGCAAGAAAACTCCACACTACACCACAGCTACGAGGGTACAAAGAGAACTGGCCGCAAAACAACAAAGAAGCTTGCAAGGGGGCACAGATGTCTCTACATCCGCCTCAAGCCACTAACACGGCAACTTGCCAATCAATCGGGCGTGGTGGAGACTCGCTAGTCCACCTCTCTCAAGGGACTACCACCACCAGCTGCGGAATCAACAAAGACGGAACGGCTCACCTCGGCCTCTGAGCAGCGAGGGCATCCCAACACACGGATGCTAAACTCAAACACAGCCAACCGCTTTACTACTAGCGGTAGGACTTTCTAATACATCAAGCTCTCTACAGGCATCCACTTGCCAAAATCGGGCGGCTCCATCAACGCCAACAAACTCAAGCGCATAAACCTGCTTTGATCAAGCCCTCCAGGGAACCTCCGGCTACGAGAGCTACCGGGGAAAATGCTGAAACAAACTCTGTCATTTGGGCTATCCATGCTCGGGACTCCTCGCCACGCGCTACTGAATCGCGCTCGGTCTTTGCTCTGTGATAGCTAAAGACACGCCATCAAATCTCACATGGTGGAGCACACTCTGCTCAAGGAGTCATACTACGAGGCGTGCTAGCCTCTACCCCCTCCTCTAGGCAACTCAATCGCGGGGCCAACTCTTGGCCAAAGGGCTAAACAACCACGGGACGCGGCCTCAACATCAACAAGATCAATCCAACCCCTCGGCCGAGACATGCCAAGCGCCCCGCTCCTCCGAGTGCAATCAACATCTTGGCGATCGCACAAGGCACCTCCACCCTCTCACTAGGGGAGAAAACCAACAACTAGGCCACAAATGGCCTATGGGAGTCTAATCTCGCCTCCCTCTCGAGTGCGATCGACACACATTGGCGATCCGCACAAAGCAACAAAACGCGCCCACACGGGGGCTCTCTCACCGCTCATCAAACTACTTCGCGATTGCGGAAAAGTTGACATGATGGCTCTCTAAGCCCAAACCAACAACGAGTCAAAACCGCTGCGTCTCCGCTCCACAACTCTACACATGCATAAAAGCTAGAAGAAAAGTATTGTAAATTCTTACCCCTTAACTTAATTGAACTCGGACAAACCAAGCGGCCGTGGAGGCCGATGATCATGGGAACAACAACCTACAAAGCAGGTTAGTCTACAGAATCTATGACTCTGCGTGCTCGATACCAACTGTAAGAACCCGACCCAAAACATGGTCCTAAACACAGGATCTTACTCAAGCATGCAAGTTAAATATGATAGCAAGCGGTTTAGAGCTTATATTTAAAAATCTTTCAAAAACATATGAGAAGGGGGAGCCCTTAAAACATAACCAACAATTTAAGTTTAAACAATCCAACAAAGTAAAACATCCACGGCAAGTGTTTAATAAAATGTACAATACAATTTAAGCAACGTTTTAAACAATGTTCCCTAGGACTCTTGTCCATCTACATGCTTTGAATAAACAATGCAATAATAAAAGACAGAGTGCCTGGCGGTTCCCCATGATCAATCGGCTCCCTCCGCTAGCCCTCCCGGTGTTATCTCGAGTTACAGAAAGATAAATAAGGGTGAGTATAAACATACTCAAGAAGAATCCCCAACCCGGGTACAATACGATACATCACCATCTAGCACCTCAATATGCAAGCAAATAGCTACCAACATGGATCATAGCTCAACGAGCTCATAACACAAGATCTGGAAACATCGGAAGTCTCTTACTTCGGAATCATCGGAAGTCTCCTACTTAGGCCTAATGATTGGTTCTCATAACCAATCCCGGGACATCTCCGAGGGTCTTTCTCCCTCGCCAATTGATCAGCTCAAAAACCGATCCCAAGATGTCCGACACCCTCGAGGGTCTTTCTCCTCGACCAATTGATTAGCTCAAAAGCCAATCCCAATGGGTGTCCTCAAGGGCCTCTTACCCTCGCTAACACTCTGGACTATCGGGAGAGTACCCGCGATCGGCTCTAAAGCTGGAAGGAACTGGTGTACTCACGAACATTAGCCCGGGGAGCTCTCCGAACAGGCTACTAACGGCGTGCAGGCGCGCGCACACCGCATGCTCTTCTCGCAACCGGCGTAAATGCGGGGCCTAAGGGCAAACCACGCGGGCAGCACGCATGCCTAAGACTCGGAAACGGTGTCACCGAACACGGTGAGTGCGAGGCCCTCGGCACTCATCTGCGCGGCTGTACCACCGACACTGAAGCTAAGAACCGGCCAAGGCAGCTTGCACCGCTGGCGCGGGGTTCCGCTCTAGCGAGCTACAAACTAGGCTTATGCCGATGTGGTAGCTACATCCACATCATTTGCCGGGGAAGCAATGTACGTTATGCTTCGCTCTACTCCCGACCGGTGGGGACAAAGTACGTTATGTCCGCTCTCGGCCACCGGATGATGACAAACCCTACTACTCTATCCAAGAATACCGAGTAAATCAATGATTCACGGCTAGCAAGCAATGACCGACATCAATCACGTTCACCTAGCATGATACTACAACTTAAACAGGAATCACAAGCATGTTGGAAGAACAAACCTAGCATGGCACTAACATGTAAAATCAACAAACATGCTAGCAAGAGATCAAACAAAGTCGCCTATCACTATCATGCTCATAACAATCAACAAACATACAAGGCACAATCGAGACATATCGCAGGTCCACACAACCACGGTAAGAAATCCTTACCTGGGACAAGCAGAAAATAATCATAACTCAACCAAGCGATCCTCGAGCCTCTAATCGAACCCAAACAACCTAAACATAAAATAAAGTAGCCAAATCACATACATAAAACAGCCCAAATAAATCCCTAAACAGAAGCCAACAAATCGGGGCCCAACGAAGAAAAGACTCGGGAAATACCATCCGAGAAGCCACAAGGCTCGGGCCAACCAAAGACACAACAGCGGTGGTGGGGCCGGGGCTGTAGCGATGCAGGCGCAGTGCGACGCACGCAGGTAGGGGCGGCGGCGCAGCACGCGCGCGCTGGGCGAAGCAAAGGTGCACGGCGCGAGCGCGAGAGCTCGGGGGCGACGCACACCGCGCGCTTGACAGAGGGGCAGCGGCGCGCGCGCGCAGCGCGCGGCGCGCGACGCGATGGGCTTGGGGCGCCGAAGGCACGACGACGACTGCAGGGGCGAGCGGCTTCACGCGAGAGCGGCACGGGCGATGCCGATCTGGGCTCGGCGCGACCTAGGCGACACGGAGACGGCCTGGGCGAAGCAGATCTGGGCTCGGCGCAACAAGGGCGAGGGCGACGCGATCGGACGCAGGGGTGGCTCGGCACGGCGCGCATGGGTGACTGGGCGGCTGGTGCGAGGCGCGGCTAGGGCTGGACGATGCAACGCATCCGGGCGCACTGGGGTGGCGATGGAGTGCGTCTCGTGCGGCAGCTAAGCGAGGGCTATCTTTGGTGGGCGGCCGATGCGGCCAGGGAGTGGTGCGGCTAGGGCATGGCTGGGTGGCTAGGGTTGGGTCTTCTTGGTGAGGTCGGCTAGGGGAGAGAGAGAGAGAGAGAGAGAGAGAGAGAGATTGCAAAACAAGGGGAAAGGGACTTTCTTGATTTTTCTTCCCTTTTTCCTAATTAAAACAAGCCTTAAAGTCCTTAAATCCCCTTTCCCGGCTTCCTCCTTCGAGACCCGGCTGAAGCAACCTTTCCCAAACAATAACTCTCACATAAAACAAACTCCCAAATCATCTCTAAGGGCCTGGGCTCGAATCCCAAAGGAAACACCCAAACAAAGATCACTTTGCCCAAAACCCAAATCACAACCGAACTCCCAAACGAATACCCCAAACATCTGGGACTCATGACCACCAACACACAAGCCTCAACGGGCGAGGAGCGCCTCGAAGCCCTGAAAATCCACAAATCCCGCCCGGGAGCAAAAGACCAAAATACCCCTAAGGGTCAAAACAGCTCTAACGGCCCAACCGAACCACTGAAACTGAACCGGAAGCACCTCGAGAACTGGAATAGAAAACTGGGCCGTTACATGTGTGGACCCTGCGATGTTCTATGTGATTGTTGTTTGTATGTTTGTTTGTGATTATCAGCATGTATAGTTTAGGTGCTCTTTTCTGAATTCCTGACTAGCATGACTTCGTATGTTGTTCTCTCATGTTAGCCCATGCTAGGTTGTTCCGTTCTAGCATGCTCATATCTGTTCTTGCTTCGTAGTACCATGCTAGGTTCGTTGTATCTGTTGAGCACGTTTTGGATTGTATTGGATTGTATGTTATTGATATGATAGGTTAAAGTGTAGGTAGGTAGCATCATCCGGGCCCGATGCATAAAGTATCTTGCATCCATGGCGGGGACGTCGAGACAGTTCTCCGTCCCTCGACCCCGTTAGGGTTTAGCTAACCCGACCGGTAGGCCCGCAATCTTGGGTGAGGGTGGCGCATCGTTAAATGCCCCAAGCGGTCGGGATGATGACTTGGCATTGCCTTGTCCTCGGCGGTCGGCACGTCCTCGGCGTGTTCGGCCGTAGCCCTTGATTGCCACTGTTAGGGCAAGGACCGCTTCTGGTGCAAGCCTATCACGGCCGGTTCCTTAGCCTCAGTGCGGTGGTTCAGCCGACATAGTTCACGTGTCAGGTCTCTCACACCCTATGTCGGTGACACCGATCCGGAGATTTAGTTAGGCGTGGTGGATGGACATGGGGCGGCTTGCCACTAGACCGGCACCCCATAGTCTGCGCAGAGCACGCGGTGCATGCTTACGCTCATTACAACAGCGACCGGAGAGCTCCTCGGGATCTTGAGCTAGTGTACCTTTCGTATCGTCGATGAGACAGCCGAGGCCGAGACTTGGTTCTCGTATAGGGCGTATTGTGTGGTGTGGATTATTCCGGACTAATACCACGAGTTGGCATCCGAGGTCCAAGTGTGGACTTAAGCTATGTGCTCTATTATGTGTTTATGTTCACACTTGCATACACTCATCTAGATGACCATGTGCATCGTATTGTACCCGGTCGGGGATTCTTCTTGAGTAATTCGTTACTCACCCTTACTTATCTTCGGGTAACCATGGCGCGAGGCGAGGATGGTGAAGGAGGAGCTATGATCATGGGAACGCGTCTTTGTCGTCTCGACTTTTTATTTCTATGACTCTTGTCTTTCATTTTCCCCCTGAATGCATGGACGCAGACACGAGCCCTAGGATGTTTTACGAATGATTTTGTGGATTCCCGCTTTATTGAATTTGAGGATGTTTCAAATGTTTTAATAAATCTCCGATCGAGAGTGTACGTTTTGGAAATGTATTTGCCTTGAAAGCAGTTTCAACAAACTATATTGATTCTCGATTGAACCTTGATTGTTTTGTTTTAATTGGGAATCTAAAAACTTATTTGCATATTATCCTTTCCTTTGAATGTATGCATTGGGGTAAAGGCCTATTTAGAGCCCCTTTTGGGTGGGTCTTTCTGATTGGTATCGAGCTCGAGTCATAGACTTTGTAGACCGACCTTTTGTTGTAGGTCGTCTTTCCCATGATCACCAAGCACTCTGGCAGGTCATCAGTGCGCCTAAGTTTTCTGTTTTAGAAAAGGGTTAAGAATTTACAATACCTTTCATCTAGTGTATGCCTTGTGTAGTGTTGTGGAGCGGAGACGAGCGAGGTTCGACTCGTTGTTGGGTTGGGCTTAGTGAGCCATCATGCCAACTTTCCATGATCTGCGCAGCAGTTTGTTTAGCGGCTTGTTGAGGTATCCAGATAGATCCGGATGCCCCGGGACATCGTTCGAGAGGGAGGCGAGCTTAGACTCCCGTTGGCCATTTGTGGCCCGATTCTTTGCCGCTTCCCCTAGTGAGAGGGTGGTGGTGCTTCGTGCAGATCGCCAAGATGTTGATCGCACCGCAGGAGCAGTGGCGCTTGGCATGTCCGACCGAGGAGTTGGACAGATCGTGTTGATGTTGAGGCCGCGCGTCAGGGTTGTTAGGCCCGCATGCCGATTTGGCCCCGGCGATTGAGTTGCCTAGAGGAGGGGGTAGAGGCTAGCGGCGCCTCAGTGAGACTCCTTGAGCAGAGTGTGCTCGGCCATGAGAGATCGATGGCGAGTCTTTAGCTATCGAGAGCGGAGACCAGCGCGATTTGTAGCGCGTAGTGAGGAGTCCGGGCACAGATTAGCCCGGTGGTGAGTCTGTTTCAAAGCATTTTTTTTCCCCAGTAGCTCTTGTAGCCCCGGAGGTTCTCGGAGGGGATGATCAGCAGTTTATTCAGATGAGTTTGTTGGCGTTGTTGGAGACGCCTGTGTTGGCAAATGGATGCCTGTAGAGCTCGATGTTTTAGTAAGTCCCACCGATAGTAGTAAAGTAGTTGGCGAGTTTGAGTTTAGCATCCGTGTGTGGGATGCCCTGCTGCATTCAAAGGCCGAGGTGTGCGTTCTGTGTTGTTTGGTTCATCGGATGGTGGTGGAAATCCCTTGTGAGAGGTGGTCTAGCAGAGTCTCCACGATCGCCCGATTGTTTGGCAAGTTGCCGTGTTAGTGGCTTGAGGCGGATGAAGGGTCATTTTTGCCCCCTTGCGAGCTGTTGTTGTTTAAATGACCCGCTTCCTCGGATGTTGATTTGGTAGTAGTAGCACTTGAGGTGCATTGGTTGGTGTGCCACTTTGGCACTAAGTCCTGGTTCGGAGCTTGAGTTTGGCTTGGCATAGCAGATGGTTCTATGCCGTCGGAGTTCAACACACTTCTTTAGCCATTGGATCCATTTATGGAAAATGCACTTGTTTAGGTCGTGCAAGAGGGCTAGTTCGGTGGTAGTTGAAGGACCACAAGTGAAAGGATGTTCGAGAGGAGCTGGAGCCTCTTCCCGGTGTTTCCGGGGTCGAGTAAGTCAACAGGTTGGCGGGTGGCAAGTGTTAGTGCGTGTGAGTCTCACGCTAGTGCTAAGGCCAAGAGATCTTTGTGGTTGGTAGTGCGGTCCACTACCTTCGGGTGCCTAAACTCGAGTTGAGTGAGCATTGTAGATGCGAGTTCGGTCCAGCAGGGAACCATGAGTTGGATGCCCGTGAGATGAGTTGGATGCTCTCGAGATGAGTTGGATGCTTATGAGATGAGTTGGATGCCTATGAGATGAGTAGGGCGCCTTATGTGTAAGCGCACTTGGTAGAGTCTTGGTATAAAGTAAGTTCGGTTTGGCGTCGTTATGTTTTAGCAGAGCAAGGTTGCCACCTTGCTTGAGTATCGTGTGAAGATGGAACTTTTGGTGTTCCTTGGATTGTTTGTATCATTGCCGGGAGTTATCGTTGCTTTGTGGAAAAGCGCTTGTTAGTCTTGGATCTCTAAAGGAAGGTTGGGAGTTGTGCACACAAGTGTGTTTTGTGTGGTTCGTTAAAGTGGCGAGAGTTTGAGATCCATGTAGGGTTTGCTTTGGAGATCTCGTGCTCGGTTCCTTGAGAAGTGGGACTCGGTGGTTGTTGTAAGGCTTCGGTTGAGGTGGTAAGGATACCGTGCTCGTGGTATCAAGTTGTTGCTTAGGCAAGATTTGTTAAGTTGGGCCTAAGCTTGGTTGGCGGATCTTCTTGTTGATCGTTGGTTGGAGTTGGTTGGAAACCGAACAAGAGCGATGGTAGCTAAGCCGCGTGGTTTCGATCGGCATGGCTAAGAGAGTTGTTCGGATCCTTCCTTGGGTAGAAGTTATGTTGTGGCTGATGCTTTGAGTAGGAGGATGACGATTCTCGTAGCGTTTGGGTCCTCTAGGTTCCCAAGGAGTTGGAGTTGGCGGCATGGTTGGGATCTTTGGAATTGGAGTTGTTTGTTCGAGCGCTTGTATGCGTTAGATCGTATGCCTAAGAAGCAGTGTGTGTGTCGAGGGGTTGCCGAAGAACCCTAGGTTGTGGAGAGCCTCTCCAGAGCTCGGTCGAGCCCAGCTAGTGAGTTTCAGTTGGCTAGGCTGAGGCGTGTAGTTTGTAGCCTCGGTGGAGTTGCTAGCTTGATCTTGGTAGACTAGCAAGCTAGTGTTTATTTGGAGTAAAGTCGGAGTGGTTTTTCGGTGTGGTGGCAAGTTGATGCTTGGTGTTGACCAAGTGTGGATTGAAGTTGCTAGAGTTTAGTTTTGCTCGTGGGGGGCGAGTGGTTTGTGCCATGTTGGTTGTTTTTTTCCTGTTTCCAAGATGTTGAGTTGCCCCGTTTGGCATTTGGAGGTTCAGTCTGAGATGGACCCTTGTTGTGCCCCGTGAGATTAGATGTTGTTGCTCTGGTGGAGCAAGGCGGTGGCGTATGTGGAGTTCTCTGTCCGTTGGTTGTCTGCTTGTAGGAGCCGTTTCCTTCGGGGAGTTGTCAGGTTACTCCCTTGGTCTTGGAGTTAATGGTGGAAGCGCTAGCTTGAAGGAAAAGTTTGTTGGCTGCTTGGAAGTAGTCGTCTGTCCAGTTAAGCGGATTCTTGGAGGGTGTTCTAGAGGCTGCAGTAAAGGTTGTCCTGCCTCTTATGAGTGTTTGGCCTAGTTGGTTAAGATTTTGTGTGTTGGCATGGAAGATGTTGCACCTTTGTAGTGGAAGATCTCCTTTGTATCAGTTGTGGGTTGAGGTTGCACCATTGTGGCTGGATTAGGTCCGGACTTATCGAGGATCCTTGTGGCTAGTGTAGCTTGCACTCTGCCGACCATTGTTGGTATTCTTGTTCTTGGTAGTTGGTGTTGACCGGGTAGTGGAGTTCCAGTTATGAAGTTTCGGTGGGAAGGTGCATTAAGCCTAAGCTTGAGGGTTAAGCTGTATGTGTTATCGTTTGGACTTGTGAGATGTGTTTCATATTTGAGGCGAGCTTTGTTCCGTTGTTTGCACGGAGGTAAGTTTAGTGGATGGAGCCCCTGCGGGGCCTGGTTGTTTGCAAGTTGTCTTGCCCGACTAGTGATTTGAGTCGAGCTAGAGATGAGTGGATTGGCATAGCTATGCGATTGTAGTTGTTTGAGCTTCCTAGTTCGTAGCACTCAAGTTGTTGGATTGTAAGTTTCCGTGTGGGGGAGTGTCGGCTAGTTGAGGTTGTTGTGTGAGTTCGGATTTTTGGAGTATTGACTTGATGAGCTAGAGCTCGCACCTCGGTTGTTGTGAGATGCCATTTCTATGGAGTAGAGGCATGTCGGTTTGAGGTTGGAGATGTTGCCATTAGGGTGTGGCAACAAAGGTTTGTTCTAGGCGGTGCGTGGGCGAACCGTGATTCAGAGAGTGTTCTTAGAGGCTTATGAGCCGAGTGCGATTCTGTAGTGTTTTCACCCTTTTTTGTCCGATGGTCTTTTGGGAGGAGTGAGCGCAGATCCTCTGAGCTTGTTGCGAGTTGGTGTTTCCGTGATTAGCGGCGGGAGACCAGTGTGGTTTTAGGAGGTTGCCTTGAGTAGCGATTCGTGGTCGATTCTTGTGGTTCCATTGAGGCATTGTATGGTAAGTGTTGCGAGTCTCTAGTCTTTGTGAGAAAAGGTTGGTGGCCGTCGGTGTTGTTTTGGGTCTGTGTTCTTTGCGATTGACGGAGGTGTTGTGCAAGAGGTTGAGCTCGTTTGTGGTTAGCTTCAGCGAGCAGCATGAAAGTTTCGTCGATGTCCGCGTCGAGTTTTAGAGTTTGAGGTTGGACGGTCGTGCGTGCTTTTAAGATTGTGCCGTTGTGAGTTGTGTTGAGTTTTGGTAAGCGGGAGAAGTGGAGTCTCTGTTGTTGGACCATTTGAGATTCTCGAGAGGATTGGCGAGTTGCATATTGGTTAGCTTTTTCGGTCAATGTCGGCCGTGTGCGGTGTTCTCATGTATCGGTGGGAGGCGGTATGTGTCGGACCCATTGCTCATTGTGGACTTTGAGCCTTTGCGGTGATTGAGGATTTGAGCTTCGAGAGGAAGCTGTGAGTATTCGGTCCTCGAGCGAAGGCGTTGCATAATCGTGAGATCCGTTTGGTAAAAGTTCAAAGTGGAGGAGTTAGAGTTGAGAGGAGGCCGCTTGTGAGCGGGAAGGCGGGATGAGATTGCGGTATCTGTCTTTGTTTTGAGTCTTAAGGACTTTCGAGGACGAAAGTCATAAAAAGGAGGAATATTGTAACGGCCCGTGTTTTCGCCCCGATCTTCCGGTATGCCCTAGGGGTATTTTAGTAATTTGGTCGGGCCGTCAGTGGCCGTTTATATCTTTTTTCGATTGCTAAAATTATTGGATGGATTTATGAAAGGTTTTGAGGCTTTGTGGTTTGGTTTGAGCATGGGTAGATGCAAAAGTAAAAATAAAGGAATTTGTCTTTGCAGTGGGTTTGAACCGGGTCTCTGGGAAGCTTGTAGAGATGTGTGCCAATTGAGCCATTAGGTGCTCTTCTTTGCTCTTTCGCATCACATCTTAGTTAACCTTGGATCTTTGGTGTTTGGTGCATTTGGTTAAATGAAATAGAAATTAGGTTTGTTGTGTTTTCTTCTCCAAAAGAGTTGTGGCCGCCCAAGCTTTCTCCCAAGCTCTCCTTGCCGATTCTTCATCCTTGCAGCTCCCTTGGATCGTTCATCATCATTCCGGGTAAGTCTTCATCCTCTTCATCTTCTCGATTGGGTGTTCTTGTTGGCCGAAGGTAAGGAGAAGAGCTTGTGTGTGTGTGTGTTTGTAGCAGGCTGCCCAGCATGCCCAGATCTGCCCAGCAGCAAGCCCAGGCCGCCCAGATCGCCTAGCAGCAAGCCCAGGCTGCCCAGATCGCGCAGCCAGAAAGAGCACCGAGCCGCCCAGACCCGCCCGGCCCGATGGGCGCGGCCGTCGCGCGCGCGCTTTGAGCAGCCAGCGTCGCGCGCCAGCGCGCCCGCTCCTCGCTGCGCGTGCGCGCGTCGCATCGCGTCGCGCCTCGCGCCCGGCCGCGCTTATCTCGTCGCGCCCGCGCGCGCGTGCGCTGCGCCCGGCGGCCCGTCCGCGCGGCAGCGCGCGCAGCCAAGCGCCGCCGCCTCTGCCGCCCGTCGGCGCCCAGTGTGCGGTCCTCGCGCCTATCGGCCCCCTTCTCGCGCGCCGTCGGCGCCCAGCAGCCCAGCCGTCTTTGCCGCCGCGTGTCTGCGTGTCGATCGTGCCGTGTGAGTGCCCCGAGCCGAGCACGCTTGTTTTATTATATTTTTAGGGCTATGATTGTGATTTCTATTGTGTTTGTTAGGTTCTCGTTAGCTAGCTCGGGATCGATCGCGAGTGTAGGATTTTGTGTGTAGTTGCCCCGGCCAAGGTAAGGATTTCTTCTGAGTTGTGTGGACCCCTGCGATGTTCTATGTGATTGTTGTTTGTATGTTTGTTTGTGATTATCAGCATGTATAGTTTAGGTGCTCTGTGCAGAATTCGACTAGCATGACTTCGTATGTTGTTCTCTCATGTTAGCCCATGCTAGGTTGTTCCGTTCTAGCATGCTCATATCTGTTCTTGCTTCGTAGTACCATGCTAGGTTCGTTGTATCTGTTGAGCACGTTTTGGATTGTATTGGATTGTATGTTATTGATATGATAGGTTAAAGTGTAGGTAGGTAGCATCATCCGGGCCTGATGCATAAAGTATCTTGCATCCATGGCAGGGACGTCGAGACAGTTCTCTCGTCCCTGGACCCCGTTAGGGTTTAGCTAACCCGACCGGTGAGGCCACGCAATCTTGGGTGAGGGTGGCGCATCGTTAAATGCCCCAACGGTCGGGATGATGACTTGGCATTGCCTTGTCCCGGCGATCGGCACGTCCTCGGCGTGTTCGGCCGCCAGAGCCCTTGATTGCCACTGTTAGGGCAAGGACCGCTTCGGTGCAAGCCTATCACGGCCGGTTCCTTAGCCTCAGTGCGGTGGTTGGTGACATAGTTCACGTGTCGAGGTCTCACCCTATGTCAGTGACACCGATCCAAGAGATTTAGTTAGGCGTGGTAGAGTGGACATGGGCAGCTTGCCACTAGACCCGGCACCCCCCATAGTCTGCAGTAGCACGCGGTGCATGCTTACGCTCATTACAGCGCCGACCGGAGAGCTCCTCGGGATCTTGAGCTAGTGTACCTTTCGTATCGTCAGTAGACAGGCTGAGGCCGAGACTTGGTTCTCGTATAGGGCGTATTGTGTGGTGTGGATTATTAGGACTAAGACCCGAGTTGGCATCCGAGGTCCAAGTGTGGACTTAAGCTATGTGCTCTATTATGTGTTTATGTTCACAGCTTGCATACACTCATCTAGATGACCATGTGCATCGTATTGTACCCCGGTCGGGGATTCTTACTGAGTAATTCGTTACTCACCCTTACTTATCTTTCAGGTAACCATGGCGGCGCGAGGATGGATGGTGAAGGAGGAGCTATGATCATGGGAGCGTCTTTGTCGTCTCTCGACTTTTTATTTCTATGACTCTTGTCTTTCATTTTCCCCTGAATGCATGTACGAGACACGAGCCCTAGGATGTTTTCTCGAATGATTTTGTGGATTCCCGCTTTATTGAATTTGAGGATGTTTCAAATGTTTTAATAAATCTCTTATCGAGTGTACGTTTTGGAAATGTATTTGCCTTGAAACGAGTTTGACAAACTATATTGATTCTGATTGAACCTTGATTGTTTTGTTTTAATTGGGAATCTAAAAACTTATTTGCATATTATCCTTTCCTTTGAATGTATGCATTGGGGTAAAGGCCTATTTAGAGCCCCTTTTGGGTCGGGTCTTTACAAAGGATGAAGAATCGGCAAGGCAATGGAGAGGGAGAGCTTGGGCGGCCAAGAGGGGATTTGGAGAAGAAGATGGAATAAACCTAATTCTATTCCATTTAACCAAATGCACCAAAACTCCAAAATCCAAGGTTAACTAAGATGTGATGCAGAAAGAGCAACAAGAGCACCTAATGGCTCAATTGGCACACATCTCTACAAGCTTCCCAAGAGACCCGGGTTCAAACCCCATACAAAGACAATTTCCTTTATTTTTACTTTTGCATCAAACCTTGCTCAAACCAAACCTCAAACTCCTCCAAAAACCTACATAAAACCATCCAATAATTTTAGTAGCTGGAAAAGACACAAACGACCATGACGGCCCGACCAAATTACCAAATTACCCCTAGGGCATACCTGGAAGACCGGGAAGAAAAACCTGGGTCGTTACAGGTAACTAGCGCGTCCTGCTCGGGGAAGGCCCCGATGGACAACCGGAGGTGTAAGACCCCGATGGGCATCCTAGGTGTGTAAGTCCCCGATGGGCATCACTGAGTTGGAGGTGTAAGACCCCGATGGGCATCCTAGGTGTGTAAGTCCCCGATGGGCATCACTGAGTTGGAGGTGTAAGACCCGATGGGCATCCTAGGTGTATAAGTCCCGATGGGCATCACCGAGTTGGAGGTGTAAGACCCGATGGGCATCCTAGGTGTATAAGTCCCGATGGGCATCAGCGAGTTGGAGGTGTAAGACCCGATGGGCATCCTAGGTGTATAAGTCCCGATGGGCATCAGCGAGTTGGAGGTGTAAGACCCCGATGGGCATCCTAGGTGTATAAGTCCCGATGGGCATCACCGAGTTGGAGGTGTAAGACACGATGGGCATCCTAGGTGTATAAGTCCCCGATGGGCAACACCGAGTCCTAGGTTGTGTTAGGCTCGAAGGACACCCGGTGTGGAACCTAGGGTAGTGGTAGTATGTAAGCCTCGAATAGGCAAGCCCCAAGAGTGACGTTCTGTTGACCCATCTGTTTGCTCACGAGTCATTGCATGGTTGCATGTCCGTGTGCTAAATGATATGTTTTCGTATTGTACCCCGGTTGGGGATTCTTCTTGAGTAACTCGTTGCTCACCCTTATTTTTCTGTGGTTTTCCACGGGTAACTTGGGACATCGGCGGGATGGCTAGGAGGAGGCAATTTGGATGATCATGGATAGTCGACTACTGGGATGCATGTTCTTTAATTGTTTTCTTTATGATTTAGCATGTAGTGGGACTTGAGTCCCTAGGGAAACACTCAAACTATTTTATGGTTCTCGTCATCAGTACTCTTATTTGTTTTTAAGAAAAGCAATCGATCAGTCTAATTACTCTTGATTTTTACATTGGCTTTTGTGGTTTGTTTAAAGTTTTGTTGATTGCAAAAGTTTTAAATTATTCTGATTGGATGGTGTTTTACATTCCTAGACATGCATGCTAAGTAAGGATCTAGGTTAGCGACCGCTTCTTTGGGTCGGGTCGTTCTGATTGGTATCGATCGAGCCAGAGTTATAGGTTACGTAGACTGACTGCAGATTGTAGGTTGTTTTCCATGATCATCAGCTCTCATGACCATCGGTATGTCAGAAAGTTTAAGGTTAAGGGTTAAGAATTACAATACCATTTGCACCTTGCATGTATATGACTTGTTGTTGAGGAGCAGGAAAAGCGAGTTACGACTCATTGTTCGTTTGAGTGTAGATTGCCGTTATGCCGGTCACTCGTAGAGGCGAGGAGGCTCGAGGCCGACCAGCCGGGGCATTCGTATTGATTCCGACACACGGAGAGGATGTCGTCCAAGCCGATGTCGATGTTAGGCCGCCTCTGAGGCCCTTCTGGCACGTGTTGCCCGGTGAGGGCGTGGAGGCAACTTCGGCCTCGGGAGGTCGCACCGGGAGTTGCTTTTGTGGAGTCCATGAGGGCTCTTATGTTTGGGTTCTTTGTCGACCGGAGGGCCGAGCAGAGGGTGAGACGCGAGCTCTGTTAGCCGCATTGCAGAGGAGGAGTCTCGGATTGAGATAGAGCGGTGACCGAGTTAGTTCAATGAGAGGCTGCAGTGCCACCAGAACCGCCTTGGCTCGGCGAGAGCCAATTGTGAACGAGGCCGTTGTGGCAGAAGGTGCTGAGGATTTGGGCAAGTGGCTAAAAGATCTCGTCAAATGGAAGCCGGAGATGTTTAGTGCCCCTGGAGAACCACTGGTGGTAGCCAGGTGGATTGCCGAGCTAGAGTATACTTTTATGGTAATGGCTTGTCCTGAGGTGCAGCAAGCTCGATGTGCAGCTCATGCGTTAGCTGGAGCGACTAAGTGGTGGTGGGATTCCACCTTGAGTGAGAGACCCGTGGTCTCCCCCCCACACACGGGAATTCTTCAAGGTGAGTTCAAGGCAAAATTTATCGGTGAAGAAGCCCAAGAAAAGATGATTGAGCTTTTGAACCTTAAGCAGGGGTCTGACCCAATCGATGTGTATGAGAGGAAGTTTTCGAAGTATGGGTACTTCGCACCGCAGTTGATTGCTACTCCTGAGCTGAAGATCAGGAATTTTATTGCAGTGCGAGCGAGGAGTGTCTCGAGATGTTAGGGCACATGCCTCGAGAGACTTTTGCCAAGCGAAAGGCGATTGGCAACTATTTATGATGGAAAGTATCCTCCAGAGCGGAGTTGTTAGTCTTGTAGTGCGAAGGCCCCAGTGTACTCGGGTCGAAGCGTAAGTTTGACGCAGTGGTAATGGACATGGAGGCGGTCGGCGCCGTCGGGTACTTATCATGGCAGAGAACAAGCCAAGGATCAGAACGCGATCAGCCCTTGCCAACAGGCGTAGGGAGGCCGCCACCGTGTATTGTAGACCCCGTGGTAAGCAGCATTGGGGGCCTTGTGGTGGTAACCCCTAGAGCTTGCTATAAGCGTGGTAAGGAGGGACATCGGGCCCGGCATTGCAACAGAAGCGGTGGTGGCACGGCCGGCTCGTGCGAGAGGAAGAGTATATGCTACGACTCGCCGGGAGAGGTCGAGAGAGCCGGACCCCACGATGGCGAGTGCGCTCCTAGTTCTTGATCACCTCGCCTTTGTGTTGTTTGATTCGGGTTCCACCCATTCTTTTGTTTCTCGCTATTTTTCTTTGAGCGTGCTTGCATGAATTTAGAGCCTCTAGGTTTTGAGTTATCTGTCGCTACTCCTCGGGAACTAGTATCTTTGGCTAGCTGAGAGAAGGTAAGGGATGGTCGGATACGGTGTCAGGCCAGACACTGCAGGTTACCCTCATAGTGTTAGCTATGAGTGGTTTTGATGTGATCCTCGGCATGGATTGGTTAGCTGATAACCACGCTATGATTGACTGTCGTTGTAAGGAGGTGGTGTTCAGGCCGCCAGGTAGGCCTAGCTTTAAATTTCGGGGCACCCAGAGTGGGGTGTGTCCGCCGGTGATTTCGGAAGTTAAAGCTCACCGTTTGTTAGCTCGAGGAGCTTGGGGTTTCTTAGCTAAGTTGACCGGGGAGAACCGTGACCGATTATCTCATCGGCGAGTGCCCATAGTTCAAGAGTTTGCAGATGTTTTTCTGAAGAGTTGCACGGCTGCCTTGAAAAAGAGAGGTGGACTTCTGAATAGAGCTTGAGCCGGGGACTCGTCCTATCTCGAAAGCTCCTTATCGTATGGTGCCGGCAGAACTGAAAGAGTTAAAAGAACAGCTGCAGGAGTTGCTTGACAGAGGATTTATTCGGCCAAGTGTGTCCTCGTGGGGAGCACCGTCTTGTTTGTTAAGAAAAGGATGGCTCGATGCGTCTATGCATCGACATGAGGAACCGAACAAGGTAACCATTAAGAACAAGTAT